>JALGAS010000014.1:0-424936 GCA_023078685.1 Neopestalotiopsis rosae | reverse complement strand
CATGTTCAATGACCTAGCCAAGAAGATCTGTAGGCGACTAGCTCAGCATTTGATGCAGAGCATTCTCCCTATAAGTCTCATTCGTCTGCATCAGCTCTTCATGTTTGCCCCGTCCGGCAATCTTACCCTCATCCACGACAAAGATGACGTCGGCCATTTTGACAGTCTGGAGCCTGTGCGCAACAGCAATCACGGTAGTCCGCTCGGCCGCGCGCCGGAGACTAATCTGCAGCGCCCTCTCGCTCTCGGCATCGAGTGCGCTCGAACTCTCGTCTAGGAGTAGCAGCTGCGGCTTGCGGACTAGAGCTCTCGCAATGGCGATGCGCTGGCGCTGGCCGCCCGAAAAGTGCGTCCCGTTGGCGCCGCACTCGGTATCGTATCCCCGCGGCAGCGCCATGATGGTTTCGTGAATGTTGGCAATCTTGCACGCCTCTTCAATGTCCTGATCGGTCAAGTTTTGGTTCCTGCGTGCACCGAGGCCCACGTTGAAGCGGACGCTGCCGTCAAAGAGTGCACAATCTTGCGGCACGAGGGACACGCCTTGGCGGAACTCGATATTGTCCGACTCGGTAATGGTTCTGCCGTCGACCTCAATGCCGCCACTCGTGGGTTCGTAGAGTTTCTGTAATAGACGCAGTATTGAAGACTTCCCGCTTCCTGATGGCCCCACGAGTCCACAGAATTGTCCTGCTGTGACTTCAAAGCAGACGTCGTGCAGAACTTCAATGTCGGGTCTCCCAAGATATGAGAAACACACGTCTCGGAACTTGATGGCCATGCCACGACTGGAAGAGTTGATCGAGGTTCTTGAGCCAACCAGCTTTTCGTCATCCGTTCCTCCAGGAGATCCGTCAAGGTTGTCTGGTGACGTATCCCACGACTCCTTAAAGTCCAATATCTTGAAGATTCTGCGCGCTGCTGACCAGGCTCTCGAGATCTCCGGAATGAGGACCAACAGCTGCCCCCACATCTGCGCACCAACAAGTATTGAGACTAGTACGATGAGGAATTGTATCTGAGTATACTCGCCCTTGATGATAAGGTTGGAGCCCCACCAGTACGTAAAAGAATACAGGAAATTGCCCGTGCTGAAGCCGAGCGCAAGCCACAGATTTGACAGCGTACTGGCCTTCATGACCTCGCTATTCGGACCCTTCAATATGCGCTTGTATCGTTCAATGGTTTCTTCCTCGATGGACAAGGCGGCAATCGTCTTGATCGAGTTGACCGAAGCCACGGATATGCCAATGGCTTGGGCATAGGCGTCGTCGTGCTTCTTTTCAAAGCGGGACAGGATTCGCAGCTGCATCCATCCGGCCGCGAGAAAGATGGGACAGATGGCCACGCAGACAATGGCAATCTTCCAGGCCACAATGTGCGCGACGATGATGGAGACGATCACATTCACGACGACGGCCATGCAGGTTCCCACAATGGAACCGCTCAGACTACCAAGGGCAGAGGCGTCTTTGGTGATGAGGGAGAGGAGTGTCGAGGGGTTTCGGTTGCCAGTTTCGTGCCAGGACAGAGGCTGCTTGAATAATGACTGGAACGTCTTGATACGCGTAGAACAGACCAGACTCTCCGCCACGTACCCAAAGCAGGACCAGCTGGCAAGATTGGCAGTACCCTCGGCAATAGCCAGGATGACGTACATGAGGGCAAAAAATCTGCCCTTGGAGGAGATGAGCGCCGATGGCGTGCAGGGACTGGCGATGCCAATGGTGTTTCCAAAGATTATACCTGAGGCTACGTACGTGCAGCCAACGATGAAGGCTGCCACCATTGCTACTGTGAGCCATAGCAGATGAGGTCGCAGTATCCGCGCCATGGTGCTGATGACGGTTCTTTTGGGTGCTTCGTCGCCGGGAGACTGAGTTTTCTCAGCGTCCTCGTTTGCTTGCTTTGTTGCGGCAATTTCCTTGACAGAAGATGTATCTGTATAGATTGTCTCAATAGTGGAGCTTTCGTATGATGCTCGGCTCTCAATCGACCCCCGGGGAGGGCGAGGCCTCGTAGTCTCGGTTGCCAGGTTTTGGAGATTGACTAGTCGGGCGTATTGGCCCCCTACTGTCATGAGGTCGGTATGTTTGCCCTGTTCGATCACGGTTCCATCCTTCATGACAATAATATTGTCCGCATTTGTAACGAGCGAGAGTCGGTGGGCAATGGTGATGACGGTCCTGCCCGTAGCCGCGCGATCGAGTGCAGCCTGAACACGCCTTTCGCTTGCAGAGTCCAAGGCTGCCGTCGCTTCGTCCAGGATCAGAATGCAGGGATCCTTGATGAGAGCTCGAGCCAGTGCTATGCGCTGTCTCTGACCACCACTGACGAGCTTGCCTCCCTGTCCGACGATGGTGCCATAACCAAATTCTTGTCGCTGGATAAAACTGGTTACATCGGCTAGCTCTGCAGACTCTACAATGAGACGAGCAATCTTCGCAATATCTGGACCGTACGCTTCGGACGCTGTAGAAAATGGCAGTCCTTTACGGAGATCAGCAGCGAGTCGAGACAAAGAGGATCCCAAAAGTGCGGGTCGAAGTTCTCGAAGCTCGGGTTTAATGGCGCTTGACAGACCCAGAGCGATATTCTCTAGTATGGACATGTCAAACAGAGATGGCTCTTGTGGTACCAGACTGATGAAGCCACGAAGGTTGGCAACGTCGAGATTCTGGATGGAATGGCCGGCTAGCAGTATCTGCCCCTGCAATGGGTCGTATAGTCGACACAGGAGAGCGGCGACAGTCGACTTGCCACTACCCGATAGTCCAACACAGGCGGTATGAGACTTGGCTGGGAATGAGAGGTTGACATTCTTGAGCACCTCGACATCTGGCCGCGATGGATAGCGGAAAGAAACATTCTTGAATTCCATCCGGGGTTCGATCGTAGGCCCCAAACACTCTCCCTTCTTCCCTGGCACGTCAATCTTGGGTTGTATCTCCATATCTTGCTTGAGTTTGACAAACGAGGTGGTGGCAGTAGCGAGAATCGGTAAAAGAGGTGCGACCTGCCCAATCATGGTACATGCTGATCGGGATCTTCGTTAGAGAAAAGGGAGAGAATAATATATGATGTGCTGGAGGAAGAAACTCACCATCAACGACCAGTAGTACGACTGTGTACACAGCTCCCACAGACACTGCTTGGCCATTTTGTTGATAGGCTTCTGCTATGGCCTTGGTTCCCTGCCAAAAAGCCAATGCATTCGCCGTAAAGGCCAACAGGTAGAGGAAGCCAGACTGAGCACCGACATAAATACTCTTCTTGGTGCCCCATCCCTTGGCATTGGTCATATTCTCGGCAAACTTTTGACCAAGCGGTCTTTCCGTGCCGAAAGCATGAACGACCGCGACATGGTTGAGCGCCTCGGACGCAGTCGACGAAGCGGCGTCAATAGCATCGCCCATTTGGCTGCCATATCTCTGTGACAGATAGCTGCAGAGATAGGAACTGCCAAGCATGGTCGGGATCAGGTATGTGAGCATGGCAGTCAACTTGGTGTACTTGACAAAGCCAATGACATACGCCGTGATGAGGAAGGCTATCGACGATATGAGTATGCCGACCTTTTCCGATGTGCCGGCCTGGATAGCCTGGATGGCACCGCTCAGACGTGAAGAAATCTCGCCGGCGCTGCGCAGGTCAAAGAACTCGGCATCCTGACGAAGGAGTAGGGAAAAGTATTTGGCTTGTATTCTCTGCGACAATCGTTGGCTCGCTAAACTCCAGAAGAGGAGATAGCCATAGACGAGGAAAAAAGCCCCGATACCCAAGTATACAAGCTGAAGCACTTTTGCGTTGATTTCGCCGTTGTACTGCTGGCTACTGCCGCTCGAATCTGCCTCGCATGTGGCATCGTTCATATTGTCGACCAGATTACCGTAAAGGATACCCATGAGAGGAAAGGGCACGCCTGCACCAACGGCGCAAAGAACTCCCAATATCATTAGGCCATAGTCGATCCATGTTGGATTTGCGTAAAAGAGCAGTTCTAGAAAGCTAGAAAACCGCTTGGTCTTTGGAGCCTGAACAGCACGGTCAGATCAAATCCTCCTTGAGATCAAGCGAAGAGCAATGCGGCAATCAAAGGAATAGTTACTTACTGCCATTTTGAGTCGAATGTCATGGACCAATGTCCCGACAATCAAAAGGCGTGAATATGTTGTTGTAGAGCACGCAGTGCGACTCAAGCTCTAATGGTCAACTATTACTCCAATGTAGCGGACAAGAGATCCCCAAACATCTGCCCAGATTTATTCCCGACTCAGAGCAAACCGACCTAACCTAGGCATTCTACTCCAAGGGAAACATCGGACCCTTCTCGGCGGGAGACTGGCCAGGACCCCCGGTCTTTGCAGCGGGCGGGGTTCCCTCTATGAGATCTAAAGTTTTATCAATCGCATCTTATCTCCGGGCTCCATTGGCGGAAGCGGCACCGGCATGGCAAAGGGAAAGCAGGGATTAATTTCCATGGAATTTGTTCACATGCAGTACTCCTCACTTCTTGCTTTTGATCCTGAACAAGACGGGCTAGAATCGATACCCCCTCATTCTCTCATTTAATCTGATTAGAACGCCTTCGCTGGCTCGGTCTTGATTTGAACTCAATTTTCTCCGACTTGTCAGTCCTTGTTCTTTGGAGACTACTAAATATACATATATTGGGAAAATAAAGCAAAATCGAGAAGTAAAGGCGGTGGTGATGCAATGCACTCATGTTGTATGACGGCAACAGTCGCTGTGAACCAATACTTGCCAGACACGAAGCCGAGACGTCTGCAAGAGATCAGATAATGGGTAGGCAATGTCAATGTGTGTATCCGCACGTCGACACAGTTATTTCTTGGTTTCCAGCAGACTTGACAGACGATACTTTCCATTCACCTCTTGCATTAGGGTTTGGGGCAGGGGTTTGGGAACATTCTGCCTGAGACGCATTCTGCTGAACAGTCGTAGCCATGGTGCCAAAGATTTACCTACTCGTTGTATATCTTGTAGTTCACGTATCACATTCATGGGTGCGACACCTCTGTTGGATTGGCAGGGAAACTTCTGTACAGTCCAATTATTGAAAGCTGTATCTTTTCAAAGCTCAACTGCCTAGGTACACGGGTCCAATTGAATTCTGATGGGCTTCAATATCTGGGAGGAACACTCCAGCATTGCATTGCTTTCAAAGGCAAGATGATCATAACAAACGATATACCAAATATGTTTATATAAGTCATCCCCGGATATAGACGATGCTCATGGAGAAACATGCGTACGACCGAGGGCAGACCGACCCACTTCACGGCGGATGTGCGAGGACCGAAAATTTACGGACGAATGTGGGGGTTGCGCTGCCCAGAATCATTTCCTCCGGCCGTCTTCGATTTACGTGACATGCCAACTTGTTCTTGTGGCTCGACATATACTGCGCATAGCATATCGAGAAGAAACAGGTAATAATGTGCCACTGACCATTGAGCTAATGTACTTATTGCGTTGCGCGCGTCTTCTGGCAGTCGCGCCGCCATGTCGCGATCAACCAGCTCAGCACAATGCGGACGGCCTTGTGCCGCCCGAGGTGAGACAGCGAAAAGGTCCGCAAGGCGCTCGCAAATGTCGAGACTCCAATCACCGCAAGATCAATTGCATTTTCGGCGCCTTAAAAGGACGAGTTTGCAATGCTTGTCACCGACGATATTCCAGGAAGTGATGATCAGATTCATGCTCCGACCATCGGGATGAGGAGATCATCAAAAAGTCGTTCTGGCCCACGGAGACTGTCCAGAGTCCGGTCCTTCACACGCGACGAATTCTTTACTAGTCCGACCAGCAAGAAAAGGATCCTGCTAGCTCCCTGGTCCATCTTCGATTCAGTCTTGCAAGATTCGAGGGTTGAAGAGAGACGCTTCGAGTATTGCAGCCGCGACTTGTCAAGCTTGTGCACTCGGTCGCGGACTACTAGGCATCGCTTCAGGTCATCAATCCATTGTGGTTCAGAATATGTGTGAGGCCAATATTGGAAATCTGCAACAAAGCGAGAAGGGAAAACAATGTGGAGTTGCCTATACCGTACATGCTTGACTCTACTCCAACAGAAATCACGATACGTCAATGCTTCACAAGAATCACTCTCAACCTTCGTCATACTGCGCCGATTCCACCGGGAACCCTACAGATGTCGCATAGTGGATTTTTTCTCAGCTCGTGGTTGTCGTGACCCTATCATTCATTCACATGGACAGCCACTCTCAGAGCCTGACAATCTGTTTGGCTCAGCATCGCCTCAGCGATGGCGCCATGATCGAGCGGGACCCAGGGAAAACAGGGAAACGCTCAACCACATGGACTCGGATGGCCTCACTTCCTAGAGCGGCTATATCTTGCGGCGCATACTGGGCGTTGAAGATGCAGAGCCGGCCCGCCTCCTGTGGCCCAGGTCAGCGGAGAGCCTGAAGAGACAGTTGTTATGGGGACCCTGCGGATAAGAGTGAGGCGACTTCCGTCTGCGTCCGTTATTTCCTGTCCATATTTCCTAGTTTGGAATCATCAAGATTGCCAGCCATGGTATGAAGAAGGATCTTGTCGTCAGAATTTCTTCTCCCGGAGCTGCAAAATAAGGATGGCGCAGAGATTACCAGTTTTGGACCCGAAGAAACAGCGATATATCCACTCGAAGGAAGTTCCGACAAACATTGACAACACTACTAATAGTCATGATCTAGATTGTTCTATACCCAGTCTTGTTACCCATTCTTTGGACAGTTTGCATGGTGGACCACTTTGATACCAATATGAACCGTATCCTGGTCCTGGCGGCCCCAAGCGATGTTGGGCTTTTTTTTTCTCAAGGCGTCGACATGTTTTGAAAGCCCAACGAGGAACATACGGAGAAAAGATGGCGGGACGAATGAGTGGTTTGTGGACCGGCTTATTAAGAGAGTATATGGGCGAGTATACTACGTGGCATGATGTGGATGATTTGGAAACTGATATTCTTGGTGGTTAATTTTAAACGGCGGTGATGACTGTTCTATTTTCTGTCACCACGAGGAGCCACTTTACATGTAAGCGAATGACCACGTTACTTTCAGCGTCAATACCACAACTTGAGTCAAATAATTGTGTTGCTGTCCTTATTCATTCCCTATAGTCATTAAGCCGCGGCTAAAATGTGGTTGCTTTGAAAGGCGCGCTTAACAGAGGCCATTGAGTCTTGACCGACTGTTGCGACTTGCCAGCTCGTCAACATGGATCATGGGTGTAATATACATGCAGATCATACATAATATAATGACATTCTCGAGAGCCGATGTCGGTCTAATTAGAGATAATAGCAACGACCAACAGATTACTATTTCTATGAGTGGGTTGGCTTTTATTACTGCGCAACTTGACCTATCATTACTGACATACTACTGAGACAACCAAGAGAAGTGCAATGTTGCCTCTGTTTTAGTGTTCGCCTAGCGCTGTCACAAAGGCTCAAGCGCGCTGTTGCCATCGCGATCTTAACCGTGTAAAGAGCTCTGATTTGCCATTGATGGCTGACAGGACTAGACAGAGATGGAATGAGACTAGAACAATAAGCCACCCAGATTCCTTACCAACAACGTTCCAAGCTTGGGTCGAAGCGGCGTTGTTTTGGGCCTACATGTACTTGGCCCATTATCGTCTCCGCTGATAGTAGGAATATAGTTGGCCCACTCATCTAGGGTTCAAGACCGTCAATATGGAGCCCGGGCCTGCCAACAAACTGCCTGTCCAGGTTCCAGCCTTTGAGTGTTCCGAGCTGAGGGAAACGGGGCCTTTGGGGGTTGGAACTCGGGCTGACTAAAAAGGGCGGCTGGCCATTGCCGCTGTGTCGAGTAGCAAGATCATTGCCTATTGTTATACCTGTCGTCTCAACCAGAGTGGTTGAATCTGGTCCACAAGCGAAACCGGTAATAGCATCTGACGTGCAGAATTGGAGGGAAACTATGTACGTGCAAGGCTGAAAAAGGGCATGGCAATGGATACTCCAAACACGCGCTTCTTTGCCGTAGTTCGTTGGTGCACAAATCTTCAAAAAGAGCGGAGCGGCGCATGGGAGAGAGCAACAGCAGCAGATCAGAGTCACCTGCTTTCGAGTCCGTGGTCCATTGCTCCGTGTGTGTGGTCTTTGGTGGTGTGTGGCAGTCCCTTTTTTTTTTTTTTTTTGCTTGTCTGGCTTTTTGCCCTGGCTTACCTGCTTATGTTTTCTTTGCCCGGGTGCTGCCGCCGCCCATCTGCCAATCTCCCGCCCGGTTGTGATCCTGCCGGCGGGGAACGAACAAGCCAGGCATGCCAGGAAGGAGGGCAAAGGAGGGGGAGGAAGGGAGAAAAAATGGGCAATCGTCTGGAGGGGGGCCCTGAGCAGGTCCAGCCAACCTTGTCCTATAGGGCTCATTAAGAGCTCACGATTGGCTGTGGATGGACACGTCGAAATGGGGGTCGGCTCAGGGCGGCGATTGGTCGTGAATGCGTTGGCACATGCATCGGGTCATAGAAGCGTGTTGCCAGTGGATTGGCTGAAGACGACATGTCAGGCGCAGCCCGGGCAAAAGCTGGCGCCAGTCTAAGACCAAAGACCCCCCCGGAGTATGTACGAAGTAGTTATTTTTCTCAACCCCAGCACCATGCCCGCCTGCTGTATGGGATGAGCAAGCAGCAGCTGTGCAGCCTGTGCAGCCTGTGTGTGCAGGTCGGTAGGCGACATGTACCTACATTGCATCTGGAATGCATGTGTGTAACTCGTAAGTAGGTACAATCACAAGATGGAGAGGGAGAGGAGGAGGAGCTCTTTGGTTAGCCGAGATGGAAATAGAGACAAGGACGAAAAAGGCGGGCTTGCAAGAGAGGCATGAGGACACAAGAAAGAAAAAACAAGAGGGAAAAGGAAACTGATGCATATCTGCCAATGCAAGGCCAGCGCACTGATCTGACCTGAGTTCTTGTTCCGCTGCCAGCTTTTCATAGGTGCAACATATGAGACAACGGAGCCCTCTGGCATATGACTTGCAGCGACCGCGCGCGCGCACAAGACGACGCTCACTCGCCGACCGGTAATCGTAACAAGGCCGACCGAGTACATTCGAGTCTAGGTAATATGAGAGGAAAACACATACATGCACCAACAAATTATACATCAAACACCGAAAAATTCGCGCCCATTCATTGGCCTGATAAGCATCATGAATGGTCCCTCAATATGTATTGCACCTCCCCATATTGAAAATGCAATCGTCATTTGTGCTGTCGCTGCAGCCAGCCGATTTTGCCAGGACAGTGGCATGGACACACAGCATGCGTGATAGATATAGAGCATGATGCATGGTACCCTTTAGAGATTCAGCAGTAAACAAGTACAGTATGTAGCAGCTATGTGAGCACGGAACGAGCTCGGAAGGACACAGCAGGCAGTCGGACAAGTAGTAGGGTAACGTGGCCAAATGCTAATACACCTACAACCAACAGCTCACAGAAGAATCGTCGGTGAAGCTTGATACGTAACCCTAGCAGTGACTAAAGTATTGGTCGGGTTGGAGGAGGAGGCTGATCAACAAGTTCGTGTCGGTCCGTTAAAAGGCGAGTTTGGGTGGATGAAATTGCTAACAAAGTGGATGATTGGGCGAGATTTCCCATTGCTACCAACCAACCTTAACCTACACAACCATATTCCTGTATATCATTCGAGCTTATTTGTTTCTTCAACACCTGCCATTGTCGCAGACACGAGAACAAGCATGGAAAAACGCGATGACCAAATTAATATAGTCAGCATATAAGAGTAAACAAAAAATTCAAATTCAATGTAGCACAAATGCTCGGTCAGGTACACGCACAATTTTGACAGACAGCACATGTGAACCGATCACAAGAAAAAAAAAAAATAACTCGAGTTCTTCATTGTTTGCCGTGATGGAGGTTGGCGGAGAGCCGCTGTCATGGTAAAATACATAGTAACACTAGTACAGAACCTCAGTACACCAGTAAAGGCTCGTGGCTGGGCTGTTGCGTCCCGCCTGTCAAGGACCTTCTTAAGGCCCCCCTTGGCCCCAGGCCCCATCGGGCATGGCCGGAGCCAGTGCATTATTACCCCACGGCGGCCAAGGTCAAGGTCAAACCCGCCATCCCTCCAATCCATCAATCCATCCATCCAAGCCATCCAAGCAAGCATCCTGCCTGCCTGCCAGCTCGAGCCCGCTGCTGTGCTGGACAACGTGACAGGGTTGACCGCAGCAGCACGAGGGACTGGAACTGTTGAGTGGCACAATCAATCAATCAATACCTACCTTACCTACCACGAATACATACATTTACTTTTACCGTACATTTGCCTGCCTACCTACCGATGCCCTGGACCTGACCTGCCCTGACCTTTACATCGGTTGACTTGACAGCTGGTTCATGATTTGTTTTTGTTGTGTTGCCTCTCTCCAACCTTCTCTTTCCACTCAGTTTTTGTGTCGTCGTATATTTCTTCCAGTCGAATTTCCTTTCGAGTATAGATCTCTTGCGACCTCGTGACCGGAGTATATCGAACTAGGGTTGCTATCTACCGTACATACGTTCTGCTACCAACTGCGCACCACCTCTGTCCAACCACCAGCGACATCACCTCTAGATACCCATTCACCTCTTTGCGCCAGCCCTTGAATGCGACCGAGCTTGCCCAGCAGCAGCGACGACTCTTGAAAACACGGCCTGTCAATCACCATATGCCTGTGTAGAACTGCACCACCGTAGCCCAACTAGCACCAGCTGCTAGTCGTGCTTGGGTGATCGTGCGCCCTTGACCTCGATACCACATGGCCCATCATGATTTCCATGCAACGATCTCTCTCCTCGCCTGTGCGGATACATTCTTCGCCTCGTATGTCGATTGCCATGGTTTGACCAGATTCTCGTGTTCAAGAATAATTGACTGATATTGTTCCTCTCTTGCTGCAGCTCTTTCTCCGTCCACGACCGAACGCTCAAGGTCTCCAACACCTTCTCCTCTGAGCCGTCGTCATGACCCCTCTCGACCTCGTCGCTTACGCTCTAGAAGCCCCAGCGAAGGCCCTCTGCCCGAGCCCTTGCTCAAGCCCGGAATCTCGTTCCCATTGCGGAGAAGTCTGGATAGCGAAAGGTACGGTCATGGCGTACTTGGCCACCGTAGAAGCGCGAGTGCGCAAAAGAAGCCTGTTATAGCCCAGGGATCGTCCTCACCAGTGCAGGCTCCGGAATCAGATCCTGCTGCAGCCTCGGTCACGTCTGAAACTGCGCCGGCCTCGAGGGGAGAAGATTCCTCTACTCCCGCACCACACCCGCTTCTCGCCGACGTATCGCAATACTCGAATCCACAACTCAACTTTGAAGCCGAAGGAACCACTTTGGAGGAGCTGGCCCATCTGGTTCGGCTGTCTAAGTATCAGGAGCGCAAGCGCGCCAACACTCGAATTCGCCTTCAGCGGTCTCTTGTATCAACCGCACTTTCTGCACGCCTCACCCGCTGTGGAGAGATCACTCAGAGGAACCTGGCCGACAGCTTTCGTGGCGAGGACAAGAAGGCATTCGCAAATCTCTTTGGCGCCATTCACGATGTGCGGAACAGCTGCGACGACACGCGCCGCTACGCTCTCTTGGAACCTGACTTGGAGTCTGTCAAACCTCCTGGCTTAGACTCTGTTGATAATTTGGATACTCTGTCAAACGGAACTGGAACTAATGCCAACATTGGCTCCCTCACGCCCTTTCTTAACGATATTTCTGCCACTGCCCGGGAAGCTTTTTTGGACTTCTTGACAAAGATTCGCACTGACCCAGAGTTTCTGGCCTCGAGACTTTCCTCTCTGAGTAATGCTGAGCTTCAGGCGCTCAACACGTTCCATCAAGGATCGGAACCGGTAGAGTCGGTCTTGCCCTTCTACAACAGTCGTCCGAGTGGGCGCATTCCTCCGGGTGCCGCCGCCAAGAACTCGGCCCAGTCTCCCAATGCTGTGGAACGGCTTCTTTCCTTTCAACGCCACGACCCGCTCTCGGCCCTTATCTACACCAGCTTCGCCAATTCGGCTGGACCAGACAGTGCCGAGGACCGACGACGGAATGACATTTGGGCGAACGCTTGCGCTCGTCTCATCTCTGAAGCTAAGTTTTCCAATTCTGCCAACGAGTCAATCCTCTATTCCGTCCTTGACGTTTGGTCTGCCTTGCGCGACTGGTCTGGACGCTCCAATATGGAATGGTTCCTCATGAAGATTCTGGAAGACGGCGCATTCTTGCTTGACCGTGCCGAGGATCAAAATGGCACACGCTTCAACATTTCGGAATGGACTCACAAGGACAACGTTGCCAGTGATGAATTCTACGATCGGGCAATCAATGACCTCTTTGAGGTTCTTGACGACGAAGATGCTACAGGAATCCCGGAAGGTGTCCTGGAGCTGGGAAGTGAGATCCTCAGACGCCTAAATCCCCGCTTGATCGAGAGCGTCAGGCGCTGGTTTGTTTCCAAATGGCTCTTTGGCCATTGGCTCTCGGATGTGATTGTCCATCCAGAACGACATGGAATGATGGCAGAATACCACATTACTGAATACGGTCGCCAGAAGATTCTCAAAAAGGTTGCCTCCAAGGCCAAGGATTTGGTTATTGACATGACCTGGACCAGCTCCAAAAAGCCTGTGCTTACGCCGCCAAAGGTGAAGAACCATATTGAGAACATTCTTGGACGCTTCAAGCCTGCCAGGTCCCGGGGAATTGGACGACTTTTGCCCGCCAGATCCATCACATCCTTGCGAGAGACAGCCGAGGTGCATCCATATTTGGTCATTAGTCCAGCTGATTTGCTTACCTTAGTGAATGCGCTCTTCCCCGAGCGCAGGCCTCACTCTGCTCACTCTAGCAGCATTCGCTCGGGCGCACCATCCGTATCTGGATTTTCTGCCATATCACAACCCATTTCTTTTGGTACTTCTCGAAACAATTTTGACACTGCTTCAGTTATCAGCCTCAGCACCTCTTCCGTCACCAGCGAGGCCACAACTTCCAAGGAACCCTTCTTTGATGATCAAATAGGCACACCTCAACGCTACTCCCCTCCAATGCTCGAGACTGGAAGTCCACAAAGGGTGAGCAATTACGAAGACGACGGGTATCGACTGAGGCTCGCCATGCATGAGATGGTCCAAGTCCTAGGCCAGGAAGTTGTATCCGGCTCCTGCCATCCATGTGCCGAACGCTGGGCTGTGCTCTTCATTTCAACAGATGGCCATGATCTCTCACTGCAAATGACCTATGATCCCGACGATGAGATTGAGGAAGAGAACTCCTCAACCACCAGCGACACAGAAGATGAGGACCTGGATGATGGACCGGAACTGGACAAGGACTATCACCAGTTACGCGATTCCATCTTGAAGCTTGTCGAAGACTTTGAGATTCCAAGAGGCCTCGAGGATGATGGCGGCCAGACCACACTGAGCAACCGGGCCACTGGCCTAAAGAAGTACAAATCTAGGAGCAGAATCATTATTACGGAATCTTCCATGGGCAGCAGGAATCCTTACCGCAAGGTTGAGCGGGAAGGAAAGGAACGCAACTATGCCTCAAGATCCCCATCAATTTCGTACCCCGAGCAGGACGCGGGTCAAGTTGAAGACTCGCAGCCCGTATTGATCAAGATGCTCGAGGC
This sequence comes from Neopestalotiopsis rosae, assembly GCA_023078685.1. Lineage (NCBI taxonomy): Eukaryota > Fungi > Ascomycota > Sordariomycetes > Amphisphaeriales > Sporocadaceae > Neopestalotiopsis > Neopestalotiopsis rosae. The sequence continues at coordinate 411,246 of JALGAS010000014.1, read as the reverse complement.
TGCCTCTTCACAGTCTCGGGTGCAGTCGGACTTTGTCTCAGCTCACCTCTACTGGAAGACTCTGCAGCAGCTTGACAAACTTTCCTCTCCATCACTTCGCAAGAATGGCTACGCCAATTTGTTGAACATCTTTTCGAGAGGCCCGAGGGACTCGATACGGCGTTCTCATGCGGCCATTGAGGAATACGATGCATGGCTCGTCTGGCTCAAACAAAGTCAAGAACGCCATGAGGGGTTGATCTCTTCCATGATGAAGAGCTTAAAGAGTCTGCGGGACAAGATGTGGTACATTACTGACGTACACAACTCGGCGCCCTATGAACATACACGCAGTATTTGCAGTGCCCTGAAAATCATGGGCGTGCCCAGAAGATGGGGAACATTTCAACGCACTCGAGCACAACTTTCCCGCGGTCCAGCTGCGAGTTATTTATACAAGAACGAGTCTCAAATGCTCGACATACTGGCCGCAAGTGAAGAGCAAGGTGGACCGAACAAGCTCAGCGACGATCAAGCAGAAAAGACAGTGAAGTGGCTTCAGCAGATGCGCATCGAGAACATTTGTCAAGGAGAAGAACGCATTCACCGCTTTTGCTGTGAAGTTGACAGCTGTGTCAGCAAGCTTGTCGGCGATAACATTGTCGATGGCCCTGTACTCTGGTCAAGTGAATTGTTCCAGCGCGATCGAAAGGCGTTGGAAGGACCTGCCAAGACTCTGAGGGAGAAGAGTAGTTTCTGGGGTGGAGATGATGCTGCCAGCGTCATCAGTGACCCCGAGCGACGCTATGCGCCGTCGTCGGCGAACCGGCCGAATTCCATTGCCAGAGATTTGAGATCAATGACCACGCACAATGTCAGCCAGATATCATTCGACTCCCGCTACAGCTTCTCCAGGGCAAGCACTGCCATGTCCGATATTCTGGACTCGCAAGACTACTTTGGGCCAGGGTCGCCAATGCATGCCATTGACTCATCCTCTACATTTTGGTCGCCTTTCCAATCCACAATGCCTTCAGCCAGCTCAGTCGTGTCACGCGCACATTCGCCCACGACGAGTATTACAAACTTTTCTGGCTCCTATTCGCACCCCTATGGCCGTCAACTGCCGTCCCATTACTCTGGTGGTCGACCTGGCACGTCTGCTTCATCGAATGAGACCGTGCATCTCCAACGCCAATCGGAAACCAAGCAACGTTTCCTGGAGGATCTGCGTCAAACCTTGACCAGTCTCCTCTTGTCCGACCTGGGCAACTATATGTTCTCTGCAGGATCCGAGACTGACGGCTGGTTTGGCGGACTCGGACAGCAGTGTATTGAGCGCCGGCAAGCACAGGAAGCTCAGAGCCGTCAATTCGTGAGCACAAAGAATGGTCTCAAGAGCCGCGTCATTGAAAAGAAGAAGAGTTTTGGCAACCTTCGCGTGGCCGGTGAGACCGCTGCAGCCGAGTCGACTTCTGAGCAGTCTGAGACCCCAACTGTGCAAAGCCAAGATAGTGCTGCGACTACTCAGACCAGTCCACGAAAGAGCCGACGCTCACGAAGAGATGAGCCCGCCGACTTTCCTTATAAGAAGGCCTATCAGCGCCTACTGCGCATGTTTTGTGTCAACCCAAACCCTCACATCAAACTCAATGCACTTTTTGAAATGAAGCATCTGGTTGAGGCTTCCTTGGCGTCGAGCGGTCGTCGTTCCAGATGGGCTATGCGCGATCGTCTGGCACCACCAGATGATGACGACTTTGGAGGTGCTAATGCGCTCGATCAAACAATTGACAGCGTCAGAGAGCGTAGATCGCAAGTCATCTTCTCGCCAACCATGGGGCCCGCACAAGCACGCTCATCCGGCAACCCCGAGACCCGTTCGATTGTGTCTATTGCACCAGTCAACACTGACGCCGTGGCCATTGTACTCGAGTCCCTCTTCAAGGACCCCAGCGTGCGACCCAAGACGCTCTTCCGTGATTTACAATACATTGCATCCTTTGTCTCTGCCGATACTCTCGACAGGTCGGAAAAGGGCAAGGCCTTTTTCGACACGAGTCTTGCTGCGCTAGCGCTGAAGCAAGAGGTCTGCCGCACAATGGTAGAGGTTGCAGATGAGGTAATTAAGATGGAGCAGCAGTCCAGGAAACCTGCGTCCACCAGCAGTGACGGTTCAGACACTGCAAGATCACCGCTGCCCTACTCATTGGCAGATGTAGCCAAGATGTTGACCATTACGGCTAAAGAAGGTTCACACCCTGCACAGCGGGAATTCGGTCTGTTCAACCTGAGTAACCCAGAACTTGTGGAGAGAACTATCATGCCGCTTTCCAAACCTCGTGATGTATTCAAACAATCTCTCATGGAGAAGTTTGGTGCCAAGCCAGGAGGCAGCGCAAGACATCCCGTAGACCGTATCCGAGCACTGGGTTCTTCAGGTTCCACCACCGCATCGGACGGCAACAAGGGCGTCGATGTCAAGAATGACCCAGCACTGCATTGTGTCGCGTTCCACTGGTTTGGTGTTGCAGCTGAAGGCGGCGACAAGATTGCCAAACAGTTTCTTGAACAAAACGAGATCAACCGGCTGGACTAGAGGGGTCTTGTCCATTTTCAATTTTTTCCCATTCTTGAGCATATTTTGTTACTAATCTTTTTTTCTTCTCTTTCAAGTCCTCTTTTTTCATGTCTTCCTGTCAAGGTCATGTTTACATATATACCCCTATATATAGCGCATTTTGATATTGGTTTTGACTTTTTAGAAAACCAATCAGCATAGTCCAGCTCTGGGCAGACATACAGTCATGGTTATATGACTGCTGGAAGGGCGTAATGAAATTCAATTGTCTTGCAAACTTGTCCGTTCTGCTTGAAAATGTCCTGAGAGAAGACATCGTTTTTCGATGCCTAAGTTTGTGCGATTCAAGCACATCAAGGTAGGTTCATCTAAAGATCAGATAACCAGTACTAAGCTTCAAGGCTCAAATGACTCTCCTGGTTGTTCGGTCGTCAATTGTAAGCATTGAACTGAAACCTCAAGTCAGGATCTCCGTACTTCGGAAAAAGGCAAATTCATCGAACGCCCAAGGCATTGTGAGGTAGCGCACCTATTTTATTTGCAAGAATGAGAATCAACGCTTTGTGTGAGATCAGCTCGTCGCCTTGGGCGAGGCTAAAATTGCAGTGAAGGAATTGATAGATATCAACGGTATAGCGGCCGTCTCGGCTAATTCTTATCGCCGACAACAGGGCTAAATTGCAGTGAAACCGTTCCGGACCGGTGATCAAGCCATGGCCACCGAAGTAAGCAAAAGTGCCGTGCCGAGTTTTCTGAACCGGCGAGACCGACTGAGCATATACGGCTACCACGCATTGCCCGATTTTAAACCGTAATGAATCCCCATCGAACCTGACTTCATTTGGAAATCTAGCCAATGAGTTTGGCGGACGTGTAGCTGAGAAATGGAAACGGCGATCCACGGGGGCCATATGACCAGAGTGTAAAAAAAAGGAAAAAGACAATAAAGGCAACAGGAAATTATTTCAATTCTACGTCTTAGTATTCCAGCCGCAACTGCTTGGGAGAAGGAATATTACGACTACGACTACGACTACGACGAAGAGACTGATGGTGCCTCTTTTGCCGCCCAATCACCATGAGGCCAATACCTCGGTATATAACGAGGACCACAACCATAAAAATTGTTGTGGTTATGGGATACCCTGGTGAAAATCGATGGAACCTAGACGCAGAGTTCGTTTTAGAGGAAGAGAACGACAACTATGAGGACGATGAAGGCTATGATGCCCAACAGTTCGAAGAGCTCTGTGAGTTTTCAGCATTCCTGGTAGTTTCGAGATGTATCTTCACGCGATTGCAGCCATCGAGAGCTCGTGATAGCAAGAAGCAGAAATTGCCACACGCGACTGTTGGGGAGATGGTCGGTCGATGTGATCAATCAGAAGTGTTCCATCGATGAGCAAGATGGGGCCGTCAACTTTTCACCGCCAAATTCACGGCATTGGTCTCTTGGATAGTCTCATGGGCCCAAAACGGCACTATATCACAACACCACCAATGGTCTATCTCCCACCCGAGTTTAGGGAAACGTCTTCTGCAAGTAGATCTTGGTTGACGCGCCAGAATGCAGAACAGCTCATCCAAACATACCTGAAGGCTATTCCCTTGTTGGTACATAAGTTACTGGGCGAACCAGGCGCAACGGCAACCCATCTTCTAGAGTTCCCAGCTGGAGCTCTGGATCATCGCCGGTGGGCAGTGTACCTCAATGTGCCTGCTCGTCTGTCTTCAAAAGATATCTTTGAGGTACCAGCTGTCGGATCGCTCTCAAACAGAGTCATCAAGGCAGTTGTGCCTGGTACCGATCAACGGCCGCGCTTGAGACCCATGTCTATGCTCTATTTGCGACGTCAGCTCCGGGAGCCTATCTGAGTAAAACAACAACATTTGACCCCTGCCAGTCCTTCGACGAAAGTCAAGCGCAAAACAAACAAGACGATATTCCACCACTGCTTCACTAGCTATGCACTCTGGCACCAAGTGGTCGACACCTGCGATGTGGTATTCCGGGAGGTTCCGTGTTGCCTACGCCAGCCGGGAACTGGTTGAGAATACCAGAATGAAGCTCGCTGTTATTTTTGATGCAATGGCAGCTACCAACACTCTCGCCACGATCCCAATGGATGTATCAATGTCCAGGGCCCAACAGAACATTTCCTATCAGCAGTCGGATATGCGCAGCCGCTTAAGTAAATAAAACAGAGATTTAACATGAAAGAAGTTCCTAAGATTTAGTCTACATATCTTTGTTATTTTTATATAAATATATCGGAGTCTTTTTATATTTGAGAAGTTTTGAGTCTATAGTATAATACAGATCTTCACCGTATTGAGTAGCTTAGCAATCATTTGATTCATGTATATTTATTAATTTGTGTATCATATGCTCGTATCTGTGGGGTATTTCTATAAAATCTCTAAATCATTCCCCCGTTACCTGATTGACGGGGATCGACATGGGAAAACTGATAAGACACCGACGTGCGCCGGTACGAGTCCTGACTGTAGGTCGGTCGTGGAGGGCTGGGCCGGCTGCTGTTGGTGCTGCTGCGGCTGCCTCCGTCGAAAGAATAAGAATGAGAAGTTGGGTGGTTGTTGGCCGTAATGGTGGTGCGGACGCTGCCCGTCTCGGTGGCCAGGGACAATTCGTACGGCGCATCCTGCGGCGCGGCGGGCTTGTCGTGCAGGGTCTTCCAGCCGCTGAGGGCCGGGTGGGCAATGGCGGGGGACTTTTGCGAAATGGTAGGAGACTTTTGCAGCTTCTTGATTTCCTTGTGTTTGCCTTGAAAGATGGAACCGCTGTGGGCTCGGGAGTGGCCCCTTCGGCTGTGATGGTAGGGTAGAGTATTGCTCTTGGTGACGACCAAGATCTTGAGTTTGCGAAATAGCGGTTTGAGCGTGGCTAGTGACGAGGCCATGAGACCGAGACCAATTTCGATGGTGCTCCAGATGGCCAGGTCGGTAAAGTTGTAGAGGTAGTCAGAGTCCGACAGTAGTTGTTTGGCATACGGGATGCGAACAACAGTAGCCATGGAGGCGCTATAGTGGAATTAGTATTTCGGTCATAATAGAAATGTGTCGTCGACAACTTACATTGATCCCAAAGCCAAGACACAGGCGACGGAGATCTTGGAACGGCGGTCCATTTTCGCATTCCAGACAATCGAAATTGGCAGCAGAGCCAAAACCCAGTCGGAAACCACGCTGATGACAAATGAGATGTAGGTTGGGATTGTCGCCAAGGCCTTTCCGTTGCAGGTACCAGTGACGGGTGAGTTTGGGTCATAACGGTACCAGTAGAAGGACACTGGTTGGCACTGATACACCACAATAAAGGTGTAAAAGACTGTGTAGATACCCGAGACAATTAGCAATGTCCACAGGGTGATGCACTGCCATTTCTTTCCAACACAGAGTCGTAACAACAGCAAACCGACAATGAATTTGACCATCATTGCAATAACAACATAGGTGACCTGTCCAGCCCACTTGTAGAAGAGTGCTATAGGTCGATGCTCAATGGGGACATCTTCGACGTGCGCGCCGAGTCCGTAGTGTACGCCAAGAAGGCAAAACGCCGAGTGTGCAGTAAAAAGAAACTGGTTGTGGGTCAGTTTTCTGTATCAAGACAAGTCTATAGTCGAAGACAACGTACCAGTGTAATGATGGCCAACCAGTCTTCGGGATAAAACCGTCTGAGTAAAAATCCCATGGTATAGCATCGTAACATGACGGAAACCCAACATAACACGAGCAAAGCAATCACCACCGCCTCGAGCTGTATTCCACGATCCTCTATCATATTGTCGGTCGGTCGATCGGTCGTTTGTGTCCCGTATTTTTAGCCAAGCGTGTATATACCCGTTCGTCTATCGTTTGGTTGTGTTGCTCTCAGGCCTTTGCCAGTTCCATCATCTTGGCAGCCCGGATGGGAGTATCAGAAATCAAAAGGTCATGATCATGAAGATTTGTTTGTTGCAAATGAATTATGCAGTTGGCTGTGCCGTGTCGTGTTGCTCGAATCCTTCAGGAAGCATGGAAGCACACGAGCAGCAAAGCAACGACGGCCGTCTTTCTTTTAAACATGTTCCAACGAATTTTCATTGCACCTGGACACTCTAGAACCTGTCATATCACAAAAGAGCTCTAATACGTACAATCCCATACGACTATGCTAGTTGCGTCGTGATGATCGGGTGACTAACACAGGGTAGAGGCAGCCAACCATGAGCGGCAGTGCAGCTATCACCAGGGTGTCGGTACCCACAGTGGCGGCAAGTTAATGCGTCGCACCCCACAGACGAGGCGCCCATCCTGGTTGTGCAACGGCCATTCGTCGTGGCCCAACTAGAGCCCCCAGCAGATCGCATTGAATCGGAAAGGCGCTGGCAGGATGGCTGAGGCACGATTTTTCCCATTGGCCGATTTACAGGCCAATAGCTGTCGTTAAGCGGCCTCCCTCTTGGTGACCGTCCTTGACCGTTCCAACATCCCCCAGGGGCCCCAACAGTGGCCGAGGTTGCTTTAGGACAATGTTGGTTTAGTTCCATTCTGCTCGCCCGCAAAGTTGCCAATTATACCCAGGTCGTCGGAATATAGTGCGCATTCTGGACATCCGGAGACTAAAGCCAGGACAAAAAACTCTAGCACCTCGGGCGCTATAATAAGGGTTTCCGTAGGCCAGAATTCCCACCGCTAAACGGGTTGACGGGATAGGCCCGTGACCGCCTGGCGAGGCCTATCTTGACCATCTTAGTTCTCTTAGTTCTCTTTAGGCTCCGAAGAGGGGGCCCTGGGCCCTGTGGATGGATCACCGTTGCCGCTGGCTGGGGGAAGAAAAGCTGAGAGCTGCCAACTCACACAATTCGCCTTTCGTGCCACCGGATATCAGACCAACACTCTTGATGCTCTCGTGTTGGCAAGGGGGCTGAAGAACGAGTTTTCTTTTCGATATCCCATCTTCTGCAAGCTGACAAGGAATACCGGCAGTTCAAACAACGTTGCATGCTTCTACGCCTCGGTGGATATGTAATGCGTTACCATGTGCTTGGTAGAGCCGTTGAAAGATTGTCGCCCCCAACAATTCATGGATGACGACAATTGTACACAAAGGCTTGAGCGTGGAAACTGGCGATGCTCTCGATGCTTCGTCTACCTAGGTAGTTTTCTACGTGGGAGATCGCTGTTCAACATGTGGCTGATTTCAGCTTGATTTCCTGTCCAAGTGGCTGGGCAATTTTTGGTGAGACTGCTCATATATTGGTAGCACATGTGTGAGAATCCCTGTATTCTGCACAACACCAGATTCAGGTCCAACGATCCAGACTATCGAGAAAAGATCATGTCGTGAAAGTGTTGGCGCAAGTGCAATCTCCACAAATGTATAACAAACCTTTGACCTTATTCCAATAGTTATTCACAGGCTGACTGGTCCAAATGTGCCAAGCGTTGATTCAAGCGAATACTCGGGTAGAGAAGCACTACTGTAGGATTCGCACTTGGCCATTTCGAGGTTTATCTAGTGTTGGTTCGACGTGCAGATGGCTCGGAAGGATGGCATCCAACGGTAAGCACTAATCCTAGTCGATGCGTCAAGCAAACTAAATGTTGGAACATGAAGAAGAAATGGCACGTTCCTGACCGTCGTCATAAAGTTTACAGGAGAACTTAATACTCCAAAGATTGATTGTACCACGCAACTTGTCCTACCCACGCTACTGGAATACTTGCTGTCACTCATTTTGTGTCCGCCATCATGTCTAACTCAAAGCCAGCAGTACTCTTTATTGTAGGCAACCCTTTTGGACTCGGATGCACTTCTCAGACAAATCGAGTAAAGTAATGCTAACTCCAACTCCTGCAAGCACGGCGCCTATCACCCGCCATCATGTTATAACCGCCTGCTCCAAAAGCTCGAGGCCGCAGGTCTCGAAGTAGTTACGCCGCGCCTCGCCTCCCTCGGCGAGGGCAAAGTCGGCATCACGCTAGACGACGACGTGGCCGTGGTCAAGACGGCCGCCGAGCGCCTCGTGGCCGCCGGCAAGGAGGTGGTGCTGGTGGCCCACTCCTACGGCGGCTTCGTCAGCATCAACGCCGCCCAGGGCCTCGGGGTGGCGGACCGGGGAGGGCAGGAAAAGGGCGGCATCCGGCACATTGTGTATCTGAGCGCCTGCTTCAAAGAAAAGGGTGCCACTGCCAATGAGGCGTGCAATCCCACCGTCGCTGTCCCGCCCGACTTTAACGAGATTTTTCAAATCCACATGTTTGGCGAGCAGGTATGTTGATCACTAGAGACCTTAATTCGTGAAGTCCGTGGGTGTGAGAGGCAGACTGACATTTCCACTACAGGCCTCGGTGTCCATGAGCGACTCTGAAGCCACGCGGCGGTACTTTTTGCAACCAGCCTCCAAGGAGGACATGGACGCCACGGTGGCTCAGCTGGAGCCCATGTGTCCCGACATATTCAACATCCCGTCGCCGTCGGCACCATCGGAGCTGTCCATCTCGCAGACATTCATCGTTTGCGGAAAGGACCACATCGTTCTCCCCGAGACCCAGGAAAAGGCTGTGGCCGATGGAGGCATGAGAGCCGTCAGACTGCCCGAGAGTGGACATGCCGGGACGTTTTTGAATTTTGCCAGTGAAGCTGCTGATGTGATTATCGACGTGGCATCTTCGTAAGAGCAGAGTAGTACTTATAGCTGCACATTGCCATTATATCGGAATGCTAGTTCAACCATTCCTGTTTAGTGTTGTCGAGCCTTGTCAATGAATGGAGATGAGCGGAATGATCGAGCTGCAACCCAGAAATAGATATCGCCAAGTAAGAAAAGATAAGTCATATAGATAAGAACGTTCAATGCTTTTGACCGGACACGGGATACGCGAGTTGAGGTCGACTGATGAGGCCAGCCGCATTCGAGAATCCTAGTGATCGCTGGTAGGTGGGTAACGACAGGTGGGAAACGGCAGCTGAGCTGCTGCAATGAATGCTCTGCGAGCACCGACCATCCAATCCTCTTCTCTGATCCATATGCACCTCACTGTTCTATATATAAATAATATGTTATATTATATAGACATAACCGCCCGCTAGGTACCAGATGGTCGCCCTCGAGTTTGCCCTGTTTGCGACAAGCCATCTGCCGACCGAACGTTTCACGACCATGCTACGAAGAGGTGCCTACCATTGTACGACCACTACTGTTTCTAGATCCACGTCTGCGTTAATTTTCTTTTCCTTTTTTTTCTCTATATTTTTTAAAAAAAAGATTTAAGATCTTGGTTTTTCTTTTTTCTGTTTCTTATTTTTAAAATATTCTACCGTTACATAAAAATCGTACAGCTCTTGGATGGCTCCGCCCATATTCTCTGGATTGGGGCAGTCGAGGAAGTCGAGGCTCAGGAAGTCCCTGTTGGTGCACGATAGGCTCAAAAGCACAGACTCAAGTCGACCAGCCATTATAGCTGAGACCGTCGAGTCCTTGAAGGCCTCCTGAAATGTTTCCAAGGTATACAGGCGGAAACATTCTCCATCGGCTACTCGACCGGCGCGGCCCTTGCGTTGGTTGGCCGATAACTTGGAAATGGTCGAGCATTTTAGCCCATGCATTCGGACGCGGGGGTCCAGACCATTTCTTTAACGAGACCAGAGTCGTTAATGTAGATAATGTTGGGAATTAGCAAACTTATCTCGCCACATTGGTACTGAAAACGCACAATTAGACCAAAGACCTGGTAATGGAGCTGCTCTCAAGACCACAGATATAGTCAGCCATCATCGGCCAGAATAGGAAAGCTGTCTGTCGGGGCTCCCGGCAAATGAGCTCCTGTGCGGCTGCAGTGTAACCGTTACCCCCAGACCGGATGTTGATACCCCTCAATCACCTCTCCTGTGTACCTATGCAGATGTCATACTGCAGTGACTCTCAACTGACCACTAGCAACAAACATCCTGCATTTATCCATACCCCGCGGTTTCAGAGGTTAGGAGGAGCTACGGGGAAACAACCACTCCATTTTCCTTCCCATAAATTGCACTCTTGAGTGACTTGACACTATAGTTGACAGCATAAAACGATTCTTGGCATTCATCCACCAAGAGACCGCAGACAACCAGCCATAATGGCTTCAAATGTTCCAGCTTCTTTGAAGGAATCTGTCGAAAACTCCAAATGCGAGTATCGCAGATTGGGCAAGAGTGGTCTGAGAATATCAGTTCCCATTCTCGGCTGCATGAGTTTTGGTGATCCCAAGTCTCTACCATGGTCGCTTCCCGAGGAACAAGTAAGTGAAAGTGGTGGACTTTCTTTTTTCTCAACTCCCTCATTTATTGATTAAAGGCTGACACCGAGGGTAATCTGCTTCTAGGCCCTCCCCTTGCTGAAAGCCGCATATGACCGCGGCCTCAACACGTGGGACACGGCCAACATGTACTCCAACGGGGTCAGCGAGGAGATTGTGGGCAAGGCGCTGCGCGAGTACCAGATCCCGCGCGAGAAAGTTGTCATCATGACAAAGTGCTACTGGGGCGTGGGCGAGCAGCCCGAGGTGCGGCACTACGCCCAGCGGGACGCATACGAGTCCTCCAAGGACTACGTCAACCAGTTCCACCTGTCGCGCGCCGCCATCTTCAACCAGGTCGACGCCTCGCTGCGACGCCTGGGCACTGAGTACATTGACCTGCTCCAGATCCACCGCTTCGATTATGACACCCCGCTCGAGGAGACCATGAAGGCCCTTCACGATCTCGTTGAGTCGGGCAAGGTCCGTTACATCGGCGCGTCGTCCATGTGGGCCGTAAACTTTGCTCGGCTGCAGTTCACGGCCGAGAAGAATGGATGTAGGTCTCCTCATTATCTGTTATAGATCGAACGTCTAGGCTTTACTCAGGTACTTATTTCTTATAGGGACAAAATTCGTCTCCATGCAAAACCACTACAACCTCTTATACCGAGAAGAGGAGCGCGAGATGAACCGCTTCTGCAACGACACGGGCGTCGGCCTGATCCCCTGGGCGCCGCTCTGCCGCGGCCACCTGGCCCGGCCGCCGCGCGACTTTGGCAGCACGGACCGGAGCCGGCTCGAGAAGGAGGCGGCGCCGGGCTCGCACGGCACCGTCGAGCCCGACCTGACCATCATCGGGCGCGTCCAGGAGCTCGCCGAAAAGCGCGGCTGGGCCATGAGTCATGTGGCGCTCGCCTGGATCAACCAGCGCGTGTCCAGTCCCATCATCGGTTTCTCCAGCGTGGCCCGTATCGACGAGGCGATTGCGGCGCGGGGCAAGGTTTTGACCGAGGAGGAGGAGAAGTATCTGGAGGAGCTGTACAAGCCCAAGGAGATTGCTGGACACTCTTGAGATTGGATATCAAGAACAAATAGCTACAGCGCTTTTTCCATGGTCGATACACATTGTGCAAAAAGGCGTGACATGATAGAGATGTCATGTACGTAGAAACATACACGAAAAATAACAAAATCGTGGGCTTCATACATCTGAAAGGTGCCTATCAAGAACACGGGGTTTTGCCACTGCATATTTGGTCAAATTTACGTGGGCAATGATAACCTTTAATAACCTAAAGACAAGTAAGAAATCAGTGGATCAAGCTGTATTATATGGGTTGCGGAACAATCAAACAAGCATCTGTATCAGTGTACTGTTACTAAACATTGTGCATGCTGTATGCAAGAGTATTGCCCACTGTGACTCAGTGAACAACCATGTACATTGTTCGAGTATTGGCAAACAAGGCAGAAATGTGCCAAGGACTCGGTGCCAGCAATGTCATGCACAGGATCTCAGCCTCAGCTGTGCCGCTTACCTTGCAGGCATTATATATTCATACGAGGATCCCCTTCCTCCATCCCCATATTTCGTCTTACCTGATAAGTCAGCGTTTTATGACTGTTGCTCCTCTTTGGTGTCTACAGTGAAGACTTTCATCTGGCGGCACGGTTAGCGGCAATTGGCACAGCCCCATATCATGGCCCACCCCTTGGGCTTAGCCTGAGAGAACGAACGATTAAACTATCAGGGTTACCGAACACGGCAATGCTCTGGTGTAGATAGCCAATCATACTGCCTTGGTCCAAGTGGATGCACCTTGGATCCCGCCCCCAGAGTAATCCGTCGTCGAAAGATCGCCAGGAAGGAATCATGTTGATCATGACCCCATTCACACATGGACCTTGATCCTTCCACGTTGACTTGAGCTCTTGGCTGGCTGTGCCAATGCCAATGCTGAGCCCGCAAGAATCCTTCTTCGTATCAGCGTGTCACATAGGAGAAAAGAAACATATTTAAAGACAGGAATGTTTGTACCCATGTCGTGCATCCTTGGCGCAACGGCACAGTAAGTCAACCATACGTCACATAAATGAGTTGATATAGATGTGGTCGGCCGCTTTTTCCCTTGCGTCTCTTCTTTTGCTTATTCTAATGATTGTAAAACCACATTTCACTTGCTTGCTGTCATTCCTTTAGCGGAAGTTTCTAGTACTACTACTCGAAGCAGCTGATCATATTCACGCACTCGACTGGACCCTACAGACGTTCTTGATCGCATTGCAGCCATCACACCAAGAACACTCACAAAGGATACTTTGATTACACAGAAATAGCCACAGAAAACATGGGCCAAGCACCAGAAGCGCAACCGGCGCAGCAGTCGCCTGTTCCGCAATATCACGCCGAATCAACCTCGACACCCATCACCTCACCACAACCAGCCCACGTAACAGCCGAGGACCACCCAGGACAAAAGCCCACCACTTACTATGCATCACCATCACAGCAACCACAACAGCCAAACGGCCAGCAGCAGCAACAGCAGCAACAGCCCAACGGCAACTACTTTCACAACGCCCACGCCACCGCCTACAACGAGACAACGCCCCTACACCTCCTAGGCCCCGCGCCCGCCGCCATAGACTGCCCCTACTGCGGGCGCCGGGGCCTGACGCGCGTGGACGAGTCCGACTCGAGCATGACCATACTCGCCGGCATCGGCCTGGGCGTCATCTGCATCTGCCTGGCCTGTCTCCCCTGCTGCCTGCACTGGTTCCCCGACCACGACCACCACTGCTCGCACTGCGGCCGCCGCGTCGCCCACGTGCCCCAGAGCAGCGGCGTCGCCCAGGTCCTGGCGCCGCCTCCGCACCAGATGCAGCAGGGTTATCAGCCTACGCCGCAGCCTCAGTATCATGATGGACAGACTGCTGGGCAGACTGGGCAGCAGCAGACGACGGAGCAGCAAAAGGAGTTGCCGCAGCTGCCACCAGCACAAGCACAATCACATCATCAGGGACAGCAGCAGCAATATCAAGAGCAACAGCGTCCGAGCACGCCGCCTCCTCAATATGTTTAGAGAGTGAAAGATATCAACTTCTTTGAAGATGCGTTGCAACATGGATATGAAAAGAAAGTGGAAAGAAGCACAAATTGGTCGCATGTATTAAAGTGACAAGGCAGATTAGGTTGCGCTGGTCAAGGCTAAATCGTACAAGTTGTGGCAATGTAGAGTAAGGAACAATGACTTTCCAATACTGTTCAACATCATAAATCAAAATGATACAAATCAATCGTGGTCGACGTGACAAGCCCAATGAGATGTAATCAGCACAAAAATAAGACTGTTCAAGTAGCTCTCACGCAGTGTGTTGGAGTTATCTGCGTTCAATTGTTTCGCGACGTTCCATGGCGCGAATCGGGATCCTATATCATGACCTCTGACACTAACTGCCTTGCTATTGTTGCTGATAGACTAAAGAATACTCCGTGTCCTTGTGAATGCCTGCTCGCTCAAACGCTCGATCAGATGACCCCTGCGCAGCCAAGAACAAGGTCTGCCATGACCAACTTAGCCTCCAGCTCGCTGCTCTATAGCTTCACACCCCGACTGGTCACTTCACCTCGTCCACCAATATTCAGCAGAACGCGACAATCAGGACAATACCATTTGGTTGTTCGAGCCGGTATTTCGGTGAGTCCCACGCATTCTAGATGGAACCACTCTTGCTTGCAATTCTGCGTAGGGTGTTTGGTCAGTATGTTGCCGTAGCGCTTACGTTTCTTATTCTTGGTGGCCGACAAGCATGAAGCAACCGCAGACTTGCGACCCGAGCGACTTGAACGGGTTTTGCTCAAGGGAATATTGTCGGAATCGGATTCAGAATCAGAGGAGTCGTCTCGTTTGCTCACATCAACGTTATCGCATTGAATCATGGTGCCAAAGCTGACGCCGTTGCAAATGCAGTATCGCGGCTCGTCAGGGTCAATGATATTGCCCTCGTCATCAACCTCAATCTCGGGTTCCTGTTCCGTTTGAGTCGGGGTTTTCTTGACACGTTGTTTCTTGCGTGGTGCTGCTGTGCGCTTTCCTATAGCGCTCGTGCTGCCAGCACCGCCCGCACCCGTGCTGACAACGCCTGGCGCTGGTCGTTTAATCCGCTTGCTAGGTTGTCTAATCTCTGGGGCTGGTGTATTTCGAGCGGTACTAGTGCGTCGAGGTCTTTCAGCCGCAAGAGTGGTTAGTGGCGGGGGCTCGACACTGCTACCTTGGCCGCGAGACGATGGTCGGCGAAGGTTCATGGATGGTTGATCAGGGGCAGGTGTGGTGACGACGGGTGTATTTTGTCGAGGTGTGCTTGGCTGTTTTGTGTTAGTTGCAGGTGGCTGTATGTTCTTCTGGGTATCCTTTCGTGTTTCCCTTCTCGTCAGAACATTAGCGGGTGGGAGAATAGGGGTAGTTGAAATCTTGGGTGGAAGTATTGGTGTAATAGCCGGTGGTTTAGTCGGAACTGTAGTAGTAGTTGTGGTAGTAGTAGTGATTGGTATGGACGTGGAAGGTGGAGGTGCCGGGCTTGAGCTTGCCGAGGGTGATGCCGTTGGCCGCTCGGGCAGTACCGTTGTCAGCTGAGTCGCTTGTACACTGGACTTGGACGCAGTCTGCGTTGGCACTTGCACTGGAGCTGAAGTTGGTCCTGGGGCTGGAGCTGGAGCTGGTGCTGGGGCCGCAACTGGGGATGCTGGGGTTGGAGTTTCGGCCGGTGCTGGAGATGGAGTCGGAGCTGGAGCCGGAGCCGGAGCTGGAGCTGGAGCTGGAGCTGGTGGTGAAGCCGAGGCTGGCGGCGGTTGCGATGCAACTCGGGGGGTTGCCTGAACTGTTGGCGGAACAGGAATAGGCACAGTAGTCGCGGGGGCGACCTGTACAGTTGCAGCCTGGGCAATCTGAGGCGGCGGCACAGGCGTTGCAACAGCAGGCGGAACGGAGGTCGGACGGGGCGTCAGCTGTGGCGGAGGCACCGGAGTCTCTGTCTTGGTGCGCTTAATAGGCGGCTTGACCGGCTGTACTGGCGTCGAGTCTCCATTTTCCTGACTTTCAGTCTTGACCTCGGGTACAGCAGTCTCCGTAACAGAGTCACGCTTTCGCTTCTTGGCGTGTGATTTACTGGTATTCTGGGTCGGAGCTGGTGTCGAAGCCGGGGTTTGCACAGGTGGTGGATTGGGCGCTTCGGCTGCGCTTGTCCCAACTGATGGGCTTCCTTCATGATTCCAGAGAATGCTTCCGGCCAGAGCCTTCATTCTTCTCGCCGATTCCTCTGCTTCGTCGGCCGCCTGCTTCGCCATTTGCTCTCTCTTGAGCTTCTTGGCCTCGTTGAGCTTCATGCCACGATTGCTCAACTTCACCTCTTCGGCACCAAGAGCTTCAGTCGATATCGCGCCAACTGGAGGATGCTGAGCGCCTGAGCCGTCGGTCACCAGAGTCGGCAGCGGGGCATCAAATGGTTTGCCCTCATCCTTTGCCTTCTTTTGAGCGGCCTTATAAGCCTCGACCCCTCGGCCCACCTGCTTGAGCTCCCTAGCAATCATGGTATCACTGGGGTTCCAGACTGCATTCTTCTTCATACGTTTTCTCAATTTGGCGAGTTCATATGGTGTAAGCTGAAGCCAAGGAAGATCAGGACCACCAAGAACCGCATCATCAGGCGGCGGCTTGAGCATAGCAAGGGCCGAACTCGTAGATGGGATAGGTAGTCCATCGTTGGGCGGTTGCCTCGATGGCCTTGGTGGTTTGGGGAGCTTCTGCTTGGGGTTCTTGGAGCCTTTAACAAGTTTGATCCGGGGCGCAGGCGTACCCCTTGTCGGTGACATGTACTCCTCCTCATCAGAGCTTTCCTCGCTAGACGAGGTATAGGTGTTGAAATCGACCTCATACGGGGCTAAAACTTCACCTGGGACCGTTATTCTAGGCGGCCTGCGAATTTTATTCCCGTCCTTGTCAAGAGGTAGTGCCACTTTGGGAGTCCTAGTCAGCTGTGGCGATCGTGACTGCACAGGACTCTTTTGTTCTTCCGTGGGATAATTGTCGCGCATGTGTTGGAGCTTTGCCAATATTGTCTTTGCTCTATTGACGTGCCTATTGACGTATTCCGACATTCGCTGAGCCTCGGCATGACTGGAGATTCGTGAGTGGATAGCTTGGTTGAGGTTGCGAGAGATATCGGCACGCAGCTCGGCTGGAACAGGACGTTGGTCCGCAGGGAGCGTTGGCAGCTTTTGCCATGTCTGGGTCAGCTCGTCGACCTGCGCCGAGGCATCGATGTAAGTTTGGTCGAGCTTGCCAATGAGCGTTAGGCTGCGGTTAACGTCTGCGGGCAAGTACTCGGTAAAGTCGAGATAATCGGTAACGGTGGCTTGCGCATCAGGATCTGCGCGCATGTTGAGAGCGAGGGCGCTGCTCTGTGGCAAGCCGACAGCTATAGCAGTCTTGGTGGTGGGAGAGACGGGAATGTCGTCGACAGCGTCTCCGGTGGCGCTGGCGGTGCCGTTTGCTTCTTCCACGTCCGTGGCCATTGTGTTGCGCTGAAGTATTCAGAGGGCGAAGGGCGAGGTGGCTCGCATGGTCACTAGAGTAGAGCTTCTTCAATGCAATGCAAGCCAGGAATAATTGATGCGACAATAGAAGAGGGCGGAAACCGTGATGAAAGATGTAATGTCGTTTACGCTGAACTGGAAGGCAGCGACGCGATGATTGGAAGGTCGCGTTGACTTGCGCTCGCCAAGATTCCGGTGGGGCCCAGGGACGGGATGGGTTGGGGGACGTGCCTGGCTTGTTAGGTGCTTAGGTGCTTGCTCGGAGGTTGAAGCACTAGGCCAGCTGCTAGGCAATGTCAGGTCATTGTCAGAGCTTCGAAGCGGCTAATTTACGGCAGATATTATCTAATGTAGGTACCCACAGCAGCTACACTATGTACTTGACTGACGGGGTTCATCTGAACCCGTTATAGTATTCCTTGGGCGATCATAGCATCGGTCTTGGTGCGCACGTAAGTTCAAGGGTTCGGTTCATTTTCATGGCATTACGTTTGACTTGATGAAAGGTTTTGTTTTTCGTTTGTATGGAGCTTTGACTACCGAGAAAAATATAGTTGTAGCTAATACGCTGCTTGGGATAAATAGGTAGATGTCTCTTATCACGTATAAGGCTTGTTGATGGCCATGTATTGTTCGGTTCGCGCCAGCATCACCTCATATACTCATGTTCGACTACACATGATGCTATGCCTTTCGTTCTCGATACATATTAGAACATAAGAGGTAATTATTCAGGCTATCAGAGTTCGGAAATGTCTGCACAAAAGAAAGGAAAGATAAGGGTGTACGCCTGCCAGTAAGTTCCTCTGGGATCCTGATACTCCACAGAAATGCCAACCCATCTCAAGTCAACCAAAATTGCTTAATCCTCCCTTCCGTAACGCCAAATGATTTGCGCTTCACACATGTTTGCTGCAGTCCGATTTCCTCTCGTGAAGAACCGTCAACTCGCCAACTCTTCCCTTACAGAGAGGATAGATGACGGACCACTCGAAGTGACAAGGCCTCTGGAAATTTCCACCTCTACTCACTACCGACTGCACCCAAACTCAAACCAGTAATTGCCGCTGCAACAACCCAAGGGCTGGCCCACGCGACGGCTCCCAGAGGTTCGGCGCCTGCAACTGTAAGAGCAGTCTGCATGGAAGTGCTCACACCAGTCACCAGCATCAAGGTCACGGTGCGGCGGACGACGGTCTTGGTCCTGTTGCTCCAGCCCCAAAGGTTCCATGAAACCGTCTCCTGCAGAGTCGCGTTGGCTGGGTCGAAATGCCTGGGAGGAGCTTCTGGCTCGGCTTCAGCAGGCGTGAAGATGAAGTTGGTGGCAGCGAAACCAAGCGCAAGGGTCACTGGGAGCAGATTGACATATGTCGACTCGTGGGCGGCTTGAATCGATGGCAGGCTATCGTAATGGACGATTAGAGCCGTAGGGAGGTAAGTTGCGTAGGCGGCAAAGAGTGTCACAGTGTAAATGGCACCGGACAGGAGCGTGGTCAAGATGGTAATGGGCTTGTCGGTGAGCAATTCGGCATTCGGCGCATGCTCTGGGTCACCATGGGCCCTGGAAAGGTTGCGCAGCAGTCGGAAGGGAAGATAAGTTGCGAATGTCTCGATGGCAAGCGTCAGTACCAGTGCAGAAGCTGGCACCTTGTAGAACGCATGGAGTAGGTAGAGCTGGTACAGTTGTCAGTCAAGAATTTCTCTTCGAGCTGGGCGCAAAGCGGTGGGAAAATGTATGCGCCCGCGACAAGCAACTCACCGGAGGGCCATGCGACAGCAGATTCAGAGCCGCGAGATCATAGCTATCGTAATTGCCAAACCATCCCAAGGCAAGTTCAAAGCTGTGTTTAAAGTGGCGATTAGTGTACATTCCAAGGCTTGATGCGCAGTAGTAGTGGTTGTAGCCACAAAGACTCACGTTCGCCAGCCCATGAGAGCTGCATATTCGCCCCAAGTGTCGAGACTCCGCGCATGTACAGCAATAGCCGCCTTTGTAAACGGGTACGTCGCCGAGTAACCAAGAGACGACACTGCAAGACTCAAGATGATGACCAATGGGAATTGGATCAGCGAGGGGATCTTGGACTTTTTCTCGCCAGTCTTGCTTGCAAGTGATCTTACGACGGGCGCATCGACCTGGCTGATGGAGAGAACCCTGGGCGACGAGGGCAAACTCGATTCTGAAGGCGCAGAGGCAGCCTCGATGACCCCGGCGTCGATTTTGTCCTGTCGTCGGGTACGCATCTTGGATTTGTTTGAGGCCGTCGCGTAACGAGCCGTGTGGTGTCGTGTCGTGTTGGAGGGTGAGAGACGTAGATGCGTAATGCGCAGCACCCAAGCGCTGCTGGAGTCAACTTTGTTTGTGGAAGAGCAGAAACCGAAGCAGAAGAAGAATAAGAAAAACCCTGGCCTCAAGAGCTTGCAGGGGAATTATTAGTAGTATTGACGATGGCAATACGTAGTTCGTGGGTATGGACAGTGGAGTTTGCGAGGTAGGCAAACCTGCGGTGGGGGGAACAGCAAAAAAGCTTCTATGGATCCCTGGCCACTAAAATAGTAAACAGATGGAGCTCGGTGACGTCTTGTCAAGAGCCGCCAGATGGTCGACTGGGGAGCAGGGAGCAAAGCTTCCACACACTGACACTCAACACCTTAAAACCTTAGGCACAACAAAGTCTTGGGGGCTGTCCAAGGCAGAGAGCGAGCATATGCAATTCGACCACCTCTGGCTTTGATGACTCTTCCTTCTGAGAGTATATATGTATGACTTCTCGTAATGACTCTGGCCCTGGTCCAATACCTTTTCTAGAACAAATAATCTCTTTCATCATCCAAAACGCCTTTTAGCTGTTGGGAAGCCCCATCACCATCTTCATCTACAAGGCCCCCGCTCAGGTTACTCGCTTCCCGTTTGTTACTCGAGCTATCCCTGTGCCAACAGCCAGACAGCTCGCTTCTATTCCACGTCAAACTACAAGGTGACAAGGACCTAATCATCTAATCCCCACGCACGCGAGCAACACAATATGGGATCGTCCCGAATCTTACTATTCAGAGTATCTTCTCCAGACCAATCGACGTTACCTGTCGTTAAACTAGTCGGTTTCATTTTGACCTCTTGTGACGTTGAATTCTACCTCTGATCGACAAGATGGAGGGGTTGGCCAGCATTAGAGGGACTTCTTCAAAAAGCCATGCCAGGCCGCTTTTCTCATCCAGGGTTTGAACTTGTGGCCTTTTCCATCTTGTGTGCCTGCTTTCTCACCTCTTCCTTTAAAATATGCCTTGACAACAGATCTTCCCAACGATGGCTTCGGGCCTTATTCTCTATCGAGCCCAAAATTATGGTGTGCTTTGATGTTGCTTTTCCATCCATGACAGTCTGCTTAGGCTTCTTGGCTACTTCGCCAAGTGGCGTTTGTAGGTATGGACTTGGATGTTCATGATCGAATCACAAAAAGATTTCCTTTTTCTCAAGTTCACGCAAGCAGATTATCTTCTTCATGGTTTGGCTCATCTGATTTCTCATTTGATTTCATATGATTCATACACAGGGGCAAAAGGAGCGTCTCTGTCCTCCGATTCGACCTCCTACTCTGATGCCTGACAAAAAAAGGTCCCAGACTGGGACTGAATTTAAAAATATGCTTGTTTGGGTGTTCGCTCGACGCTTCCCATCCGATCCTCACTTTAACCTCGTGGCATGTGCTCAAGTCGTCTCATTCTATGGGAGAGACAAGGTTGTCCACTCTTCGGTGCTGAGGTTTCGGCAGCGGAGCCAAACCACCACATTTACAAAGTGGTATAAGTTTGCGGTTTACAAAGGGAAAACATCAGATGGCAATGGTAGGTGTCATAACGGTCGTCTCGGGTCGTTTTGGTTGCTGCTACAATTGGCAAGCGCGTGCAGTGCGTGCCGACTCCAATGTGTGCTTACTCCTCCATACGGCCAAACACACCATCGTCGTCGTCTTCGCTGCGGACTCGGGATCGTCTGTCGTCCTCGTCATCATCCATCTCGCTGTCTTCCATCTTTACATCCTCAGTGGATGGGTATTGACCGCGCGTGAAGCTCTCGGGCATCTGGGGCGCCGAATAGCTGTTGAAGAAGCTGGTGCTAGTGAACGCAGCGTGATCAAGGTATTGTGCTGGCAGTGGGGGCACCGGTGGCGCATCGTCGGGAAGTCGGCTATCTCGAGAAGCCCCGTTGCTGTTGAAGCTGCAACTGAGAAGTTCAACCGCAGCGGCAAGATCCTTGTCTTCCTGCCCAGAGCTGCCTAGCCCGGACGACGTCGGACGGCGGTCTGCACTGCCGTGACGGTGGTGACCAAAACCAGGGCCGTTTGAGATGCTGCCAGACAGGAATCCATTCGAAGTGGCGGATTGGTATGATCGCGCAAAGGTACTGCCGTTGCTTAACCTCTTGTCGTTACGGAAATTGAAGCCACCGTGGTAAGGCTCGCTTGTCGGCGGAGGGGTCGTGTCTGCCGAGCTTCGGCCATCGTGGACATCCGAGTATACAGAGGCGACTGGTGAGGGAGCCGATTCGGGGTCGCTGCCAAAATCGCGAGCAGAGTCCGGAGGGGTGGTGGCTTCCTCCTTGTCCACATTCATCTGCACCAATACCGAGGCCGCTTCGAGTAGCTGCACCTGTTGGTGTTTCGATATGAGGAGCTTGGAAGTGAGCGACCACTCGGGAGTATGTTCCCACCTAACCAGTCAAAACGTCAACAAATTGTTCTCCTCGAAACTGTCCCGGGAGGGGGGGGGGGGGTTATGGGAAGGGTCCGGGGCGCAACGTCCGGAAGCATCTGCGAGGCTTATGCCATCGACTATCCAGCGGCTGTAATGAGAGAGCTTGGGGGGAGTGGGGTGGGCAAGAAAATGGGCACCAACAAATGCTTGGTCAAGCAACTGCTGTGCTTGTATGTCTTTCCGCACTTGTCGCAATGAAGCTCGATACGGTTGCTCTTCTTGCCATCCTTTGTAAGAGGCTGGCCGTCACTAGCACGTCGAACGCGAGCCTTTTGCAGCCCGTCCTCGCCTTCCTCAGCAGACATGTCGTTGGAGTCATCGTCGATCGCACTGCCTTGTCCTTCGGGCTTGCTGGTCATGCCAAACTTGTGAGTCGGTAGGCTCGCAGGCGGTGATGGCAGGCTGCCAGCAATAGAGGACCGGGGAACGGCAGATTTGGATATAGCACTGGCACCGCGACGGCCGTTAATGGTCATGGGGAGGGGGGTCATCTTGTCTCCGGCTTCGGCCAATGCTGCTGCCACGGCAGCAATGTTGGCACCAGAGCTAGTTATGCTCTTGCGGCGGTGGACACGGTGGGAAGCATTGAGAGCGCCAGAGAGAGCAGAGTGCGTGTGGGAGTTGTTGCGAGAGTGGGAAGGTAAGCGGCTGGCAGCAAGGGGGTTCGTGGAGCCGGATATCGAGGTACGGTGCGTCGACAATGGCGGCCTGGTTGGAGCCGCAGACATTTCCTGTAAGAACAAGCCAATTGATCAGCAAGCTGCATCTATCGCGAGAGGAAACCAACTCGGCAGCCAGAAAGGTGAGGGAATAGATAGATACCTTTGTAGAAGCCATACCCGAGTAAGCGAAAGATAACGGGCTATCCTGTCAGGGACAGAGGAGCAGACTGGTGCGGGAATTCGCTACGCTCAAAGCAAAAGCAAGCAGGTTGAATGTTTTCAAGCAAGTCGTATAGCAAGTCGATGCGTGGTAGAGGAAAGTTTCAAACAAAAAAAAGTCCAAGAACAAGGCCGTGTGGTGGTGGGCTCACTTCATGCGATTCGGTTGGTGGTGGTGTGAGAGGGTGGTGCGGGCAACGTTGGACTGGCCGATGGCCGTCGGTTGTTGTAAGTGGGCGAGGGACGAGCGAGATTAGAGCGAACCAGCAATGAACGAGATCTGTAAGAGAGAGGCTGTCGTTGTATGTTTTGGATTGGAGTTGTACGTCGTTGGTATGGTGAGAGAGGAGAAGGAGGTGTTTCTTGTCAGATTGGAAAAAACAAAATAAATTATTTTTCTCAGTAGCTGTCCTGACTGATCGACTGGAACTTTGGTTTTGGGGGGGAATTTGAGGAACAAAGGCAAGGTCAAGTGGCCGGCTGCGCCTTCAGGTCCGTTCCCCCCCAGACGGGTGTGGACGTTGGAGTCTGTCTGGTCTTGTCGCTGAGCCTGGGCTTTTGCCTGCCATGCCATGCCTGCCTGCCAGCCAGTGCCCAGGCAAGCACCAGCACCAGACAGAGGAAGGAGAGGGACAAGCGAAGGAGGAGGAAGCAGTAAGTGGAGTATTGGAGGGAGGGGCAGACTGAGATCAGGGGAGGGGTGTCTTGAGAACCAGCACTTGAGAGAGAGGGGGGGGCACATGGGGAACATTGATAGGTCAATACAGGTACTTCCACTACAGTACCTAAGGATCCCACATCAGCGGTACACTTTTTGGTGTTCTTTCGTGTTAGCAGCAGCTCACGCTTGCTGCAGTTCAGCGAGCCCGCCATCCAGCAGCCAGACGGAAGGCACGCAAACCTGGGCAGTGCAGGTATGTCAGAAAAGGTACATTGTTCCGCTAAAGTAATTGTACCATGGTATTCAAACATTGGATGTTCTATTCCAGGTTCAAGCAAGCAAGCATCCCAAAGCAAATGTACCTCGTCTCTTCTCCTCCGATCCCCCCCACCAGGACAATTCACTCCATGTTCAGCTCTTCTACTATTTAAGGTCCGTTCTCGACACGTTCCAGGACAACGACATCAATGGGAAAAGTCTAGTCTGCCTGGGTCTGTTTGAAGCTGAAAGTGCCCCTGACTCCATCTTTTCTACTCCTTTGTGTCCCTGGTAACATTGAAGCAACACATACGGAAACAGTACAGTGTATGGAGTAGCGTCTAGTGGGTTGGTGGTAGGCAGGCAGGTAACGAACAAGGCCAAACAAATGCACTGCCAGGAGTACATATGTAAAAAAGTAGTAGTCAGTCAGGTCGGGCTGTTGTCTGGCCTCGATCACTTCCTTGTCTTGCCCTCCTCTTATGACCTTAGCCCGACAAGCCAAAAGGTACCTTGCACCATCAGCCAGTGACAGCCAGCCCAGCCTGCCTTGCCTTTTTACCATCAAGTGTAGGTACGGATCTGTAGGCAGTAGGCATTCGGAGCGGCGAAGGAACAGGGGGAAACCCACCAGCGCACACCCAGCGCACACCCAGCGGCCACCGACACGCCGACAGATGATAGGGGAGAATTCGACCGTCTGGCAGTCTGGTCGGGGACCGTGGAAGGCGACAGAAGCGCTTTTTTGAGTTTCGTGTCTCTCGTGATCCGGCTAGCACGCCGACTTGCAGCGTCCATCCTAAATGCGTTATTAGTCTAACCTTGGAGGCTTGACACTGCCCAGCCAGTCCGCTCGTCCAAATGCCTGCCAGTGTCGCTGCTAAGTAAGGCACATTCATACTACGGGATCGGTAATCTGGACACCTCTCGGTAGGGTATACGTAAATGTGCCTACGGTGGCTACCTGCTTCAATGGCTCTTCTCGCTGGCATCCGTTAGGGTAGGGTACGGTATGGTATCGTCAGATTAGGGCTTTCCCTTTGCTTCAAAGTAGGTGAAGCCCTTCTCTGCCGCGCAATGTGTCTGGTGGTCGTTATCTCTTGGTGGATGCATTGCCCCAGATTCCACTGCTCTTAGAGTGGCCGCTAGGTCTGCCCTACCATACCTCCATTACCTTTACCTTGTCCTATAGATTAGAGATATCACTTGCCCTAATCAGTTGCGTCTTGATGTTTGTTGTTGCTGCATCTGCTTGCACAATAATAACAATAATAGTATCTTGCACTTGGAGACATTGCCAATTCGAATATATGCAAGAGCGTGTTTCAGACGACCAATGCTTGAGCTCCGCCCAGCAATGATACTCTAGAAATGACAATATCTTTTTAGCATGTAGTGAAATTGCCGGAAAGCAGGGAGAAACATCAATTCTCCTAGTGTACCTACTGCGTGTATGTATTGTGGTCCCCATTCTTGCTTGTTCATATTGTGTAGGCATGCTCTGCTGTAGTTGGGTGGTATTGATATCCGAGCTACCCCATCTTTTCATTATTATCATTATTGCTCTACCTATTAACCTGCTGACAAGACTTGTTCTAGGTTTTTCTATGAATCCTCCTGCTCACTCCATGTGTGTTATCAACATTGCACAAAGCCTGACAAATGCCCTGCAATGTCAATTATGAATTGAATCGAGATCGGTCAATGATACCCGCCCCCAAGATGAAACTGTAAGGATACAGCAACCTCCAACCGGCAATAGACCTATCCAGCTTTGACTTGGCCCAGACCAGCCAACCGAACCATTGAAGAGCCAGACCGTAGATTGGCAATTCAATATGAGCAAGATACCCTTTTCATGTTATTTCTTGCCGACATTGGACAGCAATTGCTATGGATTCTCTTCCCCCCTTATAATCGACAGACACGTAACTAGATAGGGAGTCACTTTGGGCTTTGTATTGCATATTATGGAGAAAGTCTTTGGCACGGTTGTCGACCACGTACAGCTTGTTGGTCTGAGCGAAGCAGTGGTGGCATTGCTACTGGCGAGTTGGCAGGCCAGACGACCAAGGCAGATGGAGACCAAGAGAGGCCACCTGGACAGCCGGACCAGGGCCGGACTGGAGATAGTGCCAAACCTCGAGCCTCTGGCACTGTCCCGGTGTCGGCTCCTCGGACAGCCATTCGCTGGAGAGCCAGGAACCTGAACGGACACCGGAAAGAAAAACAAGGGGAGTCTGTCGATTGAAAGATACCCCCCCATGGATTGAATAGACCGTCGACCCCACCCATTAAGCCAACCATGAACCCAATCGAGTGAACACGGGGTGCTGTTGTTGCTATTGGACTGCTTCTCCTCTTGACACACACACATTCACTCACGCACGCAGACTACACAGTATACATATACACGTCTACATAATGTCTGCTTCTACATTACATGCCGCTGCTGATTGGCAACTCAACAGATCGTGCTATTAACGGGAGATGTCGAGCTTGACTCCGCTCGTCTGTTCTCATTCGTCTCGATGCCATTGGGCTCATCTTACGAATATTTCCTGTTCATTGGGTATATATAGACAAAGTCGTGTTTGAACCTTGTCATTCCTTTCGCCTTGTGTCTCTGATGGCCAGTAGTAATCTACTTTTGCCCATTTCTGGCCTTGGCCCCAACAGCTAGGCGCCTGCTGACCTGGGATAATTATGGCGACATGACCGCGAGATGCTAACCAAAAACCCGTGGTCCAGACCAGACCTTTTTTCAATGTACCTACACCCCCTCAGCGCACTACTACAACTACTTTTCAACTGCCTACCCAGTACTGATTATAAAGCCCCTCCTTCCCCTGTGCTGTCTGTGTTAACAGTGAACACGATACCTGCCCACCTGATGTTGCCAATCTATTAGGCGCGTCTCGTTAGCGAGACGTGCCTCCGAGACAGTGACGCTCGATCAGGAAACTATCAAGTTGCCCTGTTTCTCGCTCTCCCGAGGATCAAGCGCGCCAAACTTCAATTGTTCATTCGAGAATGAAGTAGCGGGCTTGGCTTCTATAACCAGTTCTTCTACGGGAGGAGTTGCAATCGACTCCGTTATGATCGATACTTTCATAGTGCTAGATTCCCGTTCAAGGTGGACCCATAAAGACACGCCTCGAGATCGCGACTTTCTCTCAAACCAAGTGTCAAAAAGGTCGATTGGATCGAAGGGGGGAGGGGTAGCAGAGCGGAGCAAAAAGAGCATGGGGCTCTCTCTCGCTCTCTCTAATGCGACCTTGCCTCACAATTCGTGCGACGATAGCTCGTCTCTTTCCCCCACATATACAGTACGAACCAAAACCAGACCGTGGATCTTTACGATATGCGGATCTTCCCAAGTTCCCATAAGTTTTTTTTACTATGTACTGAAAGATAACCCTGGCTCTCGGATCCCCAAATTGGGTCAATTGGCTTCGGCATTCGTCTCTCATAGTGTTCGAAGAAAAGGTGGGCAAAGATCGTCAGGGCGATTTATATTCAATCAATTGCTACCTGAAAGAGGTCCACGGAATCCTCACCCAACTTCGTCAATCGGGAACCACGTCACCATGGATCAAAAATATTTACACAACAGAAGTCATTGAACAAGAAAAAAAAACTGGAAAGAGCTTAGCTGAGCCCTGGGGCATGTCAGCGAACCTTTTCTCCACGATATCAGCAGATCATTTGACCATTCCAGATGCAGGTACTCTTGCATTACACGCCGCGTCTAAACCATATACGGGAGAGAGAGACTGAAGGAGGTACATGAACCCTGTGGTCGTACAGAGAGAACTTATGCACAGAAAGCCTACGCATACCCCCTTTCGGTCGTCTGCCCCCATATCCCGAAGCTCATTGGGTGTGTACGTACTTGCAACAGAGAGAGGGGGGGGGGGGGGGGGGGGCTTCTGGTTTCTACCATGTACGGTACAGGTCAATGGCGTGTGAGCTTGGCTACCTATCTTCTTTCCTCTCCAACTGCAGCTCGGGAACAACAATCGTCGTAATGGCGCCCTCCCGCTCGGCACGAGAAGTTGTTACCTAGGCAAAGCGAAACGTGGACACAGCAATTGAGTAGTGTATATGCAAGCCAGGAACCTCTTGAACTATGCAGTAGTTTGCCATGTTGTGTTTTCTTCTTTTCAATAGTCTCAATTGAGGCGGTCGTCATCAAGTCTGACGGTAAGCAAGGAGACAGAAAGAGAAAAAAAAATTATCTTAGCTGGTCAATTTGCGCAAAATCCGCGAGTCGTTGTCAAAGACAACAACACAACTTACATAACCTTTTCAGTTGCAAGTTTTTCCCCCTTCTCAATTGTGAAAGAGTCAGTGACTTGAGTGTTTCATTATCGCAACAAGCATTCTAAACATTTTTTTTTCCCCTTCTTACTATTTTAGACTGATCTGGACCGAGAGATCGTCGCTCCGATGTGCCACAGAAAACAAAGTTGCACACCATCATGTCTCCCCCATGACTGGCATTAATATATCACGCGGCCGTCCCGTGGCTTACCACTGTCCCGGAATCCTTGGAATGCCTCGTTCTCTATCCTCTCCCCAACACACGCGCCTAAAAATCGACAACCAGGCAGGGCTTTGCTAGTCTGCCCGTGTGGCTTGTCGCTGTTGTGTTTCTCCCCCTGCCCTCTCTCTCCCCTCACAACTCTTCCTGTTGCCTACCATCCCAACCGCAGAGCCGATCAGCCCGTCCTGTTTGCCCTTGTCGCAAACTCTAAATAAAAAATGCGGACGCACTTTGCAGGCGGACGCACTTTGTAGTGTAAGTAGGTAACCTAGAGACTCCAAAACAGTCCCTGTAACATAGCGCATGTCAAGTTGGCTAGAAGAGGCACGACTCGGATTGTGCGACTTTAAACAGAGCGGATTACCGATCTAAACAACCTGTGCGCACCCGCCGGTCCGTTTCTTTGGTAGGCTCTACGGATCATGCCGAAACAAGTTTGGGGGCGCGTTTGTGTGTGTGTGTATGTGGTCTTTTTGCGATTCAACGGGTTTTCCCATGGTCGAACAAACACTCCCCCATACTTGAAAAAGTACTACGTGCACGATACTTGGGCCCTCTGGCTCTATATGCTAGCGCCAGCACCAATCAGATAATCTCAGACCACTGGGTTGGATAATCCCCAGCAACTATACTGCTTTGTTTTTCGTACCTTGTGTGTAGGTATTCTTCAATGTCCAACAGGAAACCCCATAACCACACTACCATGTATGGTGAGAGTCGGTAGAATAGTCTCGGTCCCGCGTCCGTTCTGTTGGGTCACAATTGGAAGAAACACCCTATGTACTACTAAGCGGAGTCGATTTTGGCTTTCTATTTAGCGAGTTCCCGCTGACGTCATTGTGACCAAAGCGCAGTCGCAAAGGAAACCATCGTGAACTTGATGGCCATGCGATATTATATATCATGTATCCGCAGGGGAGTATCTTGACTAGTCGTGTTCCCAAATACTTACAAAGTATATTTTATTAGTGTATAGACTGATATTTCGCGAGAACCGTTTCGGTACCACATCGTCGTCATGGCTGAGTTGGATCGTGTACGCAATGGACTTTTTTTTTTTTTCGGCGAGGAGAACAGGCAGCAAAAAGATACAAAAAAGTGTCATTCTTGGCGTATGATCCATTTGGGCGGGCGGCTGACTGTCATACCGAGCGAGCCGGATTGTCGTCGCCCGTCGTCGTACTCCGCTTGACAGAGGACTATAACTATATAATATTAGTGAACATTTTTTCCCACCAGCTTGGGCCAGTTACAACGAGCGGTGAGGCTCCGGGGGAGGGGCCATCTCTCCTCACGTGTGTTGATCGTAGTGGTTTATGATAGTGTAAGTTGGGCTCATATTGGATCAGTTTTGATACTCATCACGCTCCTCCATGAGAGGAACAAGAGCGGACAGTGGGCGCTGTGCCAAATGTGCTTTGGTTCCTGAAACTACCCAGCCTACTGTACGTACTACTGTGTACATGTAGCATTGCTGACTGGGAGTTGCACACCAATGATCGACACTGCCCTATCCGCGGCTGCAAGAAATTCCCCGCTCATCTGCAGAGGATTGGACTGGGCATATTTTCCATGTTGGAAAGAGAGAGAATTGAGTGTCAGATGTATCTTGAATGTACAGCTTCAAGTACCTCGAAATGGGTCCCATAGTAAGCAACCAAACTGGAACTGCCCGTCTTGTGATGTTGTCTTCCCTGCGACCTGAGAGCCATCGCCAAGATTGATCAACCTGCTTTTTTTTTTCAGCTTCCTGGGCCATTCCAAGCCTTGAAAATAGTCCTTGATTTGTATGTTGTTCGAATTTCGACCACCACTTTCTAATTTGTTAGAATAAGGTTGTGCTACTCACTAAATGGTCAATGGGATTCTGCAGGTACGGAGCTGAGCCTGGTCCCGTAAGCCAGCAAGCCTTTGCAAGCCTGTCCATGCCAGCTTATGGTTATGTATGTCTGCTCCGTTTCTTCATGTTACATGTCACAAGTTACGCGCACCCACTGCATACCTACCATGTAAGTAAGAAGAATCCTGCTGGACACATTGCATACGGATACTGTAAACAAGTCTGTCTGTATATAGCTCAGCCCTTGTTTTGTCTTTCTCTCGCAGCATACATATGTGTAGTACCATGTGTATATAACATGAAACTCCCTCACCATGGATTTTGCCTTTTTGTTGAGCTGTCTTCTCTTTTGCGCGTCCTCACTTTTTGCAGTGAGTGAGTGATATGGAAAACATGTGATTACCAGCTAAAGATTGTTCGACACAAGGGAACTCCCTGCCGTGCGACTTTGTTGCTTGAACCACTTAAATTCAGAGTTGCGGGTATTTCTTCCACCCCGATGTTGAAGCCTTGTTTTCCGATTATCTTTGTTATTTTTGACAAATAATCAATCGAGAACCAGCCTCCCTTTCCTATTCTGTTACTATCTTTTCGATCTATCTTTCGATCATTCTAGTACGCGTAGATAGATGACTCACTCTCGTCGCCTACCTGGATACTATCTTCACGCCCCTTGAGAGGATCAATCATTGGTATGAATGAGAAAGGAGAGGGAAATACTGATTAATCCCTATCTTTCTATCCTATTACCACTTACCTTACTCATGGCATCGGTGGAACACTGACCAGGGCGAATCCAAGAAGAGCAACTTCCCCCGCTAATGGGGGCTCTTGATTGCTTTCTTCCCAAAACTTCCCAAAACATGGGAACATCTCACGACAACTTTTTTGTTGCGCCGCGCTCCACAGTGGACGGTGGGGATGTTGAAACGCAAGCCCACAGGCCCCCTCAATGACGTATGGGGGGTTTCCCTGTCGCGGAATGCGAATGCATGTCTCGGCGCTCCGATGCTCGTCAACTTACAGATTTATTGTTGACCGGCTGCAAGTTGGCGGGTTGCACAGAAAGGACGAATGGGAACATGATTGGGCTATTGTCAGAATATTTGTCGAGTCTTTGATTTTCTCTCTCCGTCCCTGGATCCCCCGTCCGTGGCTTGATCCCGTCATTGGAAAGTGGTGCAAATACTAGCTACTCACTGCAGTATCAAAACAAAGAACACAAGCCAGAAATTCAAAGATGTAAATTCAAGCTCAAAACATGGCCCAAATAAAATTCAAATCTATTTTTATTCCTTTACTCTGTCATGCTCAGCACTGTAGCTCGTACGGGCGCCAGATCTACAGAGTAGGTACTGTAATACAGCTTGGGTAAGTAAGGATGGGCTGGGTCTGGAGTCTGGTGCGTGGTTTCAGTACCGACTGCCGCTTTTCTGCTTGCCCCGCGATCTGGTCTTGGCATTCATTGGGGCCTGTTTTAGCCAGACCATTCAAGCAATGCATCTTATGTTTCCTCCCTACGAAGCTGCATAATTGCTCCCAGACAATCGAAACAAGCTACCTACCTATTCCATCCTGTATGACCTCACATGTTCCTACGGTCAAACATCCAAAAGGTCATTCATACACTTGGGATTCTTCTCTCTCAAAAGAAAGATCATATCTACAACAAATAATTATTACTTCACTACCGCACTTGCCTTTTTCTCGTGACACACAAGGTTTATTCAGCCCCCAAAGATTAGCGATACCATACATACAGAGTACATGACCTCGTGCCCTCGTGACAAGAACCCTTCACGGCAAACAAGAAAAAGAAACAAGATTCTTTTCTAAACGCAACCCCTCTCGTTCGCGCAAAAAGTCGTTGCTTCTTCTTCTTCCTATTCTCACTTCTTGCATCTTGGACCAAGGGGTGCCCCTAAATCAGAGAAAGAAAAGGGAGAATAATGGGAGACGTGTACCGCAAAGTCGGCCGCGGCGGCGCCGGCAACTTTTACTCGCAAAAAGACGTGGAGGAGCACCTGGCGCAAACCGCCAACGACGACGTCGAGGCGCAAAAGCCCGCCCCGGCCGACGAGCTGCCGTCCGACCCCGCGGTCGAGCAGCAGCAGCACCAACAGCCGCCGACGCACAACAGCAGTGCTGCTGCCAGTGATAACGCGCAACAGCAGCAGCAGCAGACGGTCTACGGCGTCAGGACGGGTCGTGGTGGAGCCGGCAACTTTATCGACCCCGAGACGGCGGCGGCTGCAGAGGCAGAGGTCGGAGGAGGAAGGACGGAGCCGTCCATCCGACAGCACGCCCAGCCGCGCCCTCCCACCGTCCACTCGACGGGCAACCAGTCATTTGTCCAGCGCCAACAGCAACAACAAGACACCGATGCGCCCCCGCCGCCACGGCTGAGCGGCCGGGGCGGCGCGGGCAACTGGGGCAGCGGACCCAGCGAGGCCGAGCGCCGGATCGTCGACGAGGAGCAGGAGCGCAAGAGGCGGGAGGCGCTCGACAAGCACATATTCGACGACGTGCGGGCGGGCCTCAAGGAGCCCGGGCGGGCGCACACGCGCGTGCAGCCTCATGGACGGGGCGCGGGCATGAAGGGGTTTGAGGAGTCGTGAGAACTCTCTCTGTCTCTCTCTGTTTCTTTGGGTGGGGGTACCTGGAAGCTTGAAGGGGTGGAATATACCTATTGATGTCACGGGAGGGTTTGAAAGGAGAATGACCGCGTACGATGATGAGGCTCTGCCATGTATGGCCCAGCTGGCACGGTATCGCCGCCGGAAGGGCAGAGAGCGTCACGAAGCACCATTACTCTGGACCTGAAATATGGGACAACTCTGCTGTTGGCTGGTGTGGGCAGCTTTGGTCGAATCACAAAGTGGTATAGGGAGAGCGTCGTGAGATGGATGACGGTCTGCGATGCTTCAACCTTGGTCAAGCCGCCAGCAACTTGTACACTTCGAGGTTATATAGTACAGCTGACCGAGGGCCGGCCCAAGAGACAAAGGACGATACGTATGCCAATACTCCAGGGCAATGAGAGAAACACGATTTTTCTAATCAAGTTACGCCCTCTTGCTTCGTTGTGACTGAAACCGACTTTCGGCTACGATAGAGTGCTTAAGTCGATCTTGATAATATGAATGAGTATCAAAGAGATATGAATGAGAATGAAAACCCTTTTATCCATTGTAAAAGACGGTTTCCACTTTCCCATTTCTGTCCATTTTCACGGTGATTTCATTACACAAGGACAGCATGATATCGGGACTAACAAAAGCACATATCACGAAACAACTTATCCTCGCGGCTTGAAATATAGTCAAACTTGCCCTCGTCCGAGGTAGTGTATCATTATATCCACTTTTTCCTTCACTTTTTCTTTCACTTTCGACCAGATATCTAGGTACGTAAAATAAATGTCCCTTCCCTGAACGCCATGAGAATGCCGGAAGACCAATTCAAAGCAGATCCATAGAACGCCAATTTTCTCATCAACCGCGAACATGTTGTCCAGAAGAAGCAGCCCTCGAGCTCTTGTCGTCGCGATGGTGATGCTGCTGTTCCTCTGGTACGACAACAGAGTTTCCACGAAAGACGAGACCCCCCTCCTTCTGTTGTGTCGCCCTTTGCTGTTGTTGTCATATTGTTTACTCCGAGTCGTCGTCGACCTCCATGGTCTCGTCGGCCTCCTCGGGGGCAAACTCGACGCCGCCGTCCGTCCTGACCTTTTGGCGAATCTTCTCCTTGCCAAAGACCTTGTTGGTCTCGGTGCCGAGAATGTTCTGCTCCTCGATGCGGGCAATCTCCTCCTGGCTGAGGCCCTGCTCCAGCGCCAGTCTCCGCTTCTCGCTGCCGCGCAGCCTGGGCAGCAGGTGGCTGTGGGTCTGGACCAGCTTGCGGGCGTCGGCGAGCTCTCTGGCGCGCTTGCCGGCCATGCGCTTGCGGTAAAAGACTCTCTCGCGCTTGCTTCTGATTTCCTGGATACGCTCCATGGCCTTGAGGGTCCTGTTTTTTGGTGGGTAGTCAGTAAATCTGCTTCAGAGGATTGCGATACAACTGTACACGACCGTCCTTCTGCTTCCAGAGGAAAGCAGAAGTTCGTGTACAAGGAGCAAGAGGACGTACTTTTGAACCAGGTCGCGGTTGTACCGCACGGGGACGTTGCGACGCTGGGCAAACTGGAGGGTAGAGTCGACAGTCATCTCCTTGCCGGCGGCCTTGCGGAACGACTTTGTCCACGCCAGCTTACGCGGGTTGCGCTTCATCTTGAAGTTCTTGTGGCATTTCGAGCGGCAGAAGCGGAACTGCTTGGCGTCGTTGCGAATAAAAGTAATACCCTACATAGAGAAATCGTCGGATTAGTTTAACTGCTTTCTCTCGTGCCGTGCCTCTTTTCTTCTCTCTTTCGCCCTCTCTCTTTCGAAATCCCATCATAACACCTGAAAATCATGTCGAAGAAATCCTCACCTTGCTGGGATAGGCCGGTCGGCTACAGAAGTAGCAGGTCTCGATTCTAAC
Source organism: Neopestalotiopsis rosae (assembly GCA_023078685.1). Classification (NCBI taxonomy): domain Eukaryota; kingdom Fungi; phylum Ascomycota; class Sordariomycetes; order Amphisphaeriales; family Sporocadaceae; genus Neopestalotiopsis; species Neopestalotiopsis rosae. Next base: position 376,340 of record JALGAS010000014.1, on the reverse strand, counting down.
CATTGTCGCGACGTTTCCAACAAGTTTGTCAACTGGGAATTATGTCGATATTGTCGGGTTATTTGTGCCGGCTTGTCGTCGGTGTATATGTGAGCAGTTCTTGCCGACGGCGTGTCGTGCAATGAGAGTTGGATTGGCTGCACTTTTTTTTTCTCCCTCTTTGCTAACCGAACCAAAAGTTTAGCTATGGCTGTTTTTTTGCCCATGTAAGAAGCCAGACCAAAAATTTTGGAGGAGACCCTTCCCAAACTTTCGCAATCGATAAGGGAGAGAAGCGGCTTGGGCGTGGGGCGGGCGGCGCGAAGTGGGCTGGCTCTGTACTCTGCCCCTCCCTCTTATTGGTCAGCGGAAAAACTCTACCATCCGTCTTCTCGCCATTGATCGGGCCCGTGCGTCTAGAAATTCATCGGTCCTTCCAAGAGCCGCTTGTCGCCGTCTGCGCAGGTATTCCCCCAGATTCCGAAGCGATCGATCATTTGGCGATAGAGGCAATTCCTTTTTCTCCTCCCTCCCCCATACACCCTAAATATAATACCACATCAATCAACAAACATGGCCTCAACATTAGCCATCGGAGCCGGAGTCGCAGTCGCCGCTTTCCTCGTACGTACTCTGCATCCCGAAGCATCAAGACGATCCACGAACACCACCAACTAACCATCTTATACAGGGCCGAGCAGGAGTTGTCGCTTGGAGGCGATCGCGCGGCGGTGTCAGCGCCTTGGGCAAGGCTTTCTACAAGGGCGGTTTTGAGCCCAAAATGAACAAGCGCGAGGCTTCCCTCATTCTGTCTCTCAAGTACGACTACCTATAATGGGTCTTTCTGGAATGGACCGAGAAAATAAGCAGCAAACGACTAACACATATCGACAGTGAGCGCGCCATTACTAAAGACAAGATCCGCAAGCAGCACCGAAACCTCATGCTGCTCAACCACCCTGATCGAGGCGGTAGCCCGTATTTGGCGACAAAGGTCAACGAAGCAAAAGAGTTTCTCGAAAAGAACTCGTGATTATGGCACTACGACGAGCATTCCATGAATACTACGATGTACGAGTCAGTGCGCTGATGGAGGGGACGAGCGATGTGTAAATATTTTGTACAACAACAACATCCAGGGTTGGCATGTACAAAGCGACGGCGTTTACGGAAGACTTTTGGGGTCATATTGCATGATAAATGGGTGTTTTCTGGTTCATGGCCATGAGTCTATATTCGCTATCTGGAAAACTACTATTGCCTACTCGGGCGAACTCTCTTCTCAAAAACATACAAAGCGATTTATACGAACCAGGCGCATTTCTGATGGTGTGGTGACGATATTGAATCACCATCCTATACGCTGTCTCCTTTTCTCGCCAGTGCAGTACGTATGCGGTTGAAAATTGAGGATAGACGGCATCCGTGTGCAACTTGCTCATTCCTTCATGTCCTGAGAGCGAGGGGAAGACCGCCGTCGTCCTCCTGGCCATCACTCCAATCGCGAGGACTGGGCGTATTCGTCAGCAAAGGTTGAATATCGCATATCATAATAATTGGCTTCGACTTACTCTCCGGCAGGGTCCCAGCCATCTCTTTCCGAATTTGTGATCTTCTCACCAGCCGACTTGCGGAGAACCATTGTGAGCAAGCAATGCATAGTGTAGACGGCATCATTTCCGGCATTGTGGAAATGAGTTGCGGGGGATACACTCAGCTCCCGGCACAAGAACTCGAGCGCCCTGCCGTCATTGCAGCGCTGCGCGTGGCGAAAGATATTTCTGGTGTCAACTTCGTCATGGTACCCGGGTAGGCCCCGAAGCTGGATTCCTAGATCTTCAAAATACTTGATATCACTACCGACATCATGGCCGACTAGGACAAAGGTCTCATCGCCGCGAATCAGGTCCAAGAGGCGACGGGAAACGTCTTTCAGGCTAACAAACTCGCTGGTACTGTTGCTTGCATTAGATGATCATCTCCCTAACTCCAGATTGCGGCATCACTTACCCAAAAAGGAATTTCTCGGGGCATCCCTTCACCCATGACTTATTGACAAAGGACTTGTGCTCCACAATGCGGAGATGGTGAGTCTCAATGAGCTTGTTCCAGTCAACCCTCGACGTCTCAATAGGATCGGAGTTCAGGACGGATTGTGTGTCGAGGATGGCAAGACCAATCTCTGTGATTATGTCTGAGCTAAGTTCATAAGCCTCAACGTCGAAGGCGATCAGGCGGACCATGGACTCCATCGGATAAGGAGTGTGGACATTCTGCAATGGAAGACCTTGAATTCCCGGAAAACGACGAACATCAGCAAGTATATCGATGACAGAATTTGTCTGTCTCCAACACTTACCATCATCAGTGGCAAAAGGCGACTGCTCATCAAAGCCGAATACGGTCTTGGAACGCATACCAAGGTAGCGCTGTGCTCGCTTCATTTCCTGGCCCCATCCCTTCTGACGGGCGACTGCCTTGAGGCGCTTCTTTTCCTTCTTTTCGGCCTTGCTGGTTAAGTGGCTCAGACGATTGTAAATGAGCTTTACCTTCTCGCCATATGCCAAAACAGCCTTGCCAGAACCATCTTCAACCATATTTTCCAGCTTGAGTAGCTTCAGAAGTTGAGTGGCATCGTTCAGGTCAGTTTCACTGTGAACTTTGCGAACGAAGCGAGGCAAAATGGGACCATCAAAGACAGTGTAGAAGGCTGATCTGGGATCGGTGGGAATATCAAGATTGAGACCGAGTCGACTCTTGGCATCTGCAATCATACGCTCAAATTGTTCGGTCGGCACCATGAGTATATGATCCTTCTTGCCATATGGATTAGAGATGCAATAACTGTAAAGAAATACAAGCATCAGCGTTTGTGTAGATGTTCGATACAAACCAGGACGTGACCAAATAGCACGATACGCGGTGGACAGGATGAGCTTGGTAGGATGGAGACAACGAAGTGTAACTCACAGATCCCATTCGCGAGCCGTAAAGATGTTGTCTCGGAACCACATGGCGACCTAGAAAATTCAATGTCAGACAACGAACAATCATCATAGTTAGAGAGTACGCACCTTCTCAGGCTCCTTGATATCTCGTTGAGGATACTTCTCGATGAGTCCGAACGGGCAAAAACTCAGTCCTGACTTCGCATCATCGCCGAACTTGGGCTCACGCGGGGTAGCCTTCTCAGCATGAGGTATTGTAGCTATGAGGCTGGTCAGTATCCTGTGTCTCCAGAGGTAGTGACGACTAGTCTTGTGTTAATGGTGAAGAGAGAAGAAGGTGGCACTAAAGTGTTGAACAAGGATAAGAAAGAAAGATGGGAGACAGTGGTTTGCATATCCGAGAAACAGGGCCAAGAAGCTAGTTCATTTGGGGGAGAAATCTTCCAGTGCCACTCACAAGCTGTTCCACTCGAGTTTTGCTCCGTCTGGGTATTCCCTGGATTGACGAGATCGTGAATGGTGATGATGTCGTCGCTGTCTTCATCCTCGTAGTCGTTACCATAATAATCCTCGATTGCATCGTCATTACCAAACTCATCGTCGTCGTTACCGGGCTCGTCGTTGCCGTAACCAGACTCATCGTCTTCATTATCAAACTCGTCATTAGAAACATGAGCTCCCTCATTCATTTCACTGAGAGAGGCGAGAGAGAGGGGCCCCAAAAGGGGAGGACCGGATGGAGTGAGTGTATTGAGTATGTTGCCAATCCCATCGTTAGATGAGTCGGACAAGTCGTCGTGCGAATGATCGTCCATTGTGGTAGAGTGCAAAAGTGCGATTGCTGTTGGATGATGGAGAAGATGTTTGGGAGATATCTTGTGCTGAAACGGCAAGATAGCCGAGTTACACGTATTTGTGGAAACCAAGTGCTGTTTATAGAACAAAGACAGAACACAAATAAGAGTGACGACAGAAAATAAAAGTCCTTCTTCCGTAGAGGTTGAAACTGGCACACTAGAAAAACAGCAGTGATGTCTGTAAATTTGTTGTTGAGGTTGGCATCAAAAACAGAAAGGCGAATATTTGGGTGAGTGCCTTGAGGTGAAGTTTTATGCGGGCGTGCCAATGGTGCCTGATGTCATTTGCTTTTCTATCGATCTTGCCAAAGCAATGATATTGAAGCGTGTCGTGGTTACGGATTTGAATTTACTTACAGGGAGTCAAGGCAGAGCGAGGCGGGTTGCGGCGTCTTAGACCTGCATACAAACGGCGAGCTCGAAAGAGAAGCAGCGCCTGCCTGAACTTGACGTAGACGGCATGGAAATTCTTCCCCCCAAGTGCACAACAATTTACATTTATCTTCACTCCTGATTTTCTTTGTTGCAATTCCAACGTACTAGGCGATGTATTTCAAGCGGGTTGCCCAATCAAATCGCCTTTTCTGCCGTTTGGTGTCAAGCAGGTTGCCGGTGAGTCATTTCTGATATGTAAGGTTTTTTTCTTCAGTACCTACGCATGCGTCTGCCAATACATTCTTAATGAATGCAATATAATCGTATTCGGGGGATGTTATTTCCCGTTGGCAATTGCCCCATCTTTCTTTTCATCAAGGTATAAATAAATCTTTGCAAAGATCAGGCCTCTGGGCCGTGAACCATGTTCTACGTAGCCAGTCCCGTTATTGCTATTTTGCTCGCTCTATAACACCAAAACCGCCCTGGATACCTTATTTCTGGAAATTGCACACTTGTATTCCTGGACCGTCTATTTTAAATTGGACTTCAAAAACTGCAACATGTTAGCAAATAGCATCAGTCATGAGTTGCGTCCAGTGCTCACCTCGGCAGCCTCCTCGGGCGTGACTTTGGAGACATCAGAGTCTGTAGTGTCGATGAGCCCAAGCTTGGGTTTCCTCACGTTGTTGAACCAGAACTCTCTTCTGTCTCCACCCAGCGCGCCAGTAAAAAGTCTCTTCTTGAAATCCCGTAGGAAATCATCATATATCTTGGGAAACTCAATGTTGATCATTTCCTCTCGGAAAACCTTCAGGTTCTCAGTCGCTTGGTCAAAATTCAGGTCACCAAAACTTTCAGACACAAGGTCACTGATCACCGCCCCCATTTGTTTGCCCGCCTCTACGACTATAGCATCGTCGTCTGCAGTAAGCAACAACTGCTTGAAAGATGGAATGGCATTGTCGGGTTCGACCTTTGTGCGCTTGTTCGCCGGTTCTCTGAGCAGGGCATCGACGTCCAAGCCAGAGAGCGGTTTTCTCGCCGTTTGCTGTTCCTTGCGGCCACGTTTGCCGCCCTTGACCTTGTCTGGAACTGCACACAAGGATGATTAGTTTAATCTGACTGCACACCTTGGCCATGTGCAACTTACCTTTCTTCACTTCGGCAGTGGAAATCAAATCGTCGAGTCTCGACTTTGCCTTTTCAACGAGATCGGGATCTGGGAAGCTGTATTTGGCCAGAATGGGAGGCATTGGCGGAACCGGCTTATCAGCATGGATTGCTCTGTGGCGAACAACTTGGTTGACGCGGTGGAGCGGTGGAGAAAATGTGTCGTCGACTGCAGCATACTCCAACGTTCTCTCGCCTTCATCATCTAGAGCATATGTTGAAATATCCATGGCATCGACATACTCGTCCATAGCCTCGAGCAAATCTTCAGAGGGTAGGAATCGATGTTTGGTGAGGACGTTGTTCTGGACAGTCACCACCTTGTCAAGGGGTGGAAATGGATACTGCCTTACGTCCTCAGCAAAGGGCATGGGAACGTCGTAAAGACATTCGAAATCCACGTCGATATGAGGCGCAAGTAGAAGCAGAGTGGGGGCGTCGTTATCTTTCTTGACCAGTCGTGCCAGAGCGTAGGATTCGTTCTCGTGGAGAGAGTGAATAAAGGATGAGAGTTTCAAAGCATCGGCGTCGCTGTTCTTTTGTGCGACCGTGACACAGCTTTCCCCGAAATTCAAAAAGGGTTCGAATTTGTCCTGTTGGATGAATCCGACGATAGAGAAGCCCTTGGTCGTCTCAAGTTTGGTAATGTTGAAGTCAGATTCGCTAATGTGGACAGCGGTTTGTCCGTATGCGTATCCCTTTGCCAAGTCGTCGAATTCGACATCTCTTTTGCCTCCTGGTCCATCTGGATCATTGATCTTGTATGTGCGAGCATTCTTAACGGCGGCGAACTCGCCTCCCTTTTCATACTCGACACCTTCCATTCCATCCTCGTCGAGGGCCTCGGTTGATTGTGATCCATGATTGGTCTTCAAAACGACTTGGCTGGCAGTCGGCGGAGCTGCCCTTTTCGTCTTGAAATAGCGTTCGACATGAATACGCATAGCTCGTTCATCTTCGCCCAAAGACAAATCACCGTCATACGTCTTGTAAGGCTTGTTTTGCTTAAGTCTCGGCGTGTCAAGCTCATCAACAGCCTCGGCAATGGTGCCAAAAGTCGCCAAGTCTTCACCAACGGCGTCGCACAAACTCTTTAGCAGCCCTTCATTCGTGGCCTTTTGTTCCGTCTTGTCCTCTTCCTTGAATCCATACTCTGCGTCGTCAAAATCAACACCCCTGTTGCCATTGTCAGCGTCAAGTAGCTCTAACAACAAGAGCATGAAGCATAAGTAGAAGCGTACAAGATTGTCAATTGGATATTGTGATCGCGAAGCTTCTCAGCAATGGTGGAGATATCGTCTGGGTCCAAATCGAGATGAGCCTCTCCAGACGTGACCATGAAGATCTTGCGTTGGAACTTGAGCCTTGGCGGGGCGACCTTTTCAATCATTTGAATGGCAGGGATTATGGCAGAGACGCAATCGCCCGTGTCCGTGTCACTCGGCTTGATCTTTGCCTGCAGGGACCTCATCTTAGGCAGATCCATGGGCTGGAGCTCTTGAAGGATAGAGATGTTATCGTATCCATCTTCGTCTTCCAGGCCTGTATTTGTCTCGTTCGTCCGCACTCCAATGACGCCCACGTTCCACGTTTTCCTGGCCGCGGCAACAGTGGTGGAGATCTTGTCCCATATCCAGCGCATGGAGAAGTCGAGGTCTGATTCTATCCTGCCATTGTGACAATCGGCCATGGAAGATCCGAGATCGACAATATACACGACAGCTTCCTTGTCGGCCATGGTTGCTGTGGGATGGGGATGCTGCTGAGTGAGGGAGATGCAGTGTGTTAATGAGTGTATGATTATGGCCGGACTCAAATGAATGTCATGACTTGGAAGGAAAATATGAGAGAAAGGGTCTTGTTCTATATCCTGTTCATGAGGAATTAGTCTTTAGTATCATGAATCCATTCCTTAACCGTCTAATTCTCAGGCATCCAGGGAGCTAGGAGCTAGGAATTAGGCAGGCGCGGGCACAAGCAGTTGAAGCTCAGAGCGCGTCGAGTCTCGTTGCAGGGATGAGTACAAAGTGGGTCTTTAGCAACGCGAACAGAGAACGAAGTCACACTTTTTGTTCCAGGCAGCTAATCCACATCTTTTCTTGCTGCTTAGGCTAGCTCCCGAGTCCCGACATGGAGCTTTTGCATGGCCCAAGCTCCTTGCATGAAGCCTGGGGTTTTAGCGCCATCACTGATTAGCTCCCATCCAAGAGGAAAGCAGCCGGATGTTCCAATCGATTGAGACCGTCATTGACGTCCTGATCGAACGTTCTACGTCTGGGCATGAGTGGGCCGAGGCTCTTCGCTTCAATGACATAGACATGTAGATCCATTTTCGTAGACACCCAATCAATTCTTACACATTTCCAACATTCTACTTTTTGAACATCTTGTTCACTCGCGACGACTTCAACAACTGATCAAGAACTGAAATCTGCAGAACGTACCAACAGCCGAGACACAATGGCGGGGTCTATATTCTGGACGCCAGGTCCTTACCACATTCTATCGTAGGTTGCACGACAACGACTTGTACGTAGCAGAATAGCCGTTGCTAATACTCAATATAATCTAGCTATGGAACTCTCCTGGGAACACAAGTCTTCCACGTAAAACAGCCCGTCTTGTCATCGTTGCTCGCGTTTGTGTCCTTGTAACCAATGTACTGACTGATGCCCGCTTTGACGACAGACCTTCATCAATGCGACAGCCGCATTCAAGACCCTCGAGCGCCCCCAATTCGCCGTCCTCCAAAAGGCCCTCTTCCCGGCCTACTTTGGCATGCAGACGGTCCTCCCGGTAGCCATTGCGCTCACGTACCCGGGCGGTCTGATGGCAGCGCCCGGCGGCATCCGCGGCGCCCTGCTGGACGAGGCCAACCGCTGGAGCGTCGCCGTCCCGCTCGCCACCATATTCGTGACCGGACTCGTCAACTGGGCCTACTGCCTTCCCGTCACCAACTCCATTACCGATAAGAGAAGGGCACAAGGTACGTGGTTGTGGCCGGGGCTGTCTGCTCGCGATGCACTCCCGTCGCAACCTTTGTCTGCCAAACTAGACTGACTGATCCAATCGTGTGTAACAGAGAAGAAGGACGGCAAGAAGAGTTGGGATCCTGCGCCGCACTCACAGGAGATGCAGTCCCTCAACAAGCAGTTTGGCAAGATTCATGGAATCTCGTCTCTGCTCAACCTGGTCACACTGATCGCAACCATCACTTACGGCTTTACCCTGTCAACCAGAATCCTGTGAGCTCGACGACTATATACAATGGCACGAAGTTGCTTGGAGAAATGCGAGGCACAAGACAAAAGCAGTTCCACTACAGTTGGGATGTATCATAGTGTTGATTAGCCGTCGAAAATACTGTTCTACCACGTCCGAAATGCCTCGGAGACCAATAGCCACAATCATTTACGAGCCATGGCCAATGTCGTCTTCCGTCCTGTCTTGCTGCAACTAAAAAGCAATCTCCATTTTTTCTCTAGTCCTTCTGACAATTAAGAGCAAAACGCTGAAATCAAAACCCGATGCGCCTTTTGCCATCTCCTTTTGGCGGGGTATAATGGACAACCTGAAACACAGGCGCCTTTTCAAATACTAATGAGCAATCGCCGTGTTGAAGCAGATTCTGCTGCTGACGTGGAAATACCAGTCATCGGAACCCGAATGCCGGAAAGCGACACAGATAGGTCCGAATGGAAAAGGTCCGAAAAGAAAGAAAAAAAGGTGGAACCTTTAGGGCTTTCCTGCGAGAGCAAGCAGCTCGGCCTTTGCTGCAGCCATCTTTCTGGCCTTGGTCTCGGCATTGTCGATGGAGATGGCGCGCTCAGTGGTGGCAGCTCGTCTGAGGGAGTCGTGCAGGGAGCGCTTGGGAGGAGCGAGAGCCAGCTGTCTGGCGACGTCAATGTCCTGGACAGGCTGAGGGTACTGGCGCATCATGGCGTCGAGTGGGTTGTCGCCAGTCTGCGATCGCGGCAGCTTTGGGGGAACAGGCAGCGAATCGTTGGAGTTGGTTGATGTGGAAGAGATTGACGATCTACGGGTAGCAGATTCAGGAAAGTAGCTCTCGCCGGCCTCGACAGGCTTCTTGGGCTGGCCAGCGATCATCTGAGAGTCCGAAGATGGCGTCTCGGTTGCCATTGGCGGCGTGAAGAAGCCGGTGATGTAAGAAAAGGCCTGGGTAAGTGCCGACATTTTCGTTCTTGGATGTGTGTACGTAGTATATCTTGAACAGTATTTGGGTTCTCAAAGAAGTACGAAGTACTGGTGATTTAATAGTGTTCCTCTATGCTATTTCCTTTGGATGTTGGTTCACTGTGTGACAGGAAAGTAGTCAATGTTTGGGTAGCTGAGCTGTACACACAAGCACCCAGGGAAAGAGCAGAGGCAGTGCAGGAAAAAGAAGAAAAAGAAAACGAGACTCTGGGGAGGAATGACAGAGTTTAAGGGCTTGAGTGGTCGGATGGGACCAGGTGAAATAGGATTTATTTCTGGGTATCCGTTTTACTGCTTGCTCCAGAGGTTGTGTCCACCCACGATGCCCTCAGAAGTTTGGAACGAAGTGGGACGCTGCCTTACATTAGTACGAAAAGGAAGAAAAATTCCAAAGGGTGACCCACCAATTTCGATCTTTCCATTTCTCATTAAATACATCAGGCAACCCTGTCAATAAGTCTATTGCTCCTTCCCTCTCTTTTCTTTGTCTACCTACATTTGGTACCAACAAATCAACTATGAATGGTGTGTAACGTAGCCGCAGACGGCTTCTTCTCTTTTTTTCCTTTCCATAACTTTTGCACTACTCACCATGTGTGTGACTATGTTGCGAGACGGTGATCTGCGCTTGCGTGTCTAGCTTACTCGAGCATACATTGGATGACGGGTAGACCGGCGTATGCAACTGCACTTCCAGTTTCAGAAAAAGAGCTGCTCCCTCATGTACTTTGTAGTGCAGTATGCCTCATGCATCTGTACATACATTTTTACTTACATGGATACGCATCAACTGTCGGTCGCTCGTTCACCGCAAATTAGCCTCTCTGCTGATGTTTGTCACTCTTCTGCTCTTGCCTGTTATGTTCATCTTGTCCCTATGTTCAGGAGGCGCCTCTTAATTACCGGTCATGGTCAGCTGGTCACCTACATCATCTACGAAAAGGGAACCATTGAATCTGATGTAAGGTGAGCCCAGAAATGCCAAAGCCTGGGGCCGGGCGACACAGGGCACCCGGGGGGTTGTCCGACCCCTGATGTTCATCACTGGCGTGATTCGCCATGCTGCAGATAGGGTCCTCGAGCTTCTCTTCCTTCCAGAAGGGCTCCGCTATCGCTAAGCAATCGCTAATGCACCCTCAGATTTTCAGATTTGGGCGGGGCATCTCCTCGACACTAGTGGTATGCACAGCCTAAAGCTTTTATCTATTCTTGTACGACCCGGAAAGGAGCCTCCTATGTGAGGAAACTTTGCATTTGCACTACAGTCGGGATCCGAAAGAGCTGAAAGTCTGTCTGTGCAGAAGAAACGTGCAAGGCGTTCTGATGCACATGTCCGCCTCGGTACAGCAAAATTCAAAAGGTGTGGAGAGATATGCAAGTCTATTTGTGACTTTGAAGGCTGGGCTGTTCTCGCAAATGATCACCCTCCATGCCACGCCGTAGGTCAGGTATACTGCCATGGCGCCACTCAGATAAGAGGCCAGTGACATTGGGAGTGATCTACACCAGGCTGTCTGAGGGGTATCCATTACAGCATTGATCATATCATGAATCGTCACACACATAACAGAGACAACATGACGGGCAGAAATCTGCACGCCCGCTCACTTACCCGTTCGACCGTTTACCCGTTTGGCACGATATGACCACGACATTTACAATTAGTTTTTGCAGCACACCATCTTCAGAGCCTCACTGACAGTCAGTTGACGCGCCCAGAAGCTGAAAATCCACGGACGCTAGAAACTCACAGTTAGAGCCCGCCGCGCACAGCATTAAAGTAGTGTGCATGCAGTGCCCAGCCAAGCCAAAAACGTCTTGGGAAACCTACGCAGCGGCATATGTGGGCGCAATGCATACTTAAGGTTGACCCAAAAGATGCTGACAACCGCTTACCCGGGTGGCCGGTCTCGGGGCTAAGAGAAGTATATACTTTTCAACGGAGAGCTTCAATGTGAACAGGTGATCAACAATGGTGATGCCTTGACCGGTATGGCCCTGCTCATCAATATTTTTATGGCAAGGCGGACATATGGCCCACGAAAAGACAAGGGGAAAAAAACATTCAATCAATCCGCGCGGCATTGGAACTTGTCAAGTTGCACCGAGTCTGGGCCGCTTTGATCACGCAAACATGATTCGACCTGCATGAAGCCATGAGTCGCCGCCCGTGCCCGCCAAACAGCGGTCCGACGAGATCGGATTCATGGAGCCTGGGTGCGCACAGGTGCGGCACCGCATATAATCAAACCAGGTAAGATATGGATGAATGTATGATTGAAAATTGCGGGGGGCCTTCCGATTGGAGGCTTAAGAAGAGGCTTGCGAAGGATTTCCAATGCTGCACTACCCGCATATCTGTCTGACAATATGACGTCTATCATCAAAAGGATATCACCCGTTCACCGTTTATTAAACCGCCATGTCTACATCCTTCCCCTCTTCTAGGTAATCCCCGAGCGGGATGCAGATATCACCTCCGTACCTCTGCAATGCGAATCCCGTCTAGAGGTAGTGCAGCGGCAGACACCGGGACAACTCATTGTCCTGCTGCGTCATGTTGCGTGTCCACAAACTTGGCTGTTGCAGCGGATATGATCGTCTACTGGTTGTGATGCAAACCCCAGGTACCCAGTCTCGACCAGCTTCTTCTACTTCTGCTTGCCGGCCTGTTCCTTCTGGGCCTGTCGCTTCTCCAGCTCGCTCGTGCGAATCACCTTGGGTGCAGGGCGCTTGTACGGCGTCAGGCTGGGCACCGTCATACCGACCTGGCGCTGGTAGTGCTTGTAGTCGGGGTACTTGTTTGCCGTGATGAGCTCGGTGAGCCACGTCGAGCCCTGGAACAGCATGAGCAGGCCCATGGCGCCGAATCCGGTCCAGCTATAGACGGCCTTGGTCGCGTAACAGCTCCAGTGGTAGAGGACCAGCCAGATGGTCTGCTCCGCGGTAAAGTTTGGGTGTCTGCAGTAGGCCCAGAGACCAGACGTGTTGAAGCCCTGATCCAATTGCTCAAGCGTGTATGGCGAGTCCTTGGGCACCTTGGCCGTTGCCTGGTACTGCCTCTTGCTGTTTTGGTAGTCTAAAAGAGCGGTCAGCCAGATATGCTTGTCCAGGGATGCAGTATTGACGTACCCCATTGCTGCTGATCACTGAACCATTCGGTAAGCACCAGACCAAGCTGGGTTGCCGTGAACATGATATCTACCGCAGATATCTCCTTCTCATGCTGAGATGCAAGCAGAAGGGCATAGGTAGGAGCTGCCAGAAGGAACAGAAGAACGCTCTGGATGAACGAGATGAACGTAATGTTGAGAATGAAGAACGGGATTGAGCCGATATACTTCTTCACCAGTTCCCTAGCCTTTCAATCAGTATACATGCTGGGTATATCTCCTCGGACATTACAATAAGGAACATGTCGGTCCACTTACCATCTGTAGTCCTCAGATCCGACCTGGTAGCCTCCCCTCCGCCAGTAGTTGAAAGTCAGGCGAGCCTTGGACTTCAAGTCAGCATGTTATCACCAGTGCATTGACTTCCAGATTACTCACACTCCATACACAACTCCAGAGAAGTACGAGGTTGAGTCTTTGACTCTCAACATTGTTCAGATGAGCCCAGATCTTGAAGTGCGCGTTGTACATTGTGGGCAGCAAGCTCCACATGCGGTCTACCTGGGACCAGTTGCGGTTGGCCTCGGAAACCACCAGGAAGACCACACCAGCAAAGAGCGAAAAGGCAAATCCAGAGACCAGCGGGTTGGTCTGCTTGTACAGCTCCAAAAGGTCGTGGGGGCTGTTGATGTGATCCAGCACGCGCTGCGGCAGCTCATACAGCTGTGGCAGGAAGGGCTCGACCGTCTTGGACCAGTCGGCGCAATCCTCCAAACTTAGGAAGTGCGGAAGCGCCATGATCGATATCGTCGTCGTAATTAGAGAATGCGAAGGTGTTATTCTCGAATTAAAGACAGGTTCAGGAGCAAAGAGCGGCAATGTTCATATAGTTGTATCATATAACCTGCGGCCCGGCACGGTACTAGGTTAGGGGACAATGGAAAGCCAAAAAAGAGACGTCATGACTTTGAGAGCCTCAACAGCTGTCAATGAGCCAAGTGACCAAGTCAGCGCCTTAGCGTCCGTCGCTAGCGCCAGTTCCTGGTCGTTAGCGGGCTGTGGCTCTACAGGGTGGGGCGTCGCGGCTTGTGTTGACTTTGCATGCAAGGAACGCCTCAAACTCGGGCCAGTCAACCACAACCGCGTATGAAGATATCAGAGCCTGGTTAAACGCGACAATGCCACGATAAGACTGAATTAAAACGATTTGAATAATCAAAAGAACCTATCATTCTCTCGAGTTTTGTCTGATGCTCACCACAACACATCAAGAATGAGGTTGCCATCCTCGTAACAGGGAATAATTCCGTTATGGAGCAGCTGCCTACTTCTCATACCCGTCTCATGCCACGCGATCTTGCGGGTTGACACAGATGTACCAGCCACTCGCCACATCAAAATCTCTTCTCTTTTGTTTACGACGGCCATCGATTCATAAAGGATTTCACGCGTTCACCATTCGTTGTAAGTCAAAAATGAGGATTCTTTGCGTGGCGGAAAAACCGTCAATCGCCAAGGCTGTTGCCGGGCATCTTTCTGGCGGACAGCAACAAACAGTTGGTGACTCTTCAGTCCGCGCCCAAGAATAAGGAACAGCTTACTGATTTCTGGTTCCACTAGCGTAACACGCCCAACAAATACATCAAGAACTACACATTCGATTATGACTTTGGTCAAGGATGGGGCAATTGCGATGTGACCATGACTGCGGTGCTCGGTCACATCACCACTACTCAATTCCCATCCGAGTACAAGGACTGGAGATTTCCGCCTCCAGACAGTCTATTCAGTGCTCCTGTTGTGACTACTACTGCCGAGGCAAGTAGAATTCCCGTGTCAATGAAGGAAGGCTAACCAGCTTGGGACCACTCCAGGATAAAATAGATGTGGCTGGGAATATTGAACAGCAGGCCAAGTATTGCCAAGGTCTATGCATCTGGACCGATTGTGATCGCGAAGGAGAGCACATCGGCCACGAGATTTGCGAAGCCGCCAAGAGAGGGAACAGCCGGATACAGATAAAAAGGGCCAAATTCAGCAATATTGAAAGAGCGTAGGTCGGATTCTTCCCAAAGAATGAGGAGCAATTTCTCATGCAAGTACTCACAATCTACAGTCATGTCCTCAATGCAGCAAGGCACTTGGTGATGCTAGACGAGAAGCAGGTCAATGCTGTTTCCGCTCGCATTGAGCTTGATCTGCGCATTGGGTATGCATTCACCAGGTTCTTGTCAAATAATTTGAAATCAATGGGCGAGCCTCTTACTGCAATGACATTGAGTTATGGTGAGTGTAAACTCGTTCCAGGGTGTCGGCTTCGTCTTCAGCTCACAACTTAGGCTCCTGTCAGTTTCCAACCTTGGGATTTGTTGTTGATAGATACTTTCGAGTCCGAAACTTCAAACCTGAGCCTTTCTGGAGCATCAAGGTTATGCACAAGAGAGAAGGGATAGATGTCAACTTTACCTGGTCAAGAGGACGCTTATTTGATCGGGCTTCAGTCATCATTCTCTATGAAAGATGTCTCGCAGCCAAGACGGCGCAGGTCACAAAAGTCCAAGAAAAGCCGACAAAGAAGTGGAAGCCTCTGCCTCTTACAACCGTCGAGCTGCAAAAGCTGGCCACTAGATTCCTACGTATGTCCGGTCAAGAAGCAATGACTGCAGCCGAGAACCTCTACAACAAGGGTTTCATTAGTTATCCCAGAACGGAAACCGACCGTTTCGATTCTGGCATGAATCTCCGAGCTCTGGTCCAGAAACAGACAACAGACAATCGCTGGGGTGGGTTTGCACAAGATCTCGTGGATGGAGGTTATAACGACCCCAGAAAGGGGCGAAACGACGATAAAGCACATCCTCCCATTCACCCTATCACTTACGCTGCGCCAGCTGTCCTGCAGAGCGAAAATGAGAAGAAAATTTACGAGCTGGTAGTTCGACGCTTCCTAGCTTGCTGTTCAGACGATGCAAAGGGTATGGCCACAGACATCGACATACTCTACGGCGAGGAAGCCTTTCATGCACATGGAGTTGTCGTGCTCGAGCGAAACTACCTTGATGTATATGTCTACGATAAATGGACCGGCAGTGTTCAGCTGCCCAAATTCACAGTTGGCGAACGGTTTGAACCCTTGGAAGCAATCATGACAGAGGGCAAGACTGCGGCACCGAGTTACCTGACGGAAGCAGATCTGATCGCCCTCATGGACGCCAACGGCATTGGCACGGATGCTACAATGGCGGAACATATTCAAAAGATTCAAGACAGGCAATATGTCAGTGTTGTGCCCCGGTCCGGCCGGGCGGCCGGAGAAGAGGGAGAGGACGACGATGACAATCACGCACCTGCTCGAGGAGGCCGAGGCGGGCGAGGAGCTCGAGGAGCTGGCCGTGGACGTGGTGGCCGCGGAGGATCGAGTGCTGGAGGCGGCAGAGGCAGCGTGATGGAGTTCATTCCCACCAAGCTAGGTGTAGCCCTGATCCAAGGATTCGACGGCATGAACTTTGACACGAGCTTGGGCAAGCCCTTTTTGCGCAAGGAGATGGAGTTGAAAATGAAGGCCATTTGCGATGGTAGGACTACGCGCTCGGCCGTATTGAACGAAAGTATCAACCAGTACCGACAAGTATACAACCAGTCCCAGGAGAAGCTTCACGTGCTCAAGGCAGTAAGTTATTGGCCCGCGAATGATCGATCGGTCATTGCATAAACTCTGAGAGTTCGCGATGCTAACTATTTTCTCCCAGGCTTGCAGACAGTACCTATTCCAAAATTCTGGCGCATGATAGTATATAACAATTATAGGTAGCATGTGAGGTTTTTACATCATGTAATTGGTTGCGGACTGTAGTCAAGTCCGGTCTCCTACTATAAATACATAGCATCAGAGGCTCACAATAATTGTACCTTGAGTCAAAGTATATTGTCCTCTTTTTCATCAACAAGCCTTTATCTTCATCAACCCTTAAACCCTAAGCGTGCGCCACATCTGCACCATTCAGGTTTCAAGGCTGGACCTTGCACCTGCGGCAATTCTTCGCCAGGTTGGATGCAGCGAACATCCCTACACGGCCGTGGGGTGTTGGGTGTGCTCAAATCGAAAGAGTGGTTGCATATTGGGACACATTTGTTTATTGCAAGCATGTCTCGAATGTACCACCAAACACGGTGTCAAATCACATAAACAAAGACAAAATATTAAAAATATAGAAAGATAAAGCCAAATTCAAAGATTGGTGTTTCTTTGGCCGATTTATCCGTTGAGTCGCATAGCCGAGACAGCGAAAGTCGGGTCAACACGGAATTGGGCAGGCTATAGGGCATTTCTCTCACAGGAAAATAACGCGGCGTATAATTCGCACATATAAACACGCCTACGCATCATATATACCCCTGCTGTGTACTATAAGTATCCGATTACGTGAAGTAGTCCGCTCGGTCCGGGCATTGAATTGATGATGAATCATATACATGTTGCGGATTCATCCGATTAAAAAAAGGCTCCGATTCTAGCAAGGTGGCTGGTTCTTCTAAAAAAGCAAGTCCTTTTTTGTTGAGCCGATCTGGCGACTTGTCCTATCGCTGGATTTCACAACGTGGGGGAGCCCTCAAAGGAGAATGGGAATTTGAAGCGCAAAGCAAAGCATCGTGCGGCATATGCAAATGCATCCTGCATCGGACTGGGTCTCTTTCTCTCGGTAGGGCGGGGTGTGGTTCGCACAAATACTAAGTATGTAGACAGGTGCAACCACAGGTTCTACTGTGTTACTTTCTTCTCTACCGTACCGGCCTGCTTGACCGGCTGCTTGATCATGTACGTTTGTATAATCTAGAGTTGAGCCAAGCAGGTCCCGGGAACTAAAGAAAGCTGCACCATTGTTGCTTGCACATATCTTTAGGCTTGGGCAGTGGGATAACAGCCACCACATGCCTCGTTTCTATCTGCGCGATAGGGCAGGACGAAACGGACGAAATTGAACGATGAACAATGACCCCTCATCTATTTCGTTAGACAAGGCCGAATAGCACCACTAATGTACGGACCTGTATGCAAGCAAGCAGGAAATCGTCAATCAGGAGGAGAGGGGCTAATCGTCGTTGCGACGTTCACAACAGGGTCGCAACCGCCACCTGCTTTTGGGTAAAATTGTACGCAAGGCAAGGCAAGAGAGAGTATGTAGGGTACAACTCTGGTACTCCGTCACCTGCCTTGCATACACATTCAAGAAGGAGGGAGGGGGGACAGCCATGAGAAGAGGTCGGGGAATTTTTACTGGTTTGGCAGAAACAATGAGGACCATCTTGCCCCTCACTTTCATTCTTCAGCTTTCTTGTCTTGTTCGGGGTGTATCCCAATCAAATGCAAAAAGCCGGTATGGTATACCGGGATGTCTACCTAGCTTGCCTTGCCCTGCTTGCCCTGCTTGCCCTGCTATCTTGACGATATATCCCCGGAGGAGCGGGGTTGTTTGTGGCTTTCTCTCCCTCAGCGGAAGACAAGATACGACGATGGTAGCTCGCGGCCGGCATTCGGGAGTGACGATCCCCTTGCCCCCCAAAAAAGTCGGGGAGGGACTCGACACTCTTTCTGTGTACATAGCCAAGCTAGAGCATTTTAGTTGCACTTCCCAGCTTTGACGAGAGCCCTCGACCAATGAGAGCAAAGGGTGCGTGAAACGTGAATGGAATATGGTGCTTCTCAGGACTGCAACTAATAACTACCTATGGAAGCACGTTCTTGATGCCTCGACCTGCCGTGGCCCGTTCGGTAGTTCTTCTACAACCAGATCGAAAACCCCTTCTTTCTCCCCACGAAAGGGAAACCGGCAGAAATGCAGGTATACGAGTCATTTTTCTACAGGACCTGGTTCAGGAGCGAGTGGGCTTTTGGCTGCTTGCTAGAACCCGCACGTACCGTAAGATAGCAGGTAGTAGGGGGGCGCGGCGACATGGTTTCGTTACGTTCAATGTAGGTACGCGGAACTGTATTGCGATAGACTTGCAATAGTTTGGACTGGTCCCTACAGTAGATCAGGACGCGAATAATCATGGTGGTGCGGATAGGCATATCTGTCGGAAATTCAGGGTCCAAAGCCCTCACCCTTTTCCCACTGGTTGACTACTACTGCTTGTCATTTTTTGTTCTTTTTCATCTTCTGGGCTGCTGGCTCTATCGCGATTCCTGCCGACGACTATTTCCTCTCTATTCTTAGCTCGGGGGATCGTCGCGCAGGGTGCGTGTGGTGGAGTCGATTGCTTGTCGCGATCCTGACCGTTGAATTTAATGAGAGTTGAGCGCGTCTCTTCTAGACGGGGGCTTTATTAGTGTACGCAATACCACTCTACAGTCCAGTAGTTCTATGTAAATTGGCAGGCAAGCAGCTCTCAGTAGTAGATGTTTCTAAATAGGATATCGAAATGAAGGAAATTCGTGATTTGAAATACAGTCAGCTCTCCTCAGCTCCGCCTAATCCGGAACATCGGTGACCAGCTGATGAGAGCATTCAGCTCTTGTCATTCTCCATTCGTACTCCGTTCATGAAGATCTGATTGCCCTTTTCGAACATTCCACCACCCCTTTCCCAATTTTGCACGGCCGTCCCCTATTTCCAATTCTCTTTTTTGACACTTTCGTGGGCAACGCCAGCGCGACACGCTACAGCTTCCGGGCTGATCGTGGCCGAACTCTAATTTACCCCCTTCTCCAGAAATACTCGTGTCATTCCGGGTTGCTCAGAGCACCGACGGTTCGATAGCAGGAATGGGTAGGCATGAAGTTGGAGGGGGGTGTGACCAGCACGAGCCCTGGTTGAACCAGTCAAAGGAACATTTGAAGCTTGGAAGTTGTGTAGCGTGCCCCAGGTGCCGTACTGTCGCTACCATATGTACGATACGTACCCCCAGTTGCAGTCAATCTACGGGCACACCCGAGCTACTCGTCAAGTTTGGGTGGGTGGAAATAGTGTTTTCCCCATTAATCTCTGGCTCGTCGCTGGTGCTGCTGCTCTCTCGCCGCTGGGGCTTGCTGGGCGCTGGGCTTTGCTTGCCAGCGACCCAAGCCCACTAAAGAACCCCCCCGGCTACTGCATTGGCCGGTGATCTGGCGCTGTCATCGCGATCACAAGGGGATGCCGAACCAAGCAAAAAAGAAAACGTGCGGGAATCGAAAGGAAACCGGACCTTCGGAAGAGCGACGTTGCAGAATGATGACCAAACGCTCTTGTTTTTGTTTCATGCCGCTTCGTGAAATGGATCCTTTCCTCTTTCTGTTCCATGGGCTGGGCTTGCATGCATTTCAGACTTTTGGGTTTCGACAAACTCTCAAACGCTTTCTCCCTCTCTCTGCCTTGTCTTGTCAGGGAACCCAGCCCTACGTCATCCGACAAAAGGCTTGGGTCGGTCGCCGACTTTTGGGGGGAACTTTGAGTGTACCTAGTAGCGTCCTTCTGTAGGTACCGTACCCAGAAGCGCCCAGACAAGACAAAGAGACCCCCATAGAGGATCCTCAGAGGGCCCCGAGCTGAGCGACACTATTATCCATTATCGTGGTCCACAGGAGCTCTCTCCAGACCGGAACAGCACCCGCATGCTCAAGATACCCATAAAAGTAGGTCGCTCTAACTGTCTACAGGGCAAATGCCAAAAACGAGTCACTTATCCTGAGGGACCGCTAGTTTGGCTACACTAGAATTATGGATTCGTTGCGGGTTGGCGGGAATCCATAGAAGGTCGGTCAGAAAAAGGGCATCTCCATACAGTACGGCGCACAACAATTTAGACAATCATCAAAAAAGAATGCAAAAATGAAGATTGCACGAGATATATTCAAACAGGAATGCGGTACGACTGCCTTGCATTGCTTTTTCCTACGTTCCCTCTCAGTTGGCCGGAGGATCCTTCTAGAACCAGTGGCTTCTTTATGGCGTCGCCGTATGAAGAGACAAATTTAACCAAGACAGCAGGAGTCAATATAATAAGGAGACAAACAAGACAGACAAAAGAG
This sequence comes from Neopestalotiopsis rosae, assembly GCA_023078685.1. Classification (NCBI taxonomy): domain Eukaryota; kingdom Fungi; phylum Ascomycota; class Sordariomycetes; order Amphisphaeriales; family Sporocadaceae; genus Neopestalotiopsis; species Neopestalotiopsis rosae. Next base: position 355,675 of record JALGAS010000014.1, on the reverse strand, counting down.
ACGAGCGCAACCTAGCAATCTCTATGATCCCACCCTACCCCCCTGGCACCGTTCATTACGTCTCCAACTCGCACAGTATCTTTCAACTGATAAGACCACCATGCGACCAAATATGTCAAGTTGTAATACAAGAGGATAAACCCCCTCATCATAAACACACAAAAGGAGAAAGAGGCAAAACCCCATGCGAGAATCAAAATACAGACAACAATGACGAAAGGACGCGCCGGTGGATGATGATGAGGTTAGAATCGGTACATTACGGGTACGCATTCGCCTGAAGGACAGTTGAAGCCATAATAGTATGGTCGACGGCTTGTGGCAGAAAGCTCCAAGACGCCCCCGAGAACCCAACTCTCTGGGCCAATTCATCGAGGCACGAGGTCTGAGGGGTGGCTATATGTGGGTTAAAAACACTCCCATTATCCCCAATCCATCCGCAAAGTGACACGCTCAATACCTGCTGAATCACCTACAACATCCCGGTCAGACAGCCCAACCCGATCATACCATCACATTACCTGCCAGGTACTTGTGTCAAATGGATGACTGACTGATTGAACTGACTTGAACTTGGACCGAACCCGAGCCTTGGGAACTTTGCCCAGCGCCAAATCCCTACCATGGGCATTTCGTCCCAGGTATCCCATCTTAGGAATCCAGTCCAGTCCAATCCGATCCCAAGCCCGTCACATCACCCCCCCATCCTTAGCACCAGTCGCATGGCAAAGCCCAGGCCGCCGGTTGGCACAAGGACCATGGAGGTACCTTGAGTACTTGGCTATTACTTGGACACACTTGGGGGGGATTATGGTGTGTTGTTGGTAGGGTGTGGTGTAAGTTGATTATGTGTGTATGTGAGTGTGTGTGTGACTGACCTGTGGTGCGTGTGCGTGGTGCGTGTTATGTAGGTGGTAGGTAGGTAGGAGTGGGAGTGTGAGTGGTGTGTGTTATCTAAGGTGTGTCTGTTATCGCCTTGCGCCCATCCCATCCCATCCCAACCCATCCCATCCATGCCTGGATGGTATGTAAGTGCGCCGTGTCGCTCCTTTCCTGCTTCGGATCCCTCTCCTTCCCTTCAAGCAACATCAACAAAGACAACAACGACCACGCATCTTTTGCACCCCCTCACAGTCATCTTCTTGTCACAGTTCCGGTCATCGCGTCAGCACTGCCATTTCTTCGTCCTGCTTTTTCTTCTTTCGAGTCACACATTTGCTCTTTTCATCAACGAGCAAAAAGCCTCGAATAAAGTTGCTATTTCTGAATTACAAGGCACTGCCTACTTTCGGAGCCCTGATCTTGTAAGTCGCGCGCACCTGCAACCCCCATCTCTGACTCAACCCACCACCCCGACCCCAGGCCACTTCCGCCTCACTCGCACAACTTGCGCGCGGCCGATAACGACGCGTCGCACAAACCGTCACTAGTTGTCTACATATACTAATGCGCCTGCTCTTATAGAATCATATCCTGAAAGTATTCAGAAATTCTGCAGACCCAAAATGGCATCCCTGGCAACCAGTGCTGCTGCTGTTCGCGATATCGCAAAGACCTCCCTCGGCCGAGACAACTTCACTGCTGTAGCGGCCGCCCGGAGCGTCCCTGTGACACGATCCCACCCCCTCCCGACACCTCCCAACTCCATATCTCCTGCCCTGCCGCCTCACGGCCTCAAGGCTCAGCTACAGAAGGCTTCCAGACTGGAACCCATCGACTCGGATCTGGACTTGCACGACGGCACCGATTCCGAATCGGTCGGCTCGGGCTCCTTTGAGTCCACCGGCGCTATTTCCCCGGCGCTGCTCGCAAAGTACCACCTTCCGGAGATTCTGCTGAACCATGGCCCCATGCCCATCCGTTACATCATGGGCTACCTCACGACATCAGTTCCTGGCTTTGCCGGTATACCACCACCAAAGGCCAGGAGGCTCGTCGTTGCGGCGCTGGAAGGACGTGGACAGGGACACGGCGCAGAGGGCGGAGGGGTTAACGGTGACGTGATATTTGAAAAGATCGGCTGGGGAAGATGGGACGCGAAGCGAAGGGGCCACCCGAACCGTGATGCCTCGTCACGGAGGTCACCCGAGGCTGCTGCTCCCTATCCGGCCGGTATTCCTATTATCAAGGGCCCACGCGCTTTCGACCGCACCAGGTTGGGCGCGCGCCCATCAAGCTTTGGCAATTCGGCCGCTTTTTCACATGACGATCGCGACGTGAGCATGCTCGAGAACGAGGCAGACAAGATGTCCCTCGACTCGCTTGACGAACCCGCTTCGGCTTCTTGCTCCGAGGCCGGCGACGACGACATGATCATGAATGACGATCCCGAGGATGCCACTGACGACGAGGACTGGGCCGCTGTCGGAGCTGCTGCTTTGCGCGCAGAGTCCTACTCCAGCCCGGCCGAGGCTCGTCATGGCTTCTCGCACGTATATAACGGGGGTAATTTCCGCTCCTTCTCTGGAGCTGGCATGCTCCGTGAGCCTCGACTCGACAATATCGATCTTGCTGCATTGGCTGCCTCCCCCAACACCCAGGAGCGTGAGGCCATTCAGGCACTTTTGCAGCTCGGTTCTGTATAATAATCTTTTGCATCGGCGGCGTTTTTTTTATTTCTCATTGGGTGAAGACGAGCGACAAGCGGCCAAGGAAACAAACAGCCTCATTCGGCTGGCTTTGGCTGCACTGAATTTCAAGCGTCATACATGATTGAGGCGGTGTTCCTCTAAATCATGACCATATCTCATCGACACGGCGCCTCTGACATAATGCGATCTGGAGGATATTTTTGGGGTTCTTGGTTGGTTTATTTCCCAAGGTGCATACATTCCCCACGACACCGAACAAAGCATGCGGCTTGCATGCTTGAAACCCAGGAGGTTCATTCTATAAATATCAACTTCCCATGGTAGCGGGCCTTCCCCCGGAGTCGACATTTTCTTCTATCTCTCCTCATCATACACGACCTCACGACACCCTTACTCGTATACGAATCTCGAACGGATTTTATCTACGATACTCCCCGTCAGGACCACAGGACTACTGGGCAAGCCTCGAGACCTTGCGTGCTCGGTTTCCTCGATACCCTCTTGACACTTTTTATCAAATTCAACTTATACCCCCTATTGCACCTATGTTTTCTTCACGAAACACGGATACTATTTTCCGCTGGCAGAAAATACACCCACCGACTTCAACATTGTGGGAACCCCGCATGTCTCGCCTGGGAACCAATACGAACTTCTGGTTTCTTGCGAGCGAATTTACACAATTTTGACGCTGCATTGCGTTTTCGCATTTACACAACTTAATTTTTTGAAAGAGAGTGCTGAGCATTGAACTCACACTCTCGCAAAAACCGGGCCCCGGCATTTATAGCTGGATATTACCCAATTATCACAAATAGTTAGCCTTGGTGGACCTCGAGAAGCTCCCAGGAAACTGGTGGAGGCTTTGGTATATAAAGGCAGAAAAAAGTGGACGCCGTCTTGGTAGTTACGCATCATACTGAGAGCAAGAATATTATCATGTCCACTGAATAATTACAGAGCACGGTGAAGTGATGGGCAGAGAAAAGACAACAAAAAACCCTCTCCACTTCTTTTTTGGGTGTTGGATTGGCATGATTAGTAGACGTTTCTAGTTATGCTGTTAAGGCTTTTGACCTGGCTCATTACAGAATGGAAATTGATCGTCTTCCTTCCTCCACTTGAGATCTTCATACCATTATTTGCTTGCTTGTGACGCAAATGATTAAGACTTCTGTAAACTTCTTGGTGTAGGCACTTGCTGCATGCAGCACAAATATTATAAAAGTCGTAAGGCACCAACGGAACGAGGAAACCACCTATAGAACCGATACTCAAGCCTATATTCAGGAGGGTGTAAAAGCTCGACTTAGCTGGTTTTACTCCCATGGACGTTCTGCCGTATTTTCAATCATAGCATCCTCTGAGTCAGGTCATGCTGGTCCCATCGTAGTTTTCGAAACGGTGGTTCTAAAAACGGTCAAGTAATCCACGATAATAATAGCAACGAATGTGTATATTTATGGTGGGAGCTTCTTTATCATATCCTTTCGTCTATTCACCAATCGTACAATAAGCAAAGCAAAACAACTCCGTAGTACGAGAAATGAATCCCAACTGTTGTGGCTCTCAAGTATCGGCGAATAGGTCGTTTCGCTTGTAGTAATTTCTCGCTCTCTCAGTCGGACCTTCCTCTCTGATGCTCGTCAAGTAGTCTTTGAAACTCTTGTTTAGACGCTGAACAGCTTTGAAATGAGCCTTGAGAACCACGACCGGATCACCTTCTTTATAATACCGGCTCTTTTTGACTTCTCGTTCCGCCAGAGCAAGAGCCGTCTGCATGGCGTTGCGGATCTCGCGACCGTTCCAGTCGATCTCCAGCATCTCCTCTGAATCCAGGTATTCTATCGCTTCTGTCGCTATTGTTATCTTGCCTGGTCTGTCGCGATGGACCTTGTCGAGCAGGGATTTCCAGAGCACTTTGCGACTGTCCTGGTTCAGCGGCTGGAAATGGATAATAGCGTGGACTCGGGACATGAATGCCTCATCAATATGGCCCACACGGTTCGTGGTCAGGAAGAGCAGCCCTGAAAAGTACTCAATGTTGCGTAGAAAAGCTGGGTATCCAGAAAGTCAGCAATGACAAGACATTCTATGCTCTAGGTGGTGATTATTATGCGTTACCTGCAACAACGCCATTGCGAGCAATATCAAATGCTTCGCGGCGTTCCAGAAAGATGTCGCATTCATCAATCAGAAGGATTGCTTGCCACCCCTCCGCCAGGTCAAACCACTTGGTCAGCTGGGCTTGGACCTGATCTTCCTTGATCCCGATTTCGGCGATGGACAGTGTTATGAGAGGTCTTCCCATGCGTAAAGCAATGGATTCTACAGGAAAGTTAGTCAACATACGTCACTCAATCAGTTCAATTCGTCGCTTACCCACGGTGTAGGTCTTGCCGACACCAGGTGGCCCTGAATCTTGAAGTCAGTAATGACCAACATCATGACGACACTAGTATCAATTGTACACATACCATGCAGCAGTATCACGACTCCTTCACCTTTGTCGCGAATGAAATCTGCGGACCAGGGTTTTTCTTCTTTCAGTTGATAAGCTGCCAGGGCTTGAATTACAACTTGGCTACTGTCATCGAGAATTGGCTCAGGCGGCACTTCCGCAACTTCGATCTCGCTTGTATTGTCAATATTTACCAGTACTAGGATTCCATGTTAGCGATTTCTTGGAAGAAGCCAAGCATTCCCAGAGTGACATACCCCATGTCTTTGTTGAAAGAACAAATGCAAGGTGCACGGGGCACATCATGAACAAGAGGTCCTGGGTCAAGTACTCAGGTCCATGGTCCTTCGGTCGCAGGCTGTATGAGAGTCGCTCTCGAATCTTGGTGTCGGGGAGGGAAGGCGGTTGCGACTTCGTCTTCGGGAAGTTAAATTCCCATTCGTTGGCTGGTAAATCAATACCGTGGACATCCACGCTGCCAACTATCACTTGGCCTACCAACTGTTACACATTTTCGGATTAGCATCGAAAAATCAATGTGAGCTTGAAACCATACCCTGAGAGTTGAGGAAGAATTCCAGGCCAGCTCTCCGTCGTGCTGCAGTAGCTGATGGCCTTTCCAAATGAGTTTCTGCATTTTCAGACCCCTAGCTTCGAGATGACGCCTTCTTTTGTAATCATCGTTTTTGTCATGATACTCGCAAGGATATACCGACAAACTTGTGACCTCACACTCGCCATCGAATGCTTCGATGTAAACAGTTGTAAACGCCGGAGATACTTCATTGGTCGCCCAGATCTTGTCCATGAACCACACCGTCACTGCCCAACGTTTCGGAATCACCTTCTTGTAATCTTTCTCCTCGTAAACAACCTTTTCAATTATGCAACCATGGCAGGTATCGTTGATATCAGCATAGGCCTGTAAGCCCGGTCTGAGTAGGTACCATGCATCATCAAAAGTCACAGTTGGTGTTGCAGATTGCGTTAATCTTTTCTCCGCAGGTGCGTAAATTGGCTCTACATCGGATTGCATGAAGTTGAGCAGAATTTTAAGATGATTCGCCTCGGTGTCGGCATCGGTAGACGCGCTTCCATCATCGTCATCATGAGATGACAAACTTGCGAGTTGGTCCGCGTGGTGTGCCAAGACGGCGTATGGTTCCTTGATGAAAATGGCTTCACCAATCAGGTTTTGGCTGAGGTGAACATTAGATCAAATATAATCAGAGTAGTGATTCGATGTGTCAACAATATTTCTCTTGCAACTGTACAACATACCTGGGGTAATATTCAACCACATTTCTGATGACTTTCCTGAGATGAGCTGAGTGAATGACCAGGAGCGACTTTTCTGTGCGTTCGATCTGTAGTTGTTCAGGTCAGTAGTAGGTTTTCCGATTATGGGTGGCTTTGAGCTGTCCTCGGAGTCTTGAGGCTTTGTGCGAACTTGAAGAGGGAGGATCAATTCGATTGCCCGCGGCGCAGGGGTCTTTTCCGGACGATTAGATACTTGTATGTCAAGAGGCTTGTCATTCTGTGAAAGTTTGAAATTCGCTCCAGTAGTCAGGTTGATGCAGTCAACAGTATATCGTATACCAATGTGGGATGGGTTTAGGTCACCATCACTCGTCGATTGCTGAGCAAAGTCTTCTATTGGGCCATGCGACTCTGCTTCTGGAGTCGAGGTCGACATTGCTGATGAGTCCTCTGGCACGACGAGGGTGTCGATAGTGGAAGTTTCGACGGGTGCCGTGGTAGCCATCATTCACGAGATGAATATATAATAATTGTCACCACGCATATGCAAAGTGTAGGATGCTGTTATAGAGCCACGCGGCCTGCTTATATCTAAAATACAACAGCTATGGAAAGGATGGAAGCCGGGGACTAGAAATAGGGGGTTCATTGAGATGAAAACTTTGACTGCAACCTCAATGGTTATTCTCACCGAAATTGCACAAGGGCAAAAAGGATAAGGCTGGGAGTGATGACTGCTGATTATTGAAAGTGTGAGTACTTCACCGGTTTGAATGCGTTTGACTGACATGGAGTACTGGGCAATGTCCTTATTGGCCAAGGTGGCAGAGCCTGCTGCAAGATGCGTTGCAGTTGCTATGGCGGGCGGTGGCGATTCACACATGGACTGGGGGCGTTTGAAAAGTCGATGCAGCTGTCCAATACTTGGCGCGCCTCTGTTGGCTGAATTAAAATAGCCTTACAAGGGGGAAAGAGGCTGAAAACGATGGGAGGTGACCATTACAAACGTCTTTCGGTCATATGGTAGCCAGAAAACCGCAATATCTCTCAGCCTTAAGCGAGTGCACTGTTTTACCCGTTTCCCAACTTTGGTCTGATCCTTTCCTCCACTCCACTCTGGTCAAACTTTCCCGAGAAAGACAAACATCATGGACCGCCGTGCAATGCATGCCGTAAGGCAATTTGCCGACGACCAGAACGCGCGAGGCACACCAGATCCAGATCATTTGATGTAAGCCATTTGATGTGGCTAAGATACCAAATCCATGACTTATTCGAACACAGAATGCCCCTCGCTCAAACAATTGAGTTTGAGAGGACCGAAGAGCAATCGGGACGCAAACACCTTTGCAGGATGTATAAGCGGCACAATCAGCATTTTGAATAATCAACTAGAAATGTAAGAAAAGATAATATCGAGATAGAAGCCCGTACTGAAACGCTACGAAATTAGAACAGAAGAATACGAAGATCAGAACGAAAAACTGGACCATCTCGCCACAAAACTTGATGAGGCGTGGAAAAGAATTGTCAAGAAGACGCAACAAAACGGAAAAGCCACGAAAATAGAACGAGACAAGGAACTTAATCCAAAAAAGCACTTTGACAGCATCGTGAATGACTGTCAGAAGAAGCTTCAGAATAGGGACAAAGACAAATGGGCAAGGACGAAAGACTGGTTTCGCAAAACTGCCCGGACGGTCAACAACCACAATTACTTGTTTGCACTTCTTCCCGCTGGCGACAAGTACACATCCATCATTACTGGATCTTTTACAGCTCTAGTCAAGGCCGGAGCTGCTTATGATGATGTGGTCGACAAGTTTGAGGAATACCTCGATATAATCCATGACAAAATAATCCTGGTGCGAAGACATATGACGGAAATGCCACTTGACCCCTTCTTGAGGGTTCAATTGATCAAGTTCACCACAGCGCTTTTCGAATTTCTGTTTCAGGTCCTGAATTGGTTGTCATCATCTTGGGGACGCTTCACGAGTAGTTTGAGTGACAACTTGCAGAAGAATTGTGATCGTTTGATGGCAAAGATGCGCGATTATGGGGATAACGTCAGAGACTACTGTAGAGAAGCCCAATCGCAAAAATTGGGACGACTGATTCAGGCGGGGTTATTCAGTCAAGCGCAACAACACCTTTACGCTCAAACGCACCTGCAGAATCGCGCTGCGCAGTCATACACAGCGTCTGACCAAGCACTTCTTTCTGATGCTTCCGGGCTCTCAGATCTCAACGAAAATGAGGAAGATGTGACCGATACAGATCTTCCGGCCTCGCCGCCTGGCTGGGACAAGTCGAGCATCTTGGAGTCTACAGCACATTTGGCTGTCCATAGCCAGGACGAGCTTTACAAACGTCTTTGTATACAGTTCAAAGACTTATCCATACAAGTGGATGTGTATAGTGAGATTCAGAAATGGATCTCCTCACCATCAACACAAGCTCTGGCCATCGAAGGACCGGCCGGTGCTATAACACCATCTCCGAATTCACTCTGTGCTGCATACATATCATCGAGAGTGCAGCAGCTGGGCCTGCCTGTAGTGCGATATTTTTGTTCCCATGACTACAAGAGGCCCTTGAATGTGGGCGAGAAACTTCGAGAGATGGTTTACTCGCTCATATATCGAGTGACTTTGGCTTTGCCAGAGGAGGTCGATTCCAGTTGGCATCATGATCTAGACCTCGGCGGTTCCAGATTCTCCTGCTTAGATGGTACGATGGATAGTCTCGACTCATGTATCGACCTTCTCGGGGATCTCTTCAAGATATCGTCCCCACTGACATTTTGCGTTGTTGATGGACTGCAGCTACTAGCTAGAGATTCCGGCCCCGACAGCGTGAAGAAACCCTTGCTACATTTGCTAGACACTTTAGCTTCAGGAGAGGTTGGCACCAATGCGCCCACCGTCTTGAAGGTCCTCTTCTCCACAGACGGGGTCTGCTTGCCACTCAAAAGACTGGCAAGACTAGGGCGCATTCGAATGGTCGAGAGCTCCAGAGGCAAGGGGATTGAGCTTTTGAGACTTCGCGAGTCGGATATTCCAGAGGGTATGTCGCAATGAACTGCGTAGTGGAAATGGGCATGAGTTGTAAAAATGGGACGGCGAGGAAAGTTTTGGAACAGGTGTATAATATGTGGCGTTTCTTCGCGGTAGAAGGCCTAAGAATACAACAACAATGAAATAGAAAACGGAATAAACAACACTAAGTATGGATTATGATGTGCGAGAAACTGTCTTATACCATGCTTGAGATGCTAACAAGTTGTTTCTGTGCTGCATTACTTCATGGTCCAAGCGCGGAGACTGGCTGGTTATCTTTCTGTGATAATCACAAGAAGGCCGTCTTGGATTCCCTGGATAAGAACAAATGAGTAAATTCTGATCAATCATGAGCGCATGGATCATACCATATTGAGCGCGGCAAGCGGCTCGTATGTTCTCTTATCGTCCACTAGACTGACATTAAAGCGCTGAAGAATCGCCGTGCTAATGGCGAGACCCTCGTAGGTGGCTAGGGCGCGACCGAGGCAGCTCCGCGGCCCAGCGTTCCAGGAATGATACTCTGTGCGATGCGAAATCAGTAAAAGCCGTCAAAAAGGATGATTACTTACTGAAGGGACTGTAAGAAATGCTTTCACCAGTCTCTTTGAACCATCGCGAGGGGTTGAAGACAGTCGCATCATCTCCCCATACCTCGGGCATGCGAGATAGGACATAGTTCTGGTAGCTGACAATGTCGCCTCTACTGCGGGTTAGTTATTGTTGGCCTAAGCAATATGATAAGAAAACGGCACTCCACTTCTTGACGTGACGGGCAGGCATATTCAATTCGGGTATCGCGGGAAGAATGTCGTCGCCAGCGGCCTCCATTTGACCGGCCGGAGATACAGTATCAAGACGTGCGGTCTCGTCCCACATGGCATTCGCAAACCGTAGTTTCTTGCATAAATCAATTTGTTAATTCAGCCATTATATGTGACAAAGACGGCAGGAGTGTGTACGTACCGGCGCATCTTCATAAGTCAGGAATGTATTGTCCAGACCAAATTGCTCGGCTTCAATTCGAATCTTCTCCACCGCATTTAAATGACGATTCTCACTGTGTAGTATCTCCTTCATCAGCCAGGAGATGGTGTATGCGGTTGTGTCGCCTATAAAGATCAGCATTTGTCAACATGGCTTTGTGCATTTTCCAAGAAAATCACTTACGGCCTGCAGAGAGAAATGCAAACACCATCCCGCCAAGTCTGTATTGATCATCCGTGGACTGAATAAACATGTCCAGCAAGTCAACCCCAGCTTCTGGGTCTGGCTTGTAGCCATTCTTGATCAAGTCGAATCGTTTCGCGATAAGTGCATCGATCTGTGCATAGAAGAGATCTACAGCTCTTTGCGTGCTCTTGTCTTCTCCAGATAGTTTCTCAGTTATCCGCCATAACGGATCGCGTCTCCGGCGATCGAATACTATATAACCTGTTAGATCATGACCGTGCTGACAGTGAGAGTGACACACAATGGGTGGCCCTGTCAAATGCTTCGACATAGGGCGGTATTGAATCCAGACACTTTGGGTCCTCGGACAAAATATCGCGAGCGAGCTCATCCTCGTGAAAGGCGATGCGAAGGAAGAGGCAGAACATGAGCCGTCCCATCAGTGCCTGGAAGTCGATATACACGCCATTTTTGGCTAGGTTCGACAACAACCGGGTCAGGACCCCCAGCCAGTAGTGGAGGGATCGTGTAATGTGTGTTTCAAAGTTCTTCTTGCTGAATGCGCGAGTTGCGGCCTTGCGCTGGACTTGCCACTCCTGACCGTCGGCGACGAATATGCCTGTCCTGTGTAGTGTTGCAAACATGTTGCGAGTGAAAGCGCCTCGAACATAATTCTTGCTGTTGTGCTTTTGAATATGCTCGAGATAGATGGGGTGATTGATGACATGCAGCCGGAAGAAGGGCACTGTCATTTCGTAGGCAGGCCCGTACCGCTGGTATAGTCGGTACCACGCTTTGCAGCTAGCCGCGCCTTGAGTCTGTAGCTCATGAGCGCTCCCTACGAAAGGTTTCCCCTTGAGATTTGGAATCACCTTGGAGTTGCGGGGCGACGATGACCAAAGACCTCGGTTGCGATAAGTCCAGCATGTCCCTACAGCCAAGGTCAGAATATACCAATAAATGGTGGCTCCAGATCGACATACCCGCAATGATGAAGGACAGGAACAAGCCAACAACTTTGGCTATTGAGGCGGCCGACAACTGCTGTGACAGTAGGGATTGATTGATCAGGGTATACATATTGATGGGCTGGGATGCACCGAGATTGGTGGTGTTAGCTGTCAAATGTGAATTCCTCTCAAGATCGATACTGTCATTACTTTGGGCGCGCTTTCTAAAAATTCAGTATCTGGTCATGCAAGTCTTTCACAAGACTCCCGTTCGTCGGCGTTCAGTTGGACGTGAAGAAGGATAGAACAAGAGGAGTGCTATTTGCTCGAACCTAAACCCCGCCAGGGACTGAGACCTCCTCATGGTTGCACCGGCCCCTCCCGAGATCCCCACGAGCTCCGGTTCCCGATGCTTCACCGATCCCGCCTCCGTGAGTGTGGATCATCCCCAGATTTGTCCGACTGAATCAGAAAAACACTAGCTGGGAGCAGTAACAGTTCTCAATAATTTGTAGTCTAATTGCCTTGAACTATTTAAGTGTGATGCATTGCTCTTCCAGTCCAAGTTTGTCAATTTCGCCGTTCATCATCCCGTGGACGTATGCCTCTCCTAGAAAACGAAACTGCTCTTGATCACGACCGATGATTCGTAGCACATGAGCGGTGCTGGACCCGCTGATGATACAAACGTTGTCACCCTCTGATATATTTATTGAGCCGAAGCCTAGCCGACCTTGCGCCGTCTTGAAAAGCCTTCTATTCTGCAAACATATCCACAGAGGCCCGAGGAACTGCATAAAGGCTGTCTCAGGACTGAGTAACCTCTGTACTGCCTCGTCTACTTCCTTGGTTCCATCATTACCAGGCGCGCTGCTTGAACAGCCGTTCGCAGATCTAAGGCTGGTCAGTTTTCCAAGGTCAATGTCGTACATAAGGACAAGCTCACCCTTCCTGTGCGGATTCATTGCTGTAAAACAAAGCTAGAAATTCATCCATCGATGCAAGAAATCCAGAGAATGTTTCTTCGGTGATCTCGTAGTCTGATTGCACGCAGATATTGCCAACTAGTGTGCGCCGAAGGTCTTGTCTCTTTCCCCGACGCAGCTCCTCCACCGTGACATCGTGGCCTGCATCTGGTGAAGCTCTGTTGAAAAGCAATTCGCTTTCCAGGGTGGTAATGTGCCACCTCAAATTGAACACGAACTGGGCCACAACAGCTGGGTCTGGAAGCTGCATAGAAAACTCTCGAATGGACATTGACGGCAAGGGCGTTTGGGGGTAAATACGCTGAATTGTATCGAACAGTGTTGCTTTCATAATGAGCTGGCTCGGATTACTGCCGCGACCGACAAAGCTCGAGGCCTTGCTTGCAATATAGGGCATCTGCCCTCTCGATCGAAGCTGACCGATGCTGTTTCGGGTTCGCTCATCAACCCATCGATCATAATCGGGACACCAGCTCGGGAGACCGGCCATCTTACCGTCCAGAGCCCCGCGATCCAGAAGGAGCCAGAAAGCGTCTTTGGAGCGATCGCCGTGATTGAAAATGTATTGCGAGAACGCAATGTAGAGGTCACCCACGTTCATATTGTCTTTGAGCTGCATTTGAGCAATTTGATGTTCTTCCAGGAATCCAAGCACTCCCCATATACGATCCTTGGGCTCCCTGCATCGGTGATTGCGGGTCATGGAGTACACTGTACCGATGAGATGTCCAGGACAAGGACCAATGGCTCTAGTGCCATGCTCGGCCCTATCGAGCGCAATGAGCCTTTGCAACCTCGCCATGGCGACGTTCAGTGAAACGTCCACGAGAGGAATAATTTGTCCTTCAGAGTCTCGCAGTCCATCCAGTCTCTGGGCATACATGAGAGCACCCGTTACCTGCTCAGACTCAATCTCGTAAAGTCCACACAGGAAGCTGACCTGTTCAGCAAGTGCGAATTCTTGCACGGTCCAAACGCGCGTAAACCAGTCATTGCAGAGAATGGCCCGAACGGCCTCCCAGATGAGCGAGTTTTGATCAGGTAGACCAATGGATGCGAAAGTCAAAGGTAGATTTGACCAACGTGCTGGTGGGCTCTGTTGCAGTGTCTGGCCCAGCTGCGCAAGTCGCGGCAGCAGTGCAATGGCGGCCTCAGTGCACTCTTTGCTATCTCCCAGCCAAACCCAGACCTTGGACGCTTGGCGGTAGATGCGATACATGAGTCGCACCTGCGCGAGCTTCTCCGTCTCATCTTGCTGGTTGATGCAGATGGCATCAATCCATAGCGGACATGTTGAACTTCGCCTGGCGAGGAAAGGCAGCGCCGCGTGGAGGTTCTTGTGTATGCGGAGCGTTTGGTTGTTGCAGATCAAGGGAAAAGTCTTGAAGAGGTCGCCCCAGGTGTATGAAAGTGCACCAAACCCTATCGAGCCTCCATCAGCCAGATCGTGTAAAGAGACCGTCTGAAGCCGCCACTGAGGAGGTGCTGGCGCATCAGGTTTTGGTGCGATTGGGGTGAGAAGCCTTATTTCATTAGAGCCTAGAGGCTCGTATCGAAACGGCGGTAGATCCACTGACATGTGGTCTAATGAAGTTAATGCTTGCCCTTGCAGGTATCAACGATTTGGACGGTCTGAGCATGTTGTTTGCCCAGATCTCGGATTGTATTTGACCCCTCATGATAGGAATTGGTGAGGGTGGGTCAGCGATGGTGGGGGTTCATTGTGAAGAAGAGAAGAAGTGAACCCCGTTTCTTGGTATTTCAAGAGTATACTGAACTCTAGTAACGCATACTGCTCATTACGTATTATATCAAAGCAGTCAATTCCTCAAGTTGTTCGACGACAAAGAGAAATAGGCTTGTCCACTGAAGACAATACTGAAAATTGAGCATAACACATTTCTCTGAAAGCTCTCATCTACCCACTGATGGTGTTATGGCCACTGCAAAACCAGACTGTGGAGCGACCACTAGGTGATGTACTTGTCCCAGTCTCTGGGATCGACTTGTACTTGAAGCTTTTAAAAGCGACATCTCCTAGGCATTGTTTGCGCTGCATACGCTTGTAAATTATGCGACAAAACACTAATATTGTAACATTCTCATATTGTCGTAAGATTCGCATTTCGCGCTGATCTTACCTGACTCGATCGACCCTTGTATGGAAACAAATACTGATTTGTAGTGATCCAAGCGGCAGAACACAGAACGTGCTTGTACGAAATAGGTGAACGCAACTGCCTGGTTATATGGGTGCAAACATGGATAATTACAAGCAAGGATAATACAGACTGAATCGCCAAATTTCTCGAACTCTTGCTGCGCTTGATTCCCTTTTTGTTCATTCCTGCCACACCTCTCTCTGTTCAAAGTGCGTAGTTGTCCGAGGGACGCCGATCCCTTCCGCTATATTGCCCATGGCCGTCGCATTGAGGTTTTCTTTGGGACAGACCTGGTCGTGCGATATGCACCTGGGGTTTATCTGAGCCTATTGATTGGTCACGCTTTCAGCCATCATTTACCTCTGCTGCAAGAGCGATTCAGCTCATGTTTGTTTACGTCTGTTTTCCCAGTCCATTTCGTCTTCTACAGCTGTGAGGAAATGATTTGAATCAATAAGTCTCTGAATTTCTCCATCATCTGAGACAGAGAATTATACTTTATTCTTCAAAGCGCAACGTGGAAAACGACAATGATTGCACCAAAACTCTACTAAGTACACGTGGGTAAGTGAACGCTATTCGTCGTTCTTGAAGCGTACCCCCACCGCTAAAGCAATCACTTCTAGGGACCTGCACTAGCGCCAACGAGCCGAGCCAGTACTGTGTTTGGATTGACCTATACATTGTATTGTCACCGAGGTAGGTGCCCATTTCACAGCGAATTGTATCTGCGCATCATCCAAAAGTGCAAATCTAGATTTTCTAAGCTAACAAGTACGACTTTGATAGTGCTGCGAAAGACCAAAAGCATCACTGCTGTGCAAACATATTCAGAGAGGCACACATCGATGCAAACACGACGCCTACCCACGACGCCCTAATCCACCCGTAACGAGGGGCTGATCTGCGCGCGATCATATCAAGGTTTTGATTCCTGCGTACCGCGACCTACCCTGCTATCACGATGCGATGGTCAAGCCAAACGATGCTATCGCCATACTTGTCATTCTATACGTTGCGCTGGGCATCGTCCTAGCCATCTCTGCAGCTAGATGCCTCAATAGATGCCGAGGAGGCTCCCCTTCAGGCAGCTACTATACCTCATCAAGCAGCGATAAGTCGGGGATACGAGTACCACGGCCGGATCCGGAGAGAGGCATCCGAGTTCCTCGCAATGATGGTATCAGAGTGCCTCCTGATGCGGGCGGCATTAGAGTTCCTCCTGGTTCTGGTGGCATTAGAGTACCTCCAGGTGCCGGTGGTATCAGAGTGCCTCGACAACAATAAAGGAGTCGGAAGTTCACGATCGTTTTGGATGATATTAGACGGAAAGTATGCCAAAGAGAGATAAATGGTAATGAGCAGTACAAAATACTCAATTTCAGCCTTGATAACAAACAGAGAACTCCTGGGTATCCTGATATCGCCTTGCCTCGGAATCATTGGTGTGCTGAAAGAAAAAGTGAATCAAGTAGTAAAGACATCCAACATAGCCACAATGGTAGATCACTTCAACTGAATGTCAACCTTTTCGCTGGAAACTCCCTTCCGTCGTACTTCCCACTGAATGAGAGGCTTGCGGACTCAAGCATCACCAGTATTTCAAACTTCGCGACATATAATAGTTGACCATTATGCAATTCGGTGGGCACGTTCATATCAGTCAGATCCATTGTCAAACTTAGGCATTTCTTAACCCCTATTGATGGTGCATCATGTGAGCAGTAAATCATACCTAAGAGAAGTGGAGGCCTACCTGGCTCGTCCGGATATCTTGGGGGAGGAGAGTTGTCATTGGCGAGAGGCCTGGTAAACTCATAAATATCGATGTTAACTTCTCCGATCGGTCCATTGTAGACGCTCTGCTCCTTGTGGAATTGAAAAGTCTCTGGCACCAGATCTGTGATGCTAGATCGCTGTCCGATCTGTTAGAGGGAAACCAATTGCAGTGCAAAATAACAGGAGTTGCTGTGAAGCATACCTCTTGTATGAACCATTGCATACACTCCACCAAGTACTCCCCGTCAGGTTGCATCTTGCTGCATAATTTTAGTAATGATTGCCAGAAACGGGGTTTACAAATCAGGCAACCTACGCTCTCGCCTGATCTGACTGATTGCATATGGACTCAAAGGCACGAGTGCCCCAGGACTTTGCGGCAATTCTAGACACGACCAATGGACGGGGAACTCGAATTCCGCCTGGATGCGTCTGATCATGCCGTGTAAGGCCTGCTATCAACGCCCCTCGCACGATTGAGGTATCGCTACTCATGTTAGCCTGAGGGAGAAACGCAACGTCAGAAACTGATTTCCTTACCTCTGGTCAATATGCTCAACCAAGATACGTTGATGCTTGATCGAGGGTTGCAGTTGGAGCTGTTGCTTGAGGTATGCACTTTGGCCGAACCCACCTGCAAGTAAGACTCTCTTGACAGGCTTGGGCGTGTTGGCAATTTGATCCTCAACGAGTTGCTGAATTCTACCAATAACTTGATCGAACACAAACTCCCTCAATTCGCTCCCTTCCAGAAGCAGACTCCCATTTTTGACTCCGTAGCGTCGGCTGTCTGATAAACTAGGCATATAGACGGAATGGTCGTCGTTATCATTGCCGGTGAACTCGACCTTGATCGTGGTTTCAAACTTCTCGACGGCAACATCTAGATATTTCTGGTCCCAACCACCATGATAGCCTTTCATTCTGTCTTGAAGGTGTTTGCGGAAGATTCTGTTGAGATAGCTACTACCGCATAGCTCGCCTGAGCCTTTTGCAGCACCAGCCAGCTTGATCTCAGGCTCCAAGGCCTCGATGGTGTAAGACGCGAGATCCACCGTACTATGAGCTGTTAGAATGAACATACACCGCGGATACGCACTGAATGTGAAGATCATACCCTCCTCCTGCGTCACACACAACAAATGTGTCGCCAACTTCAAGCTTCAGCTTCATCATCTTCTCCAAGGCCCAGATAGCAGCAGCTTCCGGCTCTGAGATTAATTGAAGTTGGTCGCCTCGCCCCAATCCAGCCTTTTCTGCACAACTGCGGGTTCTGTTCTGTTCCTTGTGATCCCAGATTGCCGGGACGGTGATGATGTACTTCCTCGGAATATTTGCAACTTGTGTGTCGACTTCTGTAAGTTTTGCGTCCACGTGATCTTTCATGCTCTTGAGGTAATCAATAACGAGTCGTTCATTATCGCCCACCTTATCCAAAGGAGGAAGAGCGGTTAAACTGGCAAACCTTTTGTTCAGATCAGATGCAGCGGCGCGACGTTTCTCATACTCAGGACAAAGGCCCAGTTTAAACCACTCATGGAGTTTGTGTCCTTTTCCCACCTCCTTCTGAGCTTGATATCCCCATTTGAAGCTTCCAGTGGACCCATGGTTATCATAGTATAGAACCCTAAGGTAGATGATTAGAATAAATCCAAGACCCAATAGACACTACTCACGTTGGAGCTTTATTTGCCGTACGAGTACCAATACCCCAGTCGTTCACCAAGTTGAGATTCTCGGGCTAAACAAAGGATTTTATAAGTAGATCCCTGGAAATATGCTATAGTGTCTTACCTCGTCCGTACTGGCCCAAGCGATTCCAGAATATGTTGTGCCTGTGACCAAGTGGCATTAATTGCAATCCCGAGCGGTACTTGTCAAACAACCGTTCCAGTAAGACTTACCGAAGTCGATAGCTACGACGATTCTTAATGGTTGGGAAGACCTCGCTTTTCTCCTTGTTTGATGATTCGAGCCATTTGCTGATGGAGACATATTCGATTCCACACGTGTTGAACTTACCTTAATGTACAGGAAGCAAAATGGTGCTAGCCTTACCAAATTGAGCGGTTAGGAATATGCTAATTTACAGAAATTTAGATCCTCTCGTTTCCCCATCCGCCCTCTCCTTCCGCCCCTCGACTTAAGTACAATTCATTATGAGCCTTACCAACCCCCACCCTCTGATTGATCCTTCTGTCGGTGAATGAAGCATTTTCGGTGAGCTTGTGCTTGGGATGCCTGCTCATCCGACGAGGCTTTTTGGCGAGGTCTGGCGTCCAATTAGGACCTTCGCCCAGGGTGGCTTGGCACCATTCTTGATGCAGACAGCCAGAGAAGGGGCGAAGTAATGGAATCTTACGTATGACGGCTGAATCCAGTGCTACCCCGAACTACTGTCGCCGCTGATACACAGCGATCTTGCATTGCAATACCCACCCTAAGACCCCTACCCAATAGAACCCCGAGATCACCGCTCTTGTACACAAGTCCGATGACTTTGCTACTTTTCCATTCATTGGGTCTGCGACTCGCCCCCCCTCTTGCCTCACCCTGTTGGGCACATGTCAGCTGTTTGGGCCCCGGCACAATACAATTTCTTTTGAGCCTGAAGCTTTGATCCTTCAACATAAGTTCTTCAAGTTTGCTTACGTTTTTGTTCAAGGTCATCTGTTGTGAACTTCGTCAACACCCGTAGTTACATCTTATCCTTTGGCCATGGACTTCGATACCTCCAACATGGAAGGGCTCGAGGTGGATGAACAGTCTGATCTAAAGCAACAGCTGGATAAAGCGATGGCTACTATCATCAAACTTCGAGCCACATCAAACCAAATCACAGAAACAGAGATCAGAGATGCAATCGAGAGTTTGCAACGTGCTATAGAGCACTGGGTCAGGATGATTGACAAAGAGCTGAATGGCAGTCGTAATGACTACGGGCACATATTTCTCGAAACATTCAAACCGCAACATAAAGATCATGAGGATGATGAGGATGATGAGGATAATAGAGACCTCCTCTCAGCCCTGAAACAGTTCGGAACCATGGATGACTCCGATAACAGTCAAAATCGCAAGTGGATGTTGTGGCTTGGCCGCCTCAACACGTGCATGCACGTGGTGTTCTGTCGCGGTATCTGGACGTGCTTAGAGAAGTATATCTTTAGCATGAGATACCCAGTTGGAGTCGATCCAGAAACTGGAGATACCTTTACAAGTATCATTAAAGCTATGAACGACGAGGACGGCGACGGCGGTAGGTTTACTAAATGATACTACCACATGAGGAGTATCTGTCGCTAACAATTCATAGATGAAAGATCACGCGCCAACAAATGGAAATCGGAGACCATGACTGCCTACATCAAGACAGAGAGGTTCCACGATCAAAAGGAGAATGTCAAAAGTAGAATTCTCCACAAATTGGACAATCTCATCATCACAATGCTCAAGAATGATGTGTCCATCACGGATCAACACACTCAAACACTTGAGAATGACATCTTCGAGCCGGCATTAAGCTTACATCAGCGAATGACATGTTCTTCATTCAGTTACAGACTTGAAACCCCAAAGCCAATCCGCGGTGAGAGATATATCGACTCGAAAACATCATCTTGGAAGCTTCAAGATATGGTCAAGTGGAGACCCATTGACTCGGAAGACATTGGCGGGCTCTTTCAGTGCCTCTATCCTTCAGTCTACCGTATCGGAAAGACAAGACAAGAAGATGTCCTTGTCTGTGAGGCTGTGATTCTTGCCTATGATCAAAGTGAAGGCTCTAAGCCAAGTCGCATGCCACTGATGGCGGCCACCGTGCCATTCCATGAGAGTCCGCGAGAGAGTCCTCATCACAGCCCCCGAGGCAGTCCTGAAAGACAAGTCCGAGGGATACGGAAGTCATATACGGATGATGATCGCAGACGCATAAGTAATGTTACACCGGATGAAGGTGGGAATTCCCACATCTGGCGTCGTCACAATACTGCGCCATCACCCTCCCCATCAAGCAATGCAACCAAACCCAAGAATCGACACAAGTTCTCGATCTTGGAGAAAGTAATGGCGCCTTTTGAGGCTTTCAACACAGATATAGTATTTGAGGATCCAGGGAAATTCAGGAGCAAGTCTAGTCTTGCACAACGAGGTTCTTCAATGGAGCCAGAGCAGCATGCGCTGGGCAGGGACTCTGCGCCGAAGTCGAGATCCCAGCCCTCTTCGCGACGACCTTCTTATAGCCAAACGTCTTCAGCATCGACTCGAGAAACAGACGTGCCGCCCGCTCAGGTAGCACCACCCACGCGACGTGAGACTCGTCACAGAAACAGACACTCTGACATATACGAGGAGGTACCGGATGACTTGGAGTCATACAGTGACCGGGGAACATGCACGGAAGATGTGGGGGACTTCACAGTTACCAGGTACAAGTATCACAAGGAGACTAGATAATTGTAGAGAGACTAGTTCAGGGATTTCAAGTGGAAACAGGAGAGAGGAACGGAGGCACGCTGTGCGGTGCCGACGGAAGTCCATATACGTATCTCACATCATGGAAGTTTACGTTGAAGTTTGAGGTTTATAAATATAGTACATACAATATTTCCAAATCATCTTCTCGATCAATCATCTGTTGAACGAGCTGGTCCATCATCAACTTGATCACTTCTGATACTGGACGCAGTATGGACTCGTCCAGGTATGCATATTGAATTTTGTCTGTTCTGCATGCGCTGTCAAGGTGATGAAAATTGAGTTGGGAAGACTTTTAAGATTGGTGAATACACCATTTATGTATTCACTACCCAATATTCACACTCCCCGACTCTTCCGCATCTTTAAGACTAACCATGCGACGTCCTTGTTGCCGCTTCCTGTTGCGAGATCCAGCAGACTCCTACCGTACGTGTCCTGAGCATCGAGGTCGGCCTTGGGGTGATTAAGTAGCGCCTCTACAATTGCTTTGTCGCCGTTAGCAACAGCCAAAAGCAGCGGCGTGCACCCGTCCTGGTCGGCGTGCTCCTGTGCCGCGTTATTCTCTAGCAGTAGGTCGACAATAGCCTTGTCGCCGTGCTCGACCGCCAGCAGCAACGGCGAGCGCGCGCGTTTGTCGCGCGCGCGGGGGTCGGCGCGATTATTCAGCAAGACCGCCGCCATAACTCGGTTGCCTCGGTCCGTAGTCGCATGTAGTGGCGTGCGGCCCTGATTGTCTGCGAGGTTGATGTGTTCGTTTGAAAACTTGAGTAGAGCCTTCACCACCTCAGTGTGCCCTTGCTCTGCGGCAAGGAGCAGCGCCGTCCGCCCCAGGCTGTCTTCGTGTTGTTGTTCGGCGGCGTTCTGTAGCAGGAGTTGAATCCAGTTGTTGTTTCCCATCTCTGCTGCCAACTGTAGGGCGGTCCTATGCATTTTGTCTTTTAGATTGACATTGATGAAACCACTGCACTTGCCAAGGAGTAGTTTAACGACCTTGTCGTGTTTGTTCTCGATTGCAATTACCAGCGCTGTCCTTTTTTCGGCATCTTGGTGATTGATAATTGCTTTCTTTCTGTTAGACTCCACTTCGATAGAGTCTGAGTAGCTTGTGATTTTGTCAAGAAGCAGGCTGATGGCCTTAACGTTTCCGAACTTTGCCGCCCATAGGAGTGGCGTTTGTCCTCGCAAATCAGCGATGTTCATGTTTGCCCCTCCAAAGAGGAGCAGTCGAAGGACATCATCAGCACCGTGCTCAGCGGCAAGACCAATCGCTGTTCGCCCAAAGCGATCCTTCACGTTCTTATCCACTTTTAAGTCGAGGAGTAATTGCACCATAGAAACTAGATTCCGCTCTGACATTTTCAAAAGCAGCTCCCCTCGCCTTCGGTTGTGTGGACTTAGATCGATCTCCTTCTCAAGAAGTAGCCGCACCACTTGATGATGGCCTTCTTCGGCGGCCACCTGCCAAGCCTTCCTTCGATTGTTGTCATGAATATGAGGATCGGCATTGTGGTCGACAAGAATCTGCGCAATCTCATCATTACCTCTTTGTGCTGCGTGGTGCAGCGGAGTCTGGCCTTGCGCGTCAGGAATGTCTGCGTTGAGACCGTTCTGGAGGAGGATCTCAACTGCGACTGAGCGGTCTTCCAGAACAGCAAGGCATAGAGCCGTACGACGCTCATTGTCAACCGCATCAATAGACACGTCGCCTTGTTGAATCAGCAGTGTTGCCAAGTCCTTATCACCGCGTGCAGCAGCCCAGTGTAGCGGTGTTCTACCGTCCTTGTCTTTGACGGTGGCCTCTGCATGCTTCAGCAACAAGCAGCGTGCAATACTGGTGTGGCCCATCTTGGCTGCGAAGATGAGCCCTTTTTGGTCCAGGATGCGCTCATCATATACACTCTCTTCCTCCATAAGCAGCTCTACTGCTATCGTTTCGTGACCTTTCTCGGCCGCGATATGCCATGGCTTTTTGTCCTGATCGTCGCGGATGAAGGGGTCCGCGCCACTCTTCCGCAACAGCCTAACGACCTCCTTGGAACCGCCCCAGGCTGCGCGGTGTAAGACTGTCTGGCCGTCTCTGCACTGTGCATTGACATTCGCCCTTTTCTTGACGAGTTCCTCTACTGACTCAAAGGACGCTCTCTCCGCCGCTAGATGTAGAGCCGATTGCCCGTAATTGTCGACGACGCTGGAATCGAAAACGCGACTGTCCTCAGCCAGTGGTGGTTCGTACGCCAGTAGCATCTCGACTATGTTGTGGTGGCCACCCCAGGCCGCGAGGTGCAGAGCCGTTCTCTCATTCTTGTCCTTGATGGCCCAGCTCGCCGTTCTTTTCAAAAGCACTGCAACAAGAAGTGTTTAGTAGACTGATGTATGAAAATGACATACTTGTGGCGACATGGGCGCAATGAACGAGCTCTGCTGTCCTGCAGGGCAAATCTGCTCCTCGAATTTCAAAACAAGAGCTAAGAGAAGTCTGTTCATGGAAGGTTGAGAGGGCGGGTTGGTAAGTACATACTCTTGACGATACTTTCTTTCCCGTTGGCTGCAGCCAGCGCCATCGCAGTCTTGCCTGACGCGTCGGTAGCGTCGCAATCTACCCCCTTGTCAAGCAGTAGCTTGACAATGCCGTCGTAGCCCTTCTCGGCTGCGAACAATAATGACTCTTTGCCCATCCACGCGTCAATGTCTTTTATGATCTCCTCTCTCTTCAGCAGCAACCCTACAATAGACTCGAAGCCTTGCTCGGTAGCCTGGAATAGGGCCGTACGGCCATTGTAATCTTTCATAACGATACCGACACCCTTTGCAACCAACATACCCAGGACCTCTTGATGTCCGCCCATGACCGCCATATGCAACGCTGTCCACTTATTACCACTGCTTTGGAACGTCAAATCCACATCTTGTTTCAGGAGAACTTGGACTAGACTAGCCCAACCTCTCCTAGATGCCAGCAGGAGTGCTTCATTTACAGATTGCCTGTCTTGGATCGGCGCATGATTGTTGAAAAATAGGCTCTCGACCACTGACGCGTGACCATTATCCACAGCTTTCCTCCAGGCCTTTTTTTCGTCATATGCCACAACATCCGCATTGGCTCTGAGGTCGACCAGAGTTTTAACAATGCTGGCGTGGCCATTTTCAGCAGCCAAGATTAGCGCTGTGCGATTCATGTAGTCCCGGACATTCAAGTTGGCTTTGTGTTTTATCCGGTCATATAGAAGAGAGTTCACAACCTTCTCATGGCCGTTTTCAGCAGCCGATATTAGTGCTGTCCGACCCATGTTGTCTCGGGAATTTAGGCTGGTTTTGAGATTGCCTCGGCCGTGTAGAAGAGATTCCACAACGTCTTCATGCCCGTATGTAGCAGCCAAGATCAGCGCGGTGCGACCCATGTGGTCTCGGGCATTTGAGTCGGTTTTGTGGTTGACTTGAGCATATAGAAGAGTTTTCACAACGTTTTGATGGCCATTTTGCGCCGCCTGTGACAGTGCTGTTCTGCCAAGCTTATCCTGAAGATTGGGATCTGCGCCATAGTTGAGAAGGGCTTCGACCAAGTCATCGTCTCCCCTCCCTGCTGTCAGTAGTAGTGGAGTTTGACCATTCTTGTCTTTGACATCTGGCTTGAAACCATAGGACAGCATCAAGACCACGAGAGATGTATATCCCTTCGCAGCCGCCAAGAGCAATGGAGTTTGGCCCTCCACATCTTCCGTATCCATGAACTGGGATGATCTAGAGGACCTCGGTCCGAGGAGGAAATTTGCCATGGACTCCAAGTTCTGAGCGACCGCTAGGTGTAGGGCATTGCGCCCCTTTTCGTCCGAAACATCAAGTGGTGTCCCATGCCGGATGAGCTCAACACAGATAACCATGTACACGTTCATTCCCGTTTCCCGTTTCCTGCCATCAACTGGTACGCGTGAGCTTAAATGTCGGATCTTCTCAAGGGCTATGTGTAGAGCTGTGCGTTTCTGACGATCTTGGCTACCAACGAGGCTAGCACTAGAAAGTCTTAAAAGCTCGATGGAACTGTCTAAACTTCCGTTTTCGACAGCGTGATGCAGTGCCGTGTAGCCTCTACTGTCTTTCTGGTTCAGGTCTGAAGTGGCGCCACGATAATATAGCATTCCCACCGTCTCTGCGTTGTTCTTGATGGCTGCTACCATCATGGCGGTTCTTCCCTCATTGTCTTCCAAGTCAGTCTTCAGCCGGTTCAGTCCTTGAGAAATCAGATATTCAGCCAGTTTTCGGTGACGGTACTCAATGGCGAGCATTAGCAAAGATCGTCTCCTGTCGTCTTGAATGTTCGGATCAATGCGCTCCGGACTGTTCTGATCCGTTCCGCTCCAAAGCTCCTCTATCGTATCGTCTCCAGGATTAGCAGCAGCAGCAATGAGGATTGCCCGCAACGTCGAAGCTCTCCTAGTGGTTTCTTTGCTTTTCCTATGCAACCACATTGCAACGGACAATTTGCCTGCTGCCGCTGCCACTTGTACCGCGCGCTCCATTAGACCAGGCGCCTCGATTTTGAGCATTTCGATTCTGCGAAGCAACTCTGCAAGTACTGCCACATGCTCGCGTGCGGCCGCCCTCTCGAGAGCAGTTCTGCCAACCTTACCATACGTTGGGTCGCTTCCTCCTTCAAGAAGAATTTTGACAATGACAGCCAACCCTCTCTCAGAGGCTATGTCCAGAGCTGTTCGTCCGTCTTTATCGTCGAGATTATGGTGACCCTTGTTGTTTACAATGAGCCTCGTAATTTCTTCAGACCCCCTGAAGGCTGCGTAGTGCAAAGCAGTACGGCCATGGAGGTCCTTGTCATTCACAGGACACTTGTATTTTTCATTAAGTAGCACGGCAACTGTTTCCGGGTGCGGTCCTCTTGCTGCTAGATGCAGTGCTGTACACTTCTCCATGTCCACTTGGTTGATGTTAGACCCCCTTTCGAGTAGTAACGCGACCACAGACTTCATTCCCTTCTCTGACGCCATCAGGAGGGCTGATTTTGCCTTGTTTTCACCCAGGATATCAATATTGGCTTCTTCCTGGCTTTGAATCAGAAGTTTGGCACTGTCCTCATTTCCCTCTCGTATTGTCCAGTGCAAGGCTGTCATTCCTTCACCGTCCCGACAGCGATTTGATCGAGCTCCATGCTCATGAAGTCTCGTGATGACTGTCTTATCGTTCTTGACTGCAGCCATGAGCAAAGCTCTATCAAGCTCTGATTGTTTGAAGCCGCCCTCACCGATTTGAAGCAGGCTCTGAACGATTTCCGTGTGCCCAAATTTGGCCGCCAAAATTAAAGCCGTCTCTTTGTTCTTGGTCTCAGCACAAAGGCTTGCCCCATGAGTGAGGAGAGTGGCCACGATTTCGTCGTGGCCAGCTTCTGCGGCTAAATGAAGCGGCGTCTGTTCTTGGCTATCTCTGATGTTCGAATACGACGGCTTTTCAGGTTTGCGAGGCCCTGGAGATGTTATACTGTCGCTGGATGTGCCATTCACGCCGGTCAAAGCTCCGTTGACTTTGACATCGTTTTCATCGCCATCCTCTTCTCCAGAATCATGTCCAGTAGTTCCGTTTGTTTTGTCTCTAGTCGCGCTGTCGATGGATTCGCTCGGCGGGTTGCAAGTCTCCATTGACTCGTTACTGCCGGAACTTGATGACAGCTTTTTGGCATGATCAAGAAGCAAATTCACAACTTCGGCTTTGCCTTTGCTTGCCGCATAATGCAGTGCTGCCTGCAAATTGGAATCGCGAAGATCCAAATCGGCACCGTAATCCAGGAGCCTCTGAACCATGCCAAAATCTCCCTTCTCAGCCGCGTAATGCAAGGAAGTCCGCTGGCTTAGCTTCTCCTGAGCATCGATATCAGACTTTGTAGTCGACTGGCCACGACTCGTCGCTGATGTTTCCTCCGTGGTAGGAGACTTCTTCATTTTGATCTGCACATAATCCCAAGCTTTTCCAGGGACGTCGTCGAGTCCTTCAGTGCTGCCAATCCTTATATTGATCGGTGTGGTCTTCGCGCCCTCTTTCTCTGCGCTCCCACGTGGCGCGCAGAAATACACTGGCCCCACAAATTTTGCGTGTATCTCGTCGCTGCTCCCCATGAGCCTCACGAGTAGTGCTCTACGGTCGCGGCTAGTGGGTTTTGACTCTTTCGTCTCCAGCAAGAGAACGTGTTTTTCCATGCTCTCACCGCAAAAGGCAGCCTCAAGGGAAACTTGAGTCAAGGGGTGTATTCCTCTCGTGACCAAGT
This sequence comes from Neopestalotiopsis rosae, assembly GCA_023078685.1. Classification (NCBI taxonomy): domain Eukaryota; kingdom Fungi; phylum Ascomycota; class Sordariomycetes; order Amphisphaeriales; family Sporocadaceae; genus Neopestalotiopsis; species Neopestalotiopsis rosae. Next base: position 328,507 of record JALGAS010000014.1, on the reverse strand, counting down.
CCTCAACTTTGACACTGTCGATCACCTGCACCATCCACTCCCCCTCAAGGTCGCCGTTCTCGTGAAGTGTTAGCATGTCGGAATCGGGTTCGGCCATTGGCATATCTAGGATGTTTGTTGGACACCAGCTGAAACCTGGTGCCGACATAGTTGCTGAGTTGTGGAAGAGATGCCCTTGGGCGACCTTGCCAAGCTTGCGAAGGATCCTCTGGTAGATCTCCTGCTGAGAAAGTCCACCTGAGATATCTACACCAGCCAATAGCCCTGAAATAATGGGAACATCTCGCGGTTTAGACGTGTCCCGGGCACCGAGGATTGCTAGTAGAGTACCAAATTCGTCTATGGAGGCACGCCGAAGCTTTCGGATAGCGTCCGCCGTGGGGTGGCCGTCGGGGACCTTAGCAAGTATATCAACGTCGAGATCCTTAATTACATATTCTTTGTTTTTAGCCTTGAACAAGATCTTGACTTTGTGAGATTGGGCCAGTTCCAAGGCCGTCCAGCCCCTACTATACCACGGCGACATAACGATTGAGAAGCAAGCAGTTTCTGAGTCAACCCAGTCCCACTGGCGAAGGTAAAGGTCGTGAACCAGGGTGATTCTCGAATTACTGTAGTTGATATGCATACTACTAAGGGCCTTAGTGCGAATCTCGTCATCGAGGGGGATACTAATGCTATCCCACCAACACCCTTCACACTGGAAACTCTGTGCAATTTTGCTAAAAAAGGTGTAGAGGCACTTGTTAACTTTGCCTGGTCCCCAGATGCCCGAGCCTGTGCCATCTGACCAGACATGGGAGATAGCCATGTATGGTCGGGAGGCGTCGAGGAGCGAGGGTTCGTTTAATCTCCAGGCTGTTGGTTTACGATTCTTGACCCGTCCATTCAAGAGTTGGAGAGGGAATGTGACCTGCTCACATTGTCCCTCGCATGGTGTTTCATGGTGTTGTGCCACGGATGTGAAATCAACTCTTGATTGCTCACAAAAGTCAAAGGTACATTGCTCGTGCTCATGACGTTCTCGATCATGGCCGGGAATGAGAAATGTGCCAGGTAGTGGAATAAGTCCAGGCAGACTATTTTCCCTGTCCGGGAGACTGGATGCAACAGCCCAGATGCGCCGGAGGCAGAGCTTGAGGGCTTTGGCGCGTTCAACCGCATCCAATACTTGAAGCCTCTCGGCGTCAGCAGTTGGCGCTGTATTCGATTCGGAACTCCGTGAATGCGGCCTTGAAGTATGATGGGGTGTGGTGGTGGACTAGTCGTCGGAGATCGAACATATCGTCGTCATTTTCTGTCCGAAATGACCACTCTTCGTTTCTGCGCCTTTGAGGGCGCCTTCGAGCCCCCCAGAGTGGCCAGTGATCAATCGTTTCCTCGCCATCCATTGCAATTGTACGCAGACGTCAAAGAGGTATGATGGTGGATTTGCAACTAGGCTCGTGACACAAGGATAGAAATGACAGCAGCAGAAGCAAGCATGCGATAGATGCCAAAGCCGTGCGAGCACCAGCGACGACAAAGTCCGCAGCTGCACAGCACAGAGAGGCTAGGCGACTACAAATTCTGCTCACCAACCCCTGTTCGCCGTTTTCATTGGTTATTGGGGGTAAATGTGGTAGTCTGTTTTGGATCGAAGCGATTCACACCAGGATTCGTTGCTGATGTCCTGCCCGTCCTGCAAGTGACAGTGCGGCATGTGTTGGGTCGAGTCAGTGCAGTTCAGTCTCAAGCAATATTGTGATATCCGCAGGGACCCCCAATGTATTATTCGTGAGCAAAGAGACCCGATAGGCCATCTTGGGAAGAGCTGCGCTTGTTTTTCCTCTTCGGAGAGCTGCATGCCTTCCACGTGGAGCAGCAACGGGATCGGCAGGCTATTCAACTACACGCGTCACGGTGCGGTCCGGAGCGCTTAGCTGTTACGTGAATGACCCAGTACGGATCCGCATAAGCCACAAGCGGCCCCATTACTATGTAGCTGGCTGGTTGGGCACACTCCCACGCTTTTTACACGGTATAAGCTCCTTCGACCGGCAACGTGGTAGCGAAAAAAAAAAAGAAACAGCTCACTTCACCCCCCCCCCCCCCCTCGAATGGCCATCTGCTTGGTTGTCTCAGCCACGAAGCACTTTTGTTGAGTTTTAAAGAGACGATTCAATTTTTATGGTACATGTTCACCTTCATATGTAATTATATTTATCAAAACCAGGCGATTTGTGGCTGTTCCCTGATGTTTCTTTGATAGCCTTGGGGGTGCAAAAAGAAGGCGAGTGAGCCGTTTTTTTAATGCTGCTACCAGCCTCGACGGGATATTTGAAAGCTTTACTCGGTACTGTATACTCGCTTTTGTGGATACCTATGATGTCAGTTCCACATGTAGGGATCCTCATTAGCCAGCCCGCCGAGGTAGAACCAGTTGGCGGACCTTGAATATGGCTTCGGATCAAGCGCTGAAAGTTCGCTAAAGGAAGTCCTGTAAGTACTACACGAATATCCACAGTGCTGCTTGATGCAAAATGGATACTGTTTATCAGGGATGGATGTTGCGTTTGGCAACAAGCACAGCTACAGTGTTTGAGTTCATTGTCAAGGGAATGCCGGCTTGTGTAGTTGCTTCACAACTGCATTTTAAACCGCCAAAATTTGGTAGCTCCAGGAATTAAAAGTGGAGAAATCATGACTTTTGGGTCTGTATCTTACTTGGACGTAAACAAGGGGAACAGGGCTCATCCACGTGTCCATCTAGCCATGGTCACCTCTACCTTCCACCGAGAGATCTGCATCTATGAGGCCTCGCGTTCTTCAACACGTCCATGACTCTCCGTAACTTCCCGATGTTAACGAGCCTAACAGCATCGATCAATTTGGAATGGCACCAATATGGTCGTCTTGGATTGCATCATTGCCAGCGACGCGGCTCTCAGGACTTGCGGCTGACAGTCCATCCTCAGTTGCCCCCGGCGTGACAAATTACCTGGCTGCGCAATGGCGGAATCCCAGCGATATCCTGTCGGTGTTGATGCTCATTGGGCCCGAGGTCGTCAAGGGGGCTATTGCGCAACTCGCTGGGCGTGTCATTACGCCCGTTGCTTTTTCCTTTGGCTGGGTGGCTTATGCCCCTTCCGCTCTGCTCTCCAGCTTTGGAGGTAGGCTGTGCTCTATCCTCGCCCACAGCGGCTTCAAACGAAACAAGAGTGAGCGGCTGACAACCTTGTTTTGACATTCACAGACGGGCGCCTGATGTCGGATTCCGAGTCCACGCTGATGGTCGTTGACAGTGTCAACGGCCACAGTCGTCTGACGAGGAATTGGGTGCTGGGTCGTCTATGGCGCGACTTCAACGGCCGTCTCGACGATGAATTGAGAGATGAGAGTGCGCATATGCCTTCAGAACAAGGCGGCCAGCAGGGACAAGCTGCGCCCATTGACGCAGGGCACGGAAGAAAACGGAAGGGGCAAGCGCCTTTTGAAGCACTTCGTATTACTGTATACGAAGTCGAGGAGAGTAGCACTGAGAGGCACATTATTCACGGCCTACCCTCTCTTGACCTTGTGTGGTTCATGGGCATTGCCGTTATCCTCGTCCAGCTGGGCATTGCAGCCATTCCCTGGGGCTTCAACGGTCAGTGGGAGACGTTCCTCATCACAGCTGCTGGCAACCTGTTCGCGGTGAGTACGGCCTCTCTGCCACAGTGGCGGAGTGAGAAATGGGCCGCCCCGAAAAAGGGTGGTCAAACTGTCGCAATCACCGAGGGAAACGGTACTCGTAGTGTCATGGTTATTCTAGGTAAGCGAGGCGTGGGGTTGGACCTCGAAATCATGGCGCGCGGAACTCGGACGGCGCGAACCTTTTTGTGGACGAGAATATGGAACTCGGTCATGGCTGCGCTGTAGGTTATGCTGCTGAAGACCGTTGCGGGACTGGAAGAAAATTCTTGGTGTAAGTTCGCGAAGTCTTCCTCACTTTCACTTATTGACAAAATCATCTGAACCCAGACCTACTTGGGATCGGAATTCTGGGCAGCATTCAGAACCTCGTCGCTGCTAGCATCCCGCGCTCGCCAGCCGCCCTGGGGTTGCATTTCAAAGGAGAGTCCGTTACGATCAAAGGCCGACGTGTGGCCGAAGTACTCAGAGAAGCCGAGGAGAAATACCCTCTCCTTGGCACTGCTCTGCTCGACGTCTTTTTCCCAGGTTCATTGCGTGTGCGTACTGAGGACACTGACAGTCTTGATTTCTGGAAGGCGGCATTAAAGGAGAGATATGACGAAAACAAGCATGGCGTCAGGTTGGATCGTCTAGAGTTGGGTCGTCCAGTTCCAAGTGCTGTGGAGTAGAGGGATTCACCGCGCATCAAAGCAGAAAGTCACTTGTTTTAGTGATAAGGTTGGTGACAAGAAGATCTTTGCACTCGAGCTCCGTACCGAACAGCTCAATCGCTCAGAAGGCGTTAGCTGCAGTTGGAAAATCCTGGCCCGAAATTGATTATGTGCGCTTGGCAGGAGATGGTGGTTCGGTCGTGGACGTCAGTCGACCCGCCGCTGCAGAAGGTATCATTCTTTATTATTTTGATGGTATAATAATAGTGAAGGCTCCATTGAGTTAAAAAGAGAAAGTGACGTTCTCGTTGGTAATGTTCCTTTGAGTCAAAGAAGTGATGTTACACTGATGAACCTTTCTGGCGTGGTTACTTGTACCAGTTCCATGCAGTGTGACACTTTCAACCCCCATAAAGCTATCTCTTCTGAAATCGATTAGCCACGGTACGTATATGATGTAATCCTGTTGGAATCGGCATACCATCTTGCCCAGTGCGCTTCTGTCTCTTGGAAGCGACATTTATAGACCGAGTCGCCAGGAGACAATCCTGTTTCGAAGTCTCTGGGCCGCCTCCGTTCACAATCAGATTGGAACATAGCGCGCATGCAGCTATTCCGAAGACGTACATAGAGATTTGGTCATTCTGTATACGCTTCTAGGTGATGAAAATTGAGTCTTTATCAAAGCCTTGATCCTGGTCCTCGATGTAGTCGAGAACAGGAATATCGTCACTTTCCGGCCGGGTTTCAAGGCTTGAAACATATCTGCCGAGGTCATGACGCACCATGGGGTCACGTCTGACCACCTGATATGCCCCGAGGTCGATTCCGTTATGTTGGCCATGGAAGTCGAATTCATTGTCGAAATTGAACATGGCGCCGCCTATGACATCTCGAGAATCTCCCTTCAGCTGCTTTCTCCGCCTAGAGTAGACAAACTCCCTGACGCGGTAGGCAAAGTCACATTCCTGCTCAATTTCTACCCCGGTGCCTCTTCCTACGTCCCTGCTCGCCGATATCCCGGCTTCTGCGGTCACTCCAGCTAGAGCAACTTGTGACTCTCCGCCTAAGGAAGCACTCCTGGAAACACCTTTTGACTCGGTGATGGATATCCTCTTGCAAGTGGCCACTCCCACAATGACGTAGAGAGATTTGTGGAAACTCCAATCCTTAATGTACCGCTCAATGCTCGGCAGCGTCAATTGACTCTCGACCCAGTCTCTGGCGGCTTGCGGCAAGACAGACCGGGCGGTTATCCCCGTAATGTCGGCATCGACAGTATGATCCTTTGACCAATGCCCCTCCACACTGCCGCCTGCACTGACCACGGGATTGATGGGGAGGACTGCACTTAGCCGGCCTCCGAAAAGGCTCTTGAGCTCGGATTTCACCACCCTCTGAACTGCATCGGTCTGGTCGCAAATTTGATCTGGCTGGAATGGTTCCATCCCCTTCGTGTAATTAAGCGACGATTCGAGGTCATCCGGCCGCGTCAAGATGCTGCCCAAGGACATTAAGGTTCTAGGTTGTTGAGGGTAACGGTACACATGCCATTTCATCTCGCCGGCGATGCGACCGGCTCCTGCGCTTGCCATGCTGTAATGTTCAATCCTCAGTGGCCAGTGGAACCGTAGTGTGCTCTAGTACAAGCTCAACAGACAGTATTTCGCGGGGTTTTTCGGGGGCGTTATAGCGTCTAGTGCCTAGCGAACCCAAATATTTTCGATTGCAGCTGTGAAGCGGCTTGTCGCGATCTGATCCAATGAGGCAAGTATTTCGACCTTGGTGCGTTCTTTGTGAGTGTGCTATGGAAGAAGCTTTTGTAATGAGGTAGGCACGGGTTGCACATGTGATGATCTCTTGCAGGGTCCATGCATCAAATCGCGGCGGATTCAACAGACAGCAAAGTTGACAGGGCGCAGCAGTGTGCCTACTGCCCAACCACTGGCCAGCTTACCCCACCTTCCCACTAACCACGGTCGACTCCATACCTAGTCAGCTTGGAAAGTCATCGTGAAGTCGATTTTCTGTGGTAGGGTTTTGATAATCATGTGTATATACATAGCTGAACAGCCTTTTCAGCATGAGGAAGAGTATTAAAAAGCTCTTTAAACGGCAAAAGCCCGAGGAGCGGAGCAAATCAGGTAGGTTTCTACAATTGATCTTAGCTCTTCTTACCCCCGCCGCTCTATGCAAACCACTAATCGATCAGTACATAGCAGCTACCGACGAGACCAGATCATTGTCCAGTTCGCGCATTCCCACAGAACGAGGAGAGCAGTCTACTGCTGCTCACAGCGACCATGATGTTGGGGCTGCTGTTCTTGATCTCTCATCTGAACACGAGCGTTCAGATGCCAACTCTCCCAGTAGCAATTTGAGGCAGCTAGAGTCGGTTGGACCACCATCTCAGAGCTTGACCCTAGTGCCTGCAGGAATTCGAAATGTTTATTGCCTCGACGCAGTCACTGAGGCCAGAGCTGCCCTGTGGGAGAAGGCATATAAGGCTTTGCAAGCGGAGAAGCCTGAATTGACTTTGAATTTCGAATCCATCATCAAGGATGACACCAATCTTTCTCAAGATCAGGATCTCTTCTCCAGCGCAGCGGTTGCTCAAGTTGTGGCCATTCAACAACAGCGCATGGAGAACAAGCAGTGGACATTTCATTGGTTTGACAAAAAGGTCAAGGTGAGAGATACGATCGAAAGTATCTTGTCCACCATCAAGAGCGTGAGCCCTATCATTGCGGCAGGCATGGACTGTGCCCCCCCCATTTGTTTCCATCCCGTGGTCGTTCGTGTCCATTGCTCTGCCAGTAAGTCCACAGCGAGGACTGCCCGATGCCCAAGACAGCCTAAATAACCAACTGATCATCGCAGTTTATAACAAGAGAATTTTCCGAAATGCACGCTGCGATAGACGGTCTCAATGATGTGGCGTGCATTCTTAGCAGCTACAACACTGCCGAGCAAGAGTTCCTTGCCAACTCTGTGACAAGAGATGGTTTTCAAGAAGAAGTGCTGAATCTTTATACGAAAATACTCGAATATCAGGCCCTGGCTGCACAACATTTTGCAGTGAGCACCATTAAAAGACTGGGACGAAATATATACCCCGGATCGACATGGCAGGATGCGCTCAGTGAAGTAAAAAGGGCGGAGGGCCTTTGTCACATTCCCATCAATGGTCTCGCTATACGGCTGCAGCAGACCAGCTTCCGATCTCTGGAAGACCTTTTGAACCAGACCGCAAGCTTGATGAAGTCAAGAGAGGACGAATCATCTGTGAGAAGAACTCAGAATGAACAAGTGATCCAATGGATTTCGAAGATGAATGCAGTTCAAGATCACACAGAAATCCGTCGGCGGCTAGGGGATGATTATTTTGGGTCAGGTCAGTGGCTCCTCAGAGATAACATGGACTTTCAGTCGTGGCTGGAAAATTCTTCCACAATGCTCTTGCTACAAGGAGTGGTAGGAACTGGGAAAAGTTCACTGGTGTCGATGGTACTGGAACACCTGATGGCCCGCGCAGATGGCCTACTGGCATTCAACTACTGTTCCGCTACTGCATCATCATTGGACCCCATCAACACTATCCGAAACGATACCACGAATATCTTCCGGTCCATACTGTCCCAGTGCGCCCTTCTCCCTAATGGCAATATTGCAGAGCCTCTTCTAGAGGCATTCCGCAAGAGTCATAATCAAGGGCCCGGTCAGAGCGAGCTCAGCCTCGGCGCGACGCTACAACTACTTCGTGAGGTGCTAAGCTCCAGAGATGATCAAGTGACGATGGTATTTGACGCATTGGACGAACTCTCTGACTACGAGACATTTCTGGAGAGTCTCCGCGCCGTCCTTGTACCTGGCAAAAAGCTACGTATCTTCTTTTCGAGCCGGAATGGCATCGATATTATGTCTATATTCCCTGAGACTGTCAAACTCTCAATAGCTTCTCAGACTGCGACCGATGTTTCAAGATTTGTCGGAAATGAAATACAGAAAAGATGGAGCCGTAGTGGAATTACGGAGAGTCAAGCTGTCAGGCTGGAAAAGGCTTTGACAATGTGGTCCGAAGGAGTGTGAGTGTTACTTGACTCATTGATCTCAATTATACGATTCGAAGCTTACTAGATTCAATCAGATTCCGCTGGGTTGCTCTCGAACTCGAGATATTCTTACCACCTGCCCGACGACAGGGATCGAGAGTGAGGCCTGCGGACTTTGAGACACGACTCCGCAAACTAGAAAGGTCTCGCGCGCCAGCTGTGGATAGACTCTTCCTTGCCTACGACCAGATATACCAAGATGCTCTTGGTGAAGAAGATGAAATCTCCCGAAGGCGGATCGTCAACACTACCATGAAATGGATCTTGTGCAGCTTTCGCCCCTTCCATGTGACGGAGCTGATATCGGTGGTGTCTTGCTCGCTCGTAGTGTCTCAGGAGCAACTTGATGACATCAGAGATGGAAATGATAGCTCAAGCATCGAACTGCCTGGCGATTGTTCTGACCTAGATCCGGTATCTGAAGATGACCTTTTCACATACTGTGCCAATTTCATTACTGCCACAAAGGAAGGCATTGTTAGATTGGCGCACCTTTCAGTCCGACAGTATTTTGAAGAAATAAGGTCTGAAGATTTCCAGCCGGAGCAGCAGCACCTGGAAGCGGCCCTTTTGAGTATCAGAACGATGTCCGGTCACGCGAAAGGAAGAATTAGCACTTCACTGGTGGACTATTTCTCGAAGCTCTGGCCGATTCATGCTCGTTCTGCTGCAACATCGTCAGAGCTGGATCTGCTACTGAGTTCCAACGAGGTACTTAAACACTTGGAGGTAGACGACATTAAACTCAAGATTGCGCTTCGCGATGACCTCCAGGGACGGGACTGTCTCGGAAATACAATATTGCACGATGCCACTTTGAGTGGGAGTCGAGACAATGTTGAACTGATACTCCAAGTACATGCCCTGTTCCAACAGGCTTCCCCTCTCATCAAGGAGAGAAACTCAAGTGGCGACACTCCTTTGCATGTGGCCGCTTCTCGCGGGATCGAATCCATTTTCACAGCCCTCATCCATGCTGGAGCGGGAGTCACTCAACGAAACGAGTTTGGCTTGACGCCTCTGCACGTGGCCGTACTTTCTGGCCAGGGAGAGATCATCAGAGCTGCTTCACAGTTCAGCCGCGATCTTGATGTTCAAGATGTATCTGGAAGCACACCATTACACATTGCAGCATTTTGCAATGCTGTGGACATCGGCCGAATACTGATTAGTTCGGGTCTGAGCATCCGCCAACAAAACAGTAAAAACAGGAGTGCCCTCGACATCGCCAAGGAGTCTGGAAATTTCGAGTTTGCCGCCATGCTCAAAGGCTTTTCAACTGGGGAGACTACAGCGAACAGGGATCTGCATCTGACAAGGCAAGGCCAATGTACAACCCGTCCACAGATCCAACTCGAATCTACCTTGGCATGCGCATACTGTCATATCGAAGAGTGGCTCGAAGGCTCCCGACAAGGGTTTATATATCCGCATTGCCCCTCACTATCGGCCTTGGAGGGCTCGTCGGAGACTTGCAGTCTGTGTCGATATTTGTGCACGTCAGTACGGGAACTTGCCTCCGCGCAAGGTGCTGTCTCTAGCTTTGGAGCAGAGTCCGCAGAAATCGCTGTTGGTGTTTCTCTTGCTGCCGACTCAAATGACGGCACGACGAGCCAAGATTTGCTATCAGTATACTATGGTAGTAGCCTAGCAGGCCAGCTTGAAATTTGTGTGGATAATGATGGTGAGTTTGACTTCTGATCAATGCAGACAGCATAGCTGAACGATGATCATACAGACCTATCGAAAATCGCTGACCTGTCGTTCCTGGTCGGTCGAGCCACACATGGATTCGGGAAGAGTATGGAAGTCGTCAAAGGGTGGCTGAAAAGCTGTCGCAAAACCCATTCGAACTGTAATAACAACTCGCGGCCACCATCATCAGCTCGATTGATTGAAATCACTGACAAGGAAGGTCCATGTGCCCTTCGCTTGGTTCCGTGTCGAAACATAGAACCCAATCAGTGTAGATACGCATGCCTCTCGTTTACATGGGGCGAGCCCATTCATATACCCGTTACAAGATACGATAATATTGTTCGACGTAGCGAAGTCGGCTTTTCTTTAGAAGAAATGCCGCAGTTATTTAGAGACGTCATCGCCGTCTGTCGTTCCCTGGGGTGCAGTTATCTTTTCATTGACGCTCTCTGTATAATACAGGACGCAGATGATGAAAAGCAACAACAGATTCCAACGATGGACGGCATAATATCTGCTGCAGATTTTGTCATCGCATCTACAGGGTCAAGTGTTAAGGACCGTCTTTTGGGCAATCAAAGGTCTGCAGATCACGTCGTGCGATTGCGCGCCCGTCTCTCGAGCGGTCAAAACTCCTTCGGCCTATTTCTGCGAGAGCCATTCCCAACATCTAGCGATGTCATGTATAAGACAGTATTGGACCGTACCTGGAGAGCCCAAGAAGCTTTGCTTGCGGGTAGGCTTCTGTTTTTCAATTCCGACCATCCAATGTGGAACTGCGCCACCTTTCTCAGAACTGAAGCGTCCGCAAAAGAACAAGCGCCGGTTTACAGGAACATACCTTCCCTCCATCACGCTGTTTCCGAGCATCTTCTCGGCACTGAGGAAAACCCACAGTCCAGCAAACAATATCTGTACTCTGAATGGTATAGGTACGTTGAAATGATTAGCCGCGGAAAGTTAACATACGTGGACCATCTATTGCCGGCAACTGTAGCTGTTGCCCAAGCAGTGAATAGTATTGTCTCGACCGTGTCAAGCGAAACAATAGAGGAAGTTGAAAATCACTATCACCAGGGTATACGAGCCGATGATATTCACAGAAGTCTCCTGTGGATCAACAAGAACGCGATGGAGTACAAGGACTACCTCCCCAGTGGCCCCGAAATTGCATCCTGGAGTTGGGCAAGTCGCGCGGGTTGGAAATCATATCGACTGGTCTCTTCAGTGCCCCCTTTCCAAGACGCGACATCTACAGACCTGCAGCTATTGGGAATTGATAAAGGCGATATTGGAACCTGGCCGACCATATGGAGGATTGGCGGTGACGAGCTCTTCAGGCCCCGAATGATGCGAGTTAAGGCTCATGTGCGTTTGCTATCTTCAAATGAGACGCTTCGCATGTATGACTTGCTCTTCGATACCAGCGAGTTCAGGAGATCATGGAGATCTGGTCAAGGATTTCTGTTTATGGTGGTCACACGGTGGGCGTACACTACAAGCAAGCTTAGCCATCGGTGGATTGGTCTCATACTACAAAAGACGGAACTCTCGCATCAGTTTGGAAGAGTGGAGAGTGAAGACGAGAAATTGTGCGACCCGACCAAGGACGAAGAGCCTAAAACAAGAGGGCTTCCAGAAAGGTATGTACGGGCTGGCCTGTTTCCTGGTCCAAAGTGTGAGGACGGGCTAGAAGATTGGTCATCTCAGACCATTTCGCTTGTCTGAAAATCTCATAATCAGATGGAAGGCATGGGAATCATCGTCGTTATGCCCATGCGTGTGCAAGAACAATAATTGCGCAGCGCATCATCTTCCGCGACGATGACGGGATGATTTCTAGACGGCTGGGGGAGGGGCGCTGCCTAAGCTTTAGTGGGAGCTACTGGGCCTCTTCTGCGCGATTACTGCCGGCTGCTGCGTCAATCTCAAAGTGCGGATGTGCCCGCCTCGACTCCTGAGTTTATGATTTCAGGCTTCGAAAGTTGAGATCGGACATCTCAGAACTCCAATTTCCTTACACAATAGCCAATTTGGCAGTCCTCGCACTCAGCTTCTTTTACCATGAAGGCGTTGTCGGCGCCAAATGGTCGGAGCCGACATCGATGCTCGGCGCATTTAGGTGGGCTGGTGGTTGATAGCGCCCACTGACTGCCGTAACCACCAAATTTGCGTCTCGTTCCACCTTTTCTTTCACTGATCGACATGACTGCCGAGAGATCAGCAACAAAAACTTCCCTACGACACGCGGCAGCACCACTTTCTTTGCATTTTTATTGACATTTTGGACAACCAATCCTTGCCATTCGGATAAGAAGACTCACATGCCCATATTCTGAGTGGATGAAGCCCTGAATAGATCGCGACGATCGAGAAAAATGCACCTTTCGCACCTACGGTTTGCCAAGCACGGAGGCCACGCTGAAGCTAGCGGGGAGCCAAGCAATAAGATTTTCGAGCCTGCAGGATCAGATAACCCAAACGGCTGGATTGAAGACCCCGAATTGGCCCAGTCGCTCCACTTGATAAGATCAATGATGGGTTCAGAATCCAGGATCTTGCTTGAGCTGCCTTGATCACCACGGGCGCACGATTGAAGTGCGAAGATTTGTATTCCGATGTTCTCTGTTCCAGCACACAATGGCCCGGATCCTCCGAATGCGGTTCTGCAATACCCGAATACGGCATGCCTGTACCATCATTGGTTTCTGACTAGAGGCGTTGTTCGATTTTATTTGTATGCTGATCTCGTGAGATGGCAAAAACGGTTTAAAAAAGGAACTCACATCTGGCAATATTGCTCACTTAGTTGGACGCCTGATCGACACCTGGATTCTTGCCTACGGGCTCGTGGAAGCCGATTCAAAAGAAAAAATTGCGACAGATCAGAGGCTGGTTGAAAGAGTTCACAAGGATAGGACATCCACCATGACTGTGCCGATCACGGCTGGCTTCAACCGCCCACTCTCATACTGGATCATGAATCTTCCCGTTTCTCATTTCCGCCTTGTTCAAAGTCTACTTTTTAAGCTGTGGTCCGTGTCAGTAAGCCCGCGAGGATCCAGCAACGGTTCCTGTTGGGTAAAGCGGTATGACTGTAACAATCGGAGACCCTTGCCAGGCACGGCAAAGATCTTGAGGTCGAAGTGGAACTCTTGAGCTTTTCGCTCGTGACAGGAACTCTGGATCCAAACTACAATGAGGTCGTTCTCTCGCTCTTTAGGAAACTTTCACGATCAATACAGGGATTACGTGCCCGTCAGCCATTGTTTAAGGGTGCGCCCTAGAGTCCAGAGTATCAAGGAATATCTTTCGTTTGGTATGGTATGCTTTGCTTCGAGGACTCGGATATCGACATTGGTTTCAACACTAATCGCTCGAGGAGAAAGAGTTGCAGGCTCGGAGCGGCTATAATTCTCCACAACGTGACACATTTCCGAGAAGGGCTTACAGACCGGGCTCTGACCTTGGAGGCAGGCTTCGGTCCACTATTGTCACCACAACTAAGCATGGGTCTCTCGTCTCCCATATCATCTCAAGATCTGCCTCGCATGCGAATAAGTTGAACTGACACTTGCGACACGTGGTAAGGCGGCATTGCTATTGCTCTCTTTCGCGCTCAGCCAGCGTCCATGTAGCTTACGGATGGGTGACACTTGTTGGTTATCAATCATCATCAAGCATGTCTACCCTTATCGCCAGAGGGGAGAGTGACGATCTTGGTCCGAAAATCGATGGTGTTTGCTGGTCATTGACCGCCGTCACAGCAGTCTTTCTCGGCGTTCGTCTCTACGTCAGGTCGACCCAAAGCAAGTTATGGTGGGATGACTATGTCCTCTTGATATCGTGGGTAAGCAGCTTTCCTCCAAGATTAGGTATGTGTATATAGTTATTCTGACATGCTTGCAGCTATTGCTAGTAACAGCTGTGGGCTTATCGACCTATGCCGTCACATTGGGTTTCGGTAGACACATCGAGGATGTGCCGGTGGACAATATCTGGGAGCTCGTCAAAGTGACCGACATCACCAGCGCCTTGACGCTCGTTGGTGCCGCTTGCTCCAAAGCGTCGTTTGCGCTATCACTACTCCGGCTTACGAGCGGTTGGACCAAGGTCACCATATGGTTCATCATTATTACCATGACCTCAGTCCTATGCGCTAACGCCGTGTTACCGTATGCGCGATGTTATCCGAGCGAGCTTGCATGGAACCCGCATGTCCATGGTAGTTGTTTCTTCGACATTCGAATTTCCATACACTTTAGCGTGTTTGGCGCAGCATACTCGGCCGCAATGGATTGGATCCTTGCCCTTATCCCATGGCCGATTATCATGGGATTAAATATCAAGGCAAAAGAAAAGATTGGCATTGCCATCTGCATGAGCTTGGGTTTCTTGTGAGTCACGCTTCATAAGTCTGAGATGTATACTCGTTAGCGCACCACACTGACCACCATGACCTTGATAGTGCTGGAATAACTTCAGTTGTGCGCTGCCTCACAATCCCTCTTCTCGTATCGCACGACACCACCTATCTCTCAGCCAACGTGATGATTTGGACAGCAGCTGAGATCGCGACAACCATTATGGCGGCCTCGATCCCCGTACTTCGAGTCTTCTTGCGAAGAATAGTCACAGTACGGCAGAGCCACAGCAGCAACATCAATAACAGTGCATACCATCGATCAGCAGCGGACGGCACGTTTCTCAAGAGCATACGGGCCGAGTCCGACGACACGGGATGCACCACCATGTGTACCAGTGGGGCGCATGGTCGTCATTCGGGTGTGACGGAAGAGGGTCGGCGAGAAAGCAGGAACAAACGCATAGTAACCTACCCTCCAGCGTCGGAAGGCCGGAAAAAGATTGTCAAGATTGAAGAGGTTGCTATCAGATCCGAAACAAGAAGTCAACAGAAGGAGGCGAGTTCTAGTAGGTCGACTGGCACTGGATCGCAGCAGCGAAGCAGTATCGAGTTGCAAGATATGCAACGCTGACAGGAATATTGATCGCACTCTTCGCTTCTGTGACTCAGTCTATCCACAGCCAGCTTTGAAATGATATATCTTAACATAGTTCCTTGTGATACCCAAATCCCAATCAAATTGAAATATAATGGTTTATTCTAGCTAATCGAACAACAAATCGACGGGTATAATCTGATCCAACTCGCCTAGATCAAAGGACTTCAGGTAACAATAACGTGTGAAGTGCTTTTTATACATTAGATGGTGTCCTTGTTTGGGAGTAACGCGAGTAGGTCCAAGTCTTGTTGTTCTCGACTAGACTTGAGCTGGCTTTTAAGAGCATCTCCAGCATCGTTTATGCCAAAGCGTGTCAAAACGGGACTTAGTCCTTGCAACGCGAGCAGGCACCGTGTCTGCTCCGCGGGGCTCAGTGATGCCAGTATCCTGGCTATGGACTTGATTGTTATCTAGAAAGGCAATTAGTTCCCGCAGCGCGTTGGATCGACGTACAGACTTACTTCTGGGTAGTTGAGCGCTACTAGATATCCATTCGCATGATATGATCGTAGTCCCTCCCGCAGATGGACGCCATATACCTCAGTAACGCTTGACCTCTGCTCACAGTGCAGACTTTGAATGGGAACAAGATCGTATTGTTTGCTTTCCGCATTCCAACGCATTAGGTTATGACCAATTTTCAGCTTTCCAGGTTGCATCCAAGGATTTTCTTGGGTAGCGCGGCTAGGATCAACTGCTCTCAAGCCTGTGGTTGTATAAAACACGTGTCCAGCAGTGAAGAAATTCCCTCCGCCATCTGAAGCTCGTGTTAGCTCGAGGGCTATGAGGCAAATAGTGTGCGGGCAACTTACTGAAGCCGTAGAGTACAGGACTCTCCACTGGTGTCACGACTTTCTCGTCTGAGACCATGCCCCATTGGTCTGGAGATCCCCGAGTGAGAATCCTGTCATTTTCGGTCAAGAGCTCGATAGAAAGACTCCCAGATACTGTGGTGATCTGTGTGCCAGCGGTGAAGCAGCCGGCTGCGCCTGCCTCATTCCAGGTCTTGACATCCTTGATGTTTTTGCTCGACTCGGTCACGAAATCCTTGGCGTCATCGTCCTTGCAGACTTTTGAAGTCAGCTTATGAGCTCAAAAATCAAAAATTCCGTGTAATGGGCATACCTGAGTTGAGCCAGTCCTGCACCTTCTTCCCCGTCCAGGTCGTTTGCTCGTGTAGAAACATGGGCATGGGCGGTGCTTCGCGCGACGCTATTCCGGCAACATTTCTCGTTTCTGTGGTAGACACTTGCTCATTTGTAGCAGTAGCCATGGCACGCTTCCAATCTTCCAGCTGTCTTTCCCACAATGCAGCGAAGATGTAGCCTGCACTAGCCCAGTCCGGGGATCCCGTTTGAGATAGTGTCACATTCTTGACTTTGTCCAGACTGGAAGGCGGCAATATTGTCGATTCTTGGACCAATGGTGTTTGGAATGGTAGGTAGGCATCCTCAAAGCGGACCGGTCGTATCTTCTCCCTCTCGCTTCTTTCTACAAGATTGACCGCTGCAGCTTTTGCTGCACCGCGCATGGTGTGGCTCTTTTCCGCATCGGTCTTGTCGAGGTGGAGGGCCAGAATCCTGCCCATCAGATTTCCAAACTCCCTAGACCACATTTGGTCAGGGAAGCATGGCAGGGCTTCGTAGTCGTTGAAAAGATAGTTGGCGACAAACATCATGTGCATGCTGAAACCGGTATGCAGGAGATCATCGCTCTTGTAAAAATCAGGATCACCCAGTCTGGTCTTGAAGGCTTGCAGAAATGCCACATCCCTTTTGTGATGATCTAGGTCTCGAATTCCACTCCTGCCAAGCTCTGCACCCAGGTGATCTGCATAGCAGGGTTGCACGAGTCGACAGAGGCTGTCTTGCATATTGGCGTATGCCTTGTCCTACATGGCCCAGGTTAGCACGACTGCTGCACGTGTTAGGGATCTGCTACACTGACTTTGTTTATAGACTCCCGCAGTCCCTTGGGGTCATTATCATCCGTCATGCCTGCCAAGGCCAGTGCTGCTGACTGGTTTGCCAGTCTCGTGATCAATGTAGCTAATGTAGTGCGGTCCTCATTGTTGATGTTGAAGCCCAGGCCTCCGGTACCGTAGTTGGTTAAGGGTGCAGGCGCCTCCTTCAAAAAGCTGATGGATGGAGCCAATAACGTTTGGTCATGTAATCGCTGGATATATAAGTGCTCTGGGAAAGGCCTGGCGTCCTTAAGCGCCTTGATCAGGTCATTCACTCGGGGATCTGCGGTGGTCATTGTAAAGATGTGCAAGAACTGATTGCCCTTTGATTCCGTTGTTCGAGAAAAAAAACAAAAAAACGAGCGGTTGCTATAGCTGACCACGCCTTTATAGCAGTCTTTCATGGCGGGCACGGTAACTAGGTACCTGGATTTAGTAGTGTCTCCAATGGGAATTTCCCAGTGAATGCGGGCCTGTAAGTCGCAGCGGAGCGGCCCGCGACCTGTCACCACGAGGGCCTGGCCGCCAGTGGATCCGACTATTGGGAAGTTCAGCTTGCATAGGTCTTGGGTCTAGTAACCAACGATCACCATTTGGGACAATGGGAGAGCGCTTGTTTTCAGCTGAGCGGGAGTTCTCGTGGCTGACGCCCTTTTCTGGGGGTTTAAGGCATCGTGACAACATGCCACATTCCAGGCCTATAGCGCAGTCTAATGCTAGCTGGACATCAATAGCGCTAGATGACCCCCAGCTGAAAGTTGCGCCCTAGCCGGATGTACTGGGTTACACGAATAAACCACGCCCTAAATGCCGAGAAGGTGAGGTTTACAGCACGATTAATTTTGGACAATGTCTCATATAAGCCAGTGTGACGTCCGCTTCACTTGTCGCGCTTCCACGCCAGCGCGAAAAGAGTTCAGCTTTGACCCGTCATTTTTACAACGTCAACTGTTGATTGAACTGCCTTGTATCCAGTCTACTGCCAAAACCATGGCATCCGGCATCCAGACAGCATCAACACGCCTCCTGCACACATGGTGGCAAGACGGGGCAGTCCAAGACAGCACGAGAACCCGTATCTAAGAGAACAAGGTACGGCAATCTCAAGCATACTATGTTCAAGTGCGCACCACGCCCCCAGTCGGCACCATTGATGCACCATGGTACGACTCTTTCGTCTATGAGTCCATTCCCCGAGCTGGTAATGGCTTTTTCAAAATCCCGGTCGACTCGCAAAACCCCCAGGAATTCACCAAGGAGGAATGCCCCGACGGCGACGGTATCAGTCAGTTGGAGTACAATGCCAATCTCAGTATGGCTTGGTCGCAATTCGAGTTTGATACCGATGTCGAAGTGAAGATCACTCCTCACAACGGACTGCAGCTCAACAACGTTACCATTCGGCCCACCGCACTGCATCTTGAGGCAAAAGTCCTCCCGGATGCTGTTATCATCCAAGTTCCACGAAATCGCGATGGCTTCAAGTTCTCTGTCGAGTTCAATGATGACATGATTGAGTACTTCTCCGATGGATCCCGATACGTCGAGCAAGGCGACGGCCATCTCCTAGTGGGCAGGGAGCCCAGAAATGCGCTGCTCATGTTCGCAAGCCCTTTCCCAACGGCAGATATCACGCCACCACTTTCTGAGAGCAACACGACAGTCATGAAGCCTGGACCGATCTACGAGGGAGACTGGGGGTCCAAGCCTATTCTATACTTCCCACCTGGCGTATACTGGATGAACTCGACACAAGACGGGCAGAGTCCCAGACTTGGACAGAACCACATGCGCTTGCATGAAAATACGTACTGGGTGCACCTCGACCCGGGCGCATACGTAAAGGGTGCGATTGAGTACACCACAAAAAATGAGCACCTTTATGCCACTGGCCATGGCGTTCTCTCTGGAGAGCATTACGTCTACACGGCCAACCCCAAAGAAGGGTACTACGGCAAAAAGCATGACTGGGAAAGTCTTCGTATGTGGTGGCACAAGCTGCCAGTGCCTGGACAGACATGGCACTGCGCCGGACCCACGATCACCGCGCCGCCGTTCAACTCGATGGATATGAAGGACCCGCATGACCAGATACTCATTACCGCGGATATTCAGGACTACAAGCAGGTTGGAGCCTGGTATTACCAGACCGATGGCTTGCAGCTAAATCCTTACTCCACTATGCGCGATGTGTTCTACCACTGTAACGACGATGCCATCAAGGCGTACCACGGCCACGTCAAAGTCGATCGAATTACGGTGTGGAAGGTTCACAACGATCCAGTCATTCAGATGGGGTGGGACCTGAGAGATGTGAGCGATTTCAGCATCAATAATTTGTGGGTGGTTCATGCGCGGTATTACAACCGTGACGATTACGTGCCCGCTGCCATCATTGGTGCGTCGCCCTTCTACATCAACAAGGACGACCCGCCGGAGAAGCAAAAGAAGCACGATTTCACAAAACAGCTCTCCGCGTCTATTACCAATGTGGTCTGCGAAGGGCCCTGTCTGGGACTGCTGAAGATTATGCCTCTGCAAAGTTATAATCTCAAGATCAGCAACGTTGAGTTCCAACAAGAACTGAGCCCAGTTTACAAAGTCGCAGAAAGTTACGTCAGGGGCGTCAACGACCTCGGGTCAGGAAAGATGGCAATTGAGATCAATAATTGGACCATCAACAAGGAGAAGGTGACGATGGGCAATTTCCAGAGTGATCAGCTAGGAAAGCTCGACATTGATGGGCAGTACTGGGGGCAGTGGAAGATCAATGAGGTTTAGCAACGTTTCATTAGCCCAGCTCTATATAATCTGCCCATTGCGCGTGGTGGGTTGTTTCATGTATGAGAACGTTTCCCTGACTGCGGCTATGTATGAATGTGATCCTCTACACTCTGCGAACAATATTATAGTGATGGTACTGCAGCACCAGTCAATCGCCCCCCTGGAGAGGCCAAGAGACCGTTTCATTCATGAGACACACCATCAATAGAAAGGTCATCATCAATGCCGTCCCTCAACCGAAACAGCAAGTATGGACCGTCATGTGCTGCAGAAAGAACATCGTAAATCTGATACTCATTTGGGAGGTGTCGCCCGTTGGTGCTGCCGGGCTGCCCTCCGCCCACCTTGCCCAGTGCTCCCTCAGGTAACTCAAAGTCGAAATGCGAAATCGTCTTGGCCATGACTAGACTGGTCTCCAGATAAGCCATGGCTTTTCCAGTGCATGCCCTTGTGCCGACCGAGAAAGGTGTAAAGGCTTCGCGCATCACTTTCATTTGCTGCTCCGATGTCTCCGATGCCAACCAGCGTTCAGGAACAAAAGAATATGGCTGCGGAAAATAGTCTTCGTTGTGATGAATGGCATAGGTATTGACGCCGATCTGAGTTCCGGGCGGAACCACGTGGCCATCCACAATCAAGGGTTCGGGACATGATTGCGGAACCTCTCGCCACGGCGTTCCGGGTATCGGTGGTGCAATGCGCAACGCTTCATCGATACACGCTCGGAGATAATGGCAACTTGAAAGCTTTTGGCCACTCTTGATCTCCTCCGCGGTCTTGAATGTCGAGCGAATCTCTTGTTGTAGTCGTGTGGCGCGCGATTTGTCCCTCGCGAGGTAGAACAACAGGACACTCATGGCCGTAGACACAGAGAAGGCGCCTAAAGGAGATTTTATGAGCACTGCACCAACTAAATGGAGAATTTCTTGGAGCTTACCTGCGGGGAAGAAGACGACTGCCTCGGACCAAATATCACTCATGCGAACACCTTCTGTGGGATCGCTTGCTTCGCCATTGACTTGCATTGCAGCTGCGTACAGATCGTGCGTTGAGGGCTTGTCATCTGATACTCGCTGAGTAATCACCCTTTCGAGGAATTTCTTGTATCTCTCGAGAAAGGTCCCGTTCAGATAACGAATGACATGCGCCAGTCGTAATTGATGTAACCGGAAATACTGCATTCGAGTGTTACTGATATAGTTTCCATAATACATGCCTCGCATCATGAAACGATTCTCATGACTGGTCTGAAGCCGAAGGCGGCTGCCGAACGAAAGTAGACCAACTATGTCGCAGGCGAGATAATCAAGCTGAGTAGACATGTTTACAGGTTTGGGCCCGTCGCAGGCAGAACGAATCAATTTGAGAAAAATGTCAATCTGCTCGAGCATCTGCGGCTCAAATCTGCGCATGGCGCCCTCGTTGATGACTTGGCCGACAACCTTGCGCTTGGTTTTGTGCGCTTCGGGATCAATGACATTGAACGAGTTGAAGACACCAGGCGACTGCACTGTCGTGTTGTATACGTGTGATTTGAGAACTCTGTCATTGTGATATATATCTTCTCGTTGTTAGGGCAAAATCAGTTGCAGCATGCTGAATATGTACTCGCCTTGCAAAGCCTTTGCAGTATTGAACAATAACTTATTTGGCCCGTGTCGAACAACTGAGCCAAATTTGAGATGGTCTTGCCTGCTGACAAGATGCAGGTCCCTGAGTAAGGCGTGGTAACCGTTGCGACCGTCGGTAAGTTTTGCTAGCAAAGGACCAGGATAGTTCCTGAGTGGATGAAGGAGCAGGCGATAGCCTAGGAGTGCAGAGCCCTACAATTCATATGATGTTAGGATTCGGCGTAGTCCGCAAAGCGACCAATTAGCTTACATAGATGATCAAACCATAGAAAATATATGCAACAGTGTGCATAAAAGTCCCAAGAAGCTCCATTTGCAAGAGTATGAAAAGGAGGGAATAGTTTAGATTACCAATCTAGAGAGTCACGATCTCTCATACCACAGACTTAGATCAAACTGTGCGCAGAGGTTTGTTTCATGTGTAGAATCAATCTAGTGATGCAAGCTGTTGGTGTTGGCATCGAGCCACTGACATGTGAACCAGACAACCAACGAGTATGCTGCATAAACCCCGTTACCCACATGCATGTACGATGCAACCTCATGCATCCCACCAAAGTGTTTTCAACGCTGCAATTTTGGAAACGGTAGGACAATATCAAAATCGCTCGACCGTCATTAAACGTAGTGGCAAAGCTGCGGCTACTCCTTTTGAAGAAGAGTACCTGAATATATTCATATGAACATGGTTTATTGGCTTGTTATAGCTGCGGGCCTTTGAGCCGAATCAGGGCTTCCTGCATGCCAGACAGCACTAATCGCCCGCTGTCCAGGGCCCACAGTCTTTGGTGCACCAGAACACGCCCCTCCGCGCCCCAGGAGGTTTCTCGCTCCAACACCAACCACTCGTCAACCTTGACACTCGGGTCGTGGAAAGTAATGTTGTGAATCAAGCTGGCACCCAAGGCGACATTGCGCATTCCTCTACCCACTGCTTTCGGGTTTGCAAGCAAGGCCGCTCCGAATGAGAATTCGTCCGACATGTACGCCAGTGCAGCAAGATGTACAACGGGATCGGCGCTCGACATCAGCGGCGAGCGAACGAAGGAGCGAATTCGAAATTCTTCAGG
Organism: Neopestalotiopsis rosae; assembly: GCA_023078685.1. Classification (NCBI taxonomy): domain Eukaryota; kingdom Fungi; phylum Ascomycota; class Sordariomycetes; order Amphisphaeriales; family Sporocadaceae; genus Neopestalotiopsis; species Neopestalotiopsis rosae. The sequence goes on along the minus strand of JALGAS010000014.1, from coordinate 305,900 downwards.
TTTGCCTGTCATTTCCATACCAATGGGTCTCCAGTCGAAAGGCCGCTCGTCATCGTTGAGCTGGAGTAACGGGACGTCCTTGTCGAGCGACGTGGTCTGCATCGTCTGCATTGACGTTGTTTGGATGTCTTCTGGACGGAGTCCGTCTAGATCAGGTATAGGTGTTGTGTACTCCAGGACAGAACCAGTAAAAGCAGTGGTGGACTGGAAAGAGATCACGGCAATGTAGAGACATGTCTTCCCTTGCATCGCATGCACAACCCTCGTGGAGTAGGCGCGGCTATCAGATGTCGATTCTACCTGGTAGGCGATCTTCTCGCGAGGATTCGTTGGCGCTAGGAAGGACGACTGCGACGAGTATACTCGAAAGCCGGCTGGGATGGTCAAGCTGGCCGCCGAAATTGCCTGGCCTACCAAAGCCCCGCCAAACACAGATCGAACACCTTCTTTCGAAATAAGGGCGCTTTGATATCGTTAATAAAGGTTATTTCAACTAGAAGACTCAGAGCACCGACTTAACATTGCTGAATGTAGGTTTCCCGTCGCTTTCCGAAGGAGTGACGGCGACATGCGCCTCTACGGGAGCTTGCGGCGTCATCTGGAAGATGCCTTATCTGACGAATACAGCAAACGGTTCGCAGAATTGCAGATGAACAAAAATTGACTTTTTGAAATTCGTGCCCAGAATACCAGGTCCTAACATTCGAACAGAATTGGTTGCATGTACCGTTGGTGTTGTACTCGCAAATGCAGATCACCCTAGCAGCTTACATCAAGGATCCCACCAACGTCAACTTTGCAGCCGAGCCAGCCCTTGCATGTGGTTCTCCCACCTTTGAGACGGCTCCATATCACCAAATCACCGAAACACTGCTACTCTTAAATGCCTGAGCTGAGCTGGGCATCGATTGCTCGATCAACATTTCCTACGTGCTGGCGGTGATCACACCTGCAGAGGCTAGACCTCGCGACACTCTTTGCCAAACATCATTTCTCGCGGATGGACATCTTCCCTTTCCTCAAGCTCGTCCCACCACGGCAAAGCACGAAGCCTGGTGTACCACTCCGCCAATGGACCAAGCTGTTCGTTCTCAAAGATATCCCATCCATAAGTTAATTCAAGATATCGTCGTGCAGCGGCAAGATTGGCGTCAACCACTCCGGGCCCGTCAATCCCGGGCGTCAGCCATCCCGTTGTGCGCAAGCTCTCCTCGGCCCATTGCTGCACCTTGACAAGACCTTTAACCATGAACGCCTGGCCGTTGAGCGCGGCAGCGTGGCTGCGCTCTTCATTATTGAGCATCGACCACATGGTTGCCTGCGGCACAGCGTGCTTGAGATAGGTGCCACCCTCGCAGATGGCCAGGTTAATGACACCGATGAGGTCTTCAGTCAGAGCGGCTCCTAACGGGTCGAGAGGTGCTAAGGACGGTCCGCAGTCTGAGTAGGTCCTCTCAAGGTAGGACAGGATGGCCGAGCTTTCATGGATATAGTGCGTGGTGTTGGTGGTCGTGTTGGTGATTCGAAGACAGGGCGTGCTCGCACCTTTCGGCGCCGGGTCCTCGGAATCGACATACACAAATCCCTTTTTGATGTCGAGCTGAATGATACTGATGCGCAAATTTGTCTTTTTTTTTATGCCTGCTTTGATGTCTCCAGAAGATGACACTAACCCCTTCATCATGAGCCAGTATGTCACTCGTCGAGGGTACATACCCTCTGGCCACAGCCATAGAGTATGTTGAAGTTCCTCTCCCATGATCATAAATTCAGATTTGAAGTATGTGCAATACAAGTCTGAGAGGATGTGTGTCTGAGGATGGTTTAGGTGGAGATGTCGTGATGCGCAGGCGTATTACTGTAGTCGAGTATGGGCTAGAGTTACCCTTTTATCTATGGATGAAGCAGTGGCTGGGACTCGAGATGTCTCCGAACATGTCGCCGTTGAATGGCGATATCCATTCACTAATAGCGGACGATTGGGAGCCCGGAGACATTCCAACACTACAGCCTCGATCTCGGACATATAATACTGGGGCCACCAGGACCAGCGAAATTACCCCGTCGCGATGACCGGTGCGATCATCACGCAAATCGCCAATTCCACATAAAGTTTCGAAGTGATGCTGAAGACTGATACACGCAACCGCCGTTCATAGTAACAGCGATGTGAAGCTAAGTCATCAGGATCGGCGTTTTGAAAATATTCCGGTTTTAGCGCGAGCTCGGGGACTTTTTTTTATACTGCGCCAGACCTTGGAGGCGCGACCACACAGGGTAGTTCACTCGGAAGCACATCGTCTATGCGAGTAAGTTTCGCGGTCTTTGAGGTATGAAAGAAATACCGAGAACAGGATATGCAGATCATTGGGAGACCATCATACCTCTGACTTTCAGTTCGCAGCTCAGCCCATGTGATCATCGTGATCCGGTTCAAATCAATCGGAGGGCCCGTTGTGACTTGCGGAATAAGCTTGTATTTATTGTCATGATTTAGCTCAGTTATTCGCCTTCGTGGCATCCCAAGTCTTTTGTGTCTCAACAACAAAAACGTCTTCCTTTCTCTCCGATAATGTCGCCATCTCAGTGTCACTGACTCCGCCATCGCGACTGGCAGGGGCTTCCAAGTTATTCCATTCGGAAAAGGTCATGGCCGGATCGGTTCTGCTGTTTTTGCTGTGTCCCTGACTGGGATAACTAGGAGGCTGGTGTTCGTAGACAGAAGTACGCGCAGTGGTTCTGCCGGAGCCGCACATCGCATCTCCCAATTTTTTGAGCGCAGGCAGACATGCACAGACCATTCCAAAGAACATTTCTATGGCTGACCAGTATGCGACTGGTGCCAGATGCCAGGTTCGGTTGCGGGTGTTGAACAGTGGTGGGAGTGCTTGCAGGCGGAGGAACGAGACCAATGTGATACTATGGGACGTGATATTAGTCTTTCGCTAATATTCCAAAAGGAGGAGAATGGACTCACGCTGATCCAAGTAGAAACATTGCAATCACTGCAATCTTCTTTCGCCAGTTCATGTTGAGTTTGTGAACGATCCAGAATGCCAAACCAAGAGTCGCGACATCCATGACAATGTTCAAAATGGAATGCGCCCACGAGATGGCAGCGAGACTCCCACACTGCCCCCAAAGCTCGCCATCCCAACCCTCCCAAAAGGCCCGTGCTGGCTTACACTGGAGTGCATCGGCCAGGGCAAACACGATGCCAACAATAATCGTCAGGGCAATGCATACCCAAATGACGATATAGGCAGCGCCTTTTCCGAAAATGCGTAGGTAGAAGCATAGTAGTGATACACGTGTTGCGGCATTGCCTAGCTTATAGCCCACAGCAGAGACAAAGAAACACTGTGGCAGTCTTAGTATGCGTAAAATTACGATGTAAACGGAAAGGATTGCTCACTTTATAAACTTTGGTGACATGCTCGGTTGGGACTTTCCATTGATCGCGGCCCATGCCATACCACGCAGCTTGGTATGTCCGTTAGTATTCGCATCCAATAATAGACTGGAGATGGAAGTCATACTCAAAAATTGTCCAACTGCTGCAATCAAAGTGACGACCTGTCGCGACATATTAGCCATACGTCCCATCGTTTTGAATCATGCTTTCTCTTACCACGCCAATAACAATGGTGTGGTCATCCCATCCGATTCCTCCAGCTTGACCTCTGATCTTGTAGAGGACTCGAAGGCCAATGACACCAGAAGCAACCGTGGTCGAAGCGATGACAAAACCACGAATCGCCCACGAAATGTCTCTCACTGGTTGATCACAAATGATAGACGTCACATTAAGTGCCGTCAAGGCATCGTATACGGAGCAAGAAGAGTAGAAGCATGGCGAAAATGTTTGTTCAAAGTCTGAATGCGCATCGATAGTGCAGGCGGGCGAGGACGAATTACTCGGGTAGCTATTTTGAAAGCAGTCGAGCTAGTATGATATCAGTCGCCGGCCAAGATGGAGCTCTCGAATGCCATGTTTTTCTTCAAGTATATTTACTTACAGCACATGATGGCAGATCATGGTAGGTGACCTCCTGTGCAGAGCATATTGAAGCCCATAATGAGAAGAGCAGAATCACAAGAGATGGATACATTACCCTTCTCGAAAAAAGTAGTATTAAAGATAGTAAGAATTCACATTGGGAAGTTTGCCCGAGCAGGGCTGAACGCCACGGAGCTGTCTTGCTCAATCTGATATATATCAACGTCAATCCGTCTCAGCCCCTAGGGATGCCCAAAGGTTCCTCGATACACCTTGTAGCGCATCAGTCTAAGGGTAGTGGCGCAGAACTTTATTCCGACACTAAACAGCACTATGCGAAGAGTTCGATACCATAGGGGAGAGCTGCCACTTTGCGGCTCGATACCGCCTCCAATGAGCATCCAGACGGCCGACTGCACCTGTACTAATTCATACACACCACGACGCGTAGACTGTCAAGCTCAATAGTACCAGGCAGCCCTTAGCGCAAAGGGGCTTTCAGGAACAGCGAACGGAAATAATCACTAACGCGATGATCATCTCTTTAGCGTTTCAATACATTTCCAAATTACCCAAGCAAACGGTGTGGTCATTGCTTAGCGGCCTTCCCTCATGACTCGATGAGGCAAAGGGAGTGGCTCGTACAGCAGTATTCGGGTCGGATCCGGGACACCGTCGTCGGTAGGTTCCCACCCGGCAGTTCAACGAATATCACTGCAAAGATAATGCCGTGTTGTCGATAAAAGATCAAGAGGCAATAAAGCAGCAGCCTACCCACGTGGACTAGAGACAAACTAGCATCGAAGCCATCGGAAGTCTCTCCGGCAAGAACCATCTAGTTGTCTTGGATCTTACATTTCATGCCGATACTCTGCCCTTACTTAAGTCGATCATTGCCAGCGGAATAGAATACGGTTCAAACTTCCTCCAGATCATGGAATGCATTTCAGTGGTGCGACTCCCTCTACTTTACCTTTACTGGTGAGAGTGGTTGATTGTTCGTGGATATACTAGCACCGACCGACAACGCGTGCTAGTACAACCAGGGGTCGATGTATGCAAATGCCTCTTTGATGACTGACTGCCTAATGGACCTCATTTGCTCAAAGTCATGACCTCTCAAGTACGAGGGGCGAATCAAGTAGCATGAGCTATCATGACGCACCTCGGCAAGTCGATCTGGTGTTCACGCTAGTCGCGCTCTAATAATGATATTCTTGGGCATCATTGCTTTAGACAAGTCGATGATCGTACATAGTACTCAACTCTTGCGCGTGTTGGATGATTAAGATTGTGCAATGGGAACACAAGGCTGGACTTCCTTGTATGGCAATCTGTCTAGATCTGCGAACCGCACTTGGTGATCATGCCACTAATGGAAATCCATTGCAATTGATCACATGTTCTTGGAGAACGCGAAGAATGGACTATAGTGTATTCTCCAGTCTCCCAAGGCCATTGTCGATCTTGTTGCGTTGCCCTCCCGGCATTTCCGGATCATCGGCTTTGGGTATATGTCGCATTGTGTGTATCGTCGAGGACGCGCAGGATTCGGGTGAGTGGAACAATTTATTAGCGGCGGCCACAACGTGGACAACACTGGATTTGTACGTGGGCGATTTCCAAGTTTATCTTTGACGGAATAAAAGAAGAAGAAGCGACGAATTCAGTATTTTATTTGGGTCGACTGAACAGACTCCGCTTTGATCTGTTAGCATTCCGACTCGCCGAGGTATCCGTAAAAGGCTTGACCCTTTAAGGCAGAGCGGGGACTTACCAACTCCAACTTTGTCGCATCAGCACCGATCGCGCCAAACCACCATCACCTCCTGTAATTCCAAAATCTAGGTCCAGAAAGTTCAAGCGGTTGGTAACATGCCAAGCACCGCACGTATATACATGACCTTTGTCGTCGCCAAATGACCATTTCGGGTCGAGATGACGGTCATAAGGGTGACGGCAGTGGTACTGGGCATCATGCAGGACGTCGACTGAGCCTCCGTCAATCAATCTGGGGCAGCGGTGCCCTAGATCTTTCGACCCCTGACTGCACCAATTCGGCAATGCGATCCCTGCCTCCGGCCTGCATTGGGCGGCTGACCTGGATTTGCGTGGTCCTATGTGGACTGAAATTTCCCGTTTCCTCGTGGTGCGACTCCGGATTGATGGGATTCTGACTGCGAATTCCTCCCCGTCCTGCCATTGTACCGGGTCTTACTACGGACGAGGGTTACATCGCCGGCGATTAGTTTCAAACATCGCGTCCATACTTCGTGAAAATGGAGTCCACTGCCGGTTAAAGGGAAATGCGTACGCATTCAATGCTACCAAAGCAAAAATAAGAAAGGGGCATGGTCGTGGCATCGTCATGTCTTGGTATATATAGAGCATGATGACTTGTATGTCAAGTTTGGAGTTTGACAACTTGCGGCTCAAATAACCTTTTAACTCTGTTCGAAAACGATCCACAACTCGAGCTTACAGACTGCCAAAATGGTCTCATTCACTTCGCTTTTCCTCGCGGCTGCGGCCACTGTTTCCACTGTGCTTGGTGCGCCGACTTCCGTTGCTGTGCGGGCTCCCGGTGAGCTTGTCGCTAGAACCGCCAGCTCGACCGGTACCAGCGGAGGCTACTACTACTCGTTCTGGACGGACAATGAGAGCATCGTGACCTACACCAACGGTGACGCTGGCAAGTACTCGGTAACCTGGAACGGCTCCGGAAACTTTGTCGGTGGAAAGGGCTGGAGCACTGGAAGCGCTCGGTAAGTTATTGAATATATGATCAACTCTCTCATTTGACACATACTGATCTTGGGCCAGTGCCATTACCTTCTCTGGATCCTACAACCCCAGCGGCAACTCTTACCTCTCCGTCTACGGCTGGACCACCTCGCCGCTGATCGAGTACTACATCGTTGAGTCGTACGGCACGTACAACCCTTCGACCGGTGCCACCTACAAGGGCCAGGTCACCAGCGACGGCGCAACCTACGATATTTACACGGCCCAGCGCGTCAACGCCCCCTCCATCGAGGGCACCGCCACCTTTACCCAGTTCTGGAGCGTCCGCCAGAGCAAGCGCAGCAGCGGCACCGTCACCACCTCGAACCACTTCACGGCCTGGTCCAAGCTGGGCATGACTCTCGGCACTCACAACTACCAGATCGTGGCCACCGAGGGTTACTACTCCTCTGGAAGCGCCACTATTACCGTGTCATAAGTCACTGCACGCCCAGTCAACGGTCACTGAGAGAAATCTCGCCGTTGCTTGACGCAGAGCCGTTGACGTTCAATTTCAGACTGTACATATTTGATACAATGTTACATATTCCATGCTACGCTTGCTTGATTTTTTCGTGATGTTTGAAATTCCCAGCCTCTATAGTTTGGCATTTGTGTTGCCTCCGTTCAGTAATTTCCAGACATGTACACCCTCGTCCCATCTCTCGTCGACACGGACAATATCAGTCTGCCCATCAGGGCGAAGGCGCTTCATCTCATTCAGTGCTGCTGTACCCCATTCCACGTCACCTCCCTGGACGAACTGCGCAAATGCCTTGTTCCACGGTCGCAGGATTTGTTTTTCCTGCTCAGTCAATCCCGGGTACCAGAACCAAATGGCCATGTCAGTGGCATGCGTGACCTCCCACTCGGGCGGGTACGGGGAACACGCAGCACGCCACTCGATCCTATATCGCAAAAGATCAACACCTGGCTGCAACAAAGGCGCCAGCGTGTTGTGAAATCCCCGTTCTAGAAGATGCACCTGCAGGTCGGCATAAATATGTCCAAACAGATCTTGCCAGCTTTTGTATCCCCGAGGAATAGACTTTGTTCGCCCGCAGTAGTGGCGCAGTGTCTTTTCGACCACGATCTCGGGATAGTCGGCGCAGAGTCTGACGTAAACGCCTTGATACGAGTCTTCGGAAGTCCTCCAAGCTCGGTACAAATTGTGCTCGTCCCGACACTCGCCATTCATCAGCTTGATACCGCGGCTCTTCATTCTACGAGCAAACTCGCCAGAGGTGATATGCGCAATGTGATCCGAACATATGAAAGAGTCATCCGTCGTTGCACGGAACTCGGTGATTTTCATCTTGGCTTGAACGTCAACAATGTCGCGTGCAGGAACGCGCCGCAATCTCTCCAACTTTTCCGGCCCGGAAAGCGAGTCGGGGATACCGAGGACGGACAACAGCTCGTCAAACTGCTTTTGCTGCTCCTCAATACCCTTTGGCTGAATGCCTGGGCTGTTGCTCCACATGATGGCGCGCTTGATGATGGCCTGCTCCAGCGGCACGTGGAACAATTCGTGCGCGAGCTGCTGAAAAGTACTATGCGAGCCTGCCGAGTACCCTCCGACGGTGATATTGCCGGCATTGCCGCCAAACGCCCCAATGTGCTTGTGCGTCCACTCGAGTGCCAGTCTCTGATCCCAGAAACCCATGTTTCCGGACGCCTGGCCGTCAGCGGCGGCTTCCGCTTGCAATTCTTTGCTGGCGAGGAAACCAAAGGCGTTGAGCCGATAGCCCGGCTGCACAATGATACCGCGGAACGCCGTCTCAGTCAGGAGCGGCGCCAGGGCTTCGGGCGCCATGTTCGGTGATCCGAATTGCAAGAAACCGCCATGGATATAGAAAAAGACGGGCCAACCACCAGCCGGCGCCTTTTCCGCAGGAACATAGATATTCACGCGCAGGCAGTCCTCACCCCAGAGCGACTCGTGTCGTGTTCCGAGCCATTCTGGTTGAGGGCAGACGGGTGTCTTGCCGGCAAAGACTCCATCGTAGCGGTGGTCTCCGGGCAGAGGTCTGGGGCGCCGAAAGCGCCATGGACCCAGCGGGGGCAGGGCGTACGGAACACCTCCGAAATAGTAGATACTCTTGCCGGAATCCTTTGCCCGCACCTCGGCGCCCTTCAAAGTCCCCAATTCATTGGACTTGACAATGGAGCCCATAATGAAGTGAATTGATCTGGTTTGATAATCCAAATACAGTTCAGCTTTGGTTGCTGCTTGTTCGATTGCTATAGACACTTTTGGAAAGATTAGTTGCCATTTCATAGACATGCGTAGGCTTAGAGCCCAACAGCAACTTGCCTTTGCAGCCCCTCAATGAAGTGCAAATGGCGCGATCCAAGGACTGCGAAGAGATGCGCGCAAATTCGAGGGCAAGAAGAAAGATTGCAGAAGTTCGCCCTGAATGAAAATATGATCACTACAAGAAGAGCCCGACGTTGACAGAATATGCGACTTGGCTTGGACCAAATTCAATTGTAGGCAAATGAAGAAGTGATTATCGACAAAGTAAGTTCAAAGTTGTATGAAGGCAACAGTGTTCATTGAAATAAAGTTTATCTATAATTTGGGAGCGGAAGGTATAACCTAAAGGTATGTCGTAATATACACTTGCGATGTACGCTTTAGTTGTAGGCACGTATGCATGTTCCCTCCTCCAGTGCTTGAAGGTCCCATCCGATGTCAAGGAGCTGTTCCTATCAACCCCGCGCTTTGCCGTGGCCATCAGTTCGGTTGCATAGCGGATCATGACCGCCTGGGGAGATTGGAGCTTAAATCAAGCCCAGTAGGGACGCTGCAAGGTACCCTGGCAGTTGGGTAGGTCACCTAAAATGTACCTTGACGCTCGCGCGCCCAAGAGCCAGCAGCCAGATTCCTTATCGATAAGAAATAATTTCTAGATTAAACTAAAGCCTGAGGCATGGGGAGTCAGAGTCACAATGAATTAGCGACAAGACATGTCATAACAATTGTGTCGATCCAGCGCAGCCATGTCCCGAACACGTTGAGTCACCCGGCCGACTCTTTTTCAGCTTCATGCATAGTGGTAGATTTCTTTATAGATTCGCGAGCTGGTCTCCACTTGTCAAGGTCCAATTGCCCCTCCTCAACGCAAGACGCTGCCTGTCTGCCTCAGTGTCAACATTCCGACCAAGACTCCCGACGAAACGTCCGTTCAAGAGAAGATCGCCCTTTCAAGGAGCGTCTGTACCCGAGGGTGTCATATACGAAAAAGGAGAATCCAGCGATAACCTTAGTGTCCTACCAGCGCCTGCGTGGACTCGAGCGAGGTGGCGTAATCTGAAAGGACGTGCCGTCCACATCAAACCCTGGTTCTTCCTCGCCCACAAGCCCAACAGTACGCCGCCCGAAGCGCTCTTGCGAAGCCTCAGAGGATACGCCAGCAACATGTTGAGCTACGTTCAAATCGTCACGACGCCGACGGCCGATACGCCAGGAACCAGTCTGATCCTTCACTTCGACACCCAGCGCTATGTCTTTGGCAACATCTCAGAGGGCACCCAGCGTGCCATGGTGCAGCGCAAGGTTGCACTTAGCAAGACGGGAGATGTCTTCATGACTGGTCAAATCAGCTGGCACAACGCGGGAGGCTTGCTAGGCATGATCCTAACCTTGGCCGATGTCATTGCAACGCAAAAGGAGGAGAGAATCAAGAAGGGTGTCCCCGAGCCCAAGGATGCGAGTCTGCGCCTCCACGGCGGCAAGAACCTCACTCAATTGCTCGCCACCGCAAGACGCTTTGTTTTCCGGAAAGGTCTGCCTCTGCGCCCAAACGAGATCTGGAACGATCCCCGAGTATCGAACCCAGGCGCAAAGCCGGATTGGCAGGATACCAACATCAAGGTCTGGCATGTGTCGGTCGAAGCGGAAGGGCTGCAGCCAAGAGCATCATCGAGAAAGCGAAGTCACGAAGAGATGGTACACGAGAATACCGATCCAGCTCAGCCCCAGCAAAACTCCAAGGAAGCAGACCAGAAGGTTGTTTCCGAAATTGTGACACAAATGTTTGATTCCAACTGGAAGCTCGATACTTTGGTCGAGACTACTCTGCACCAGGCAAGGTTGCCAGCCAAACTTTTTGTCCGGAATGAAAAGGGTCACATCAAAGTATACAAAGGGCCGCTGCCAGGGCAAGCTGAAAACGTACCCGACATTCCTGTCCTGGTCCGCCAGCCTTGGCCCGCTGCACTGGTCCCAACTCTCCCGGCTACACAACCTTCGAAACAATCAATGTGCTATATCGTCAAGAGTCACGACCGGAGAGGCAAATTTGATGTCAAGGAGGCACAAAAGTACGCCATTCAAAAGTCCGACTACAGAGTGCTCACTGCCGGCGGAACTGTTACTGCTAGCGATGGAGTTGTCGTCACCCCGGAAATGGTTCTTGGAGAGACGGTCAAGGGACTTGGATTTGCAGTTCTGGACCTTCCTGAAGCTGCCTTCATCGAGCCGCTCATCAACCGGCCCGAATGGTCCAACGAAGAAATACTCAGTGGAATCAACGTTTTCTTCTGGATTACTGGACCCGGACTCATCAACGATCCACGACTCCAAGCCTTTATGCAAAAGATGAGCTCCATCAAGCATATAATTTGCTCTGGTGACTCTTCTCCCAACATGTTGGCCCTTGAATCTGCCGCCGCTCAAACCTACAAACTGCATCAGATCGACCCAGAAAGATTTCCGCTACCCCATTACAGCAATGTCGAGACGCTGTCGCAATGCGCCGTCGGCTCGTTGCCTACTCCGCTGGAGGCCGGCAGGACCGGAAAAACTATTCAATTTTCTCCGCGCTATCTTGAACAAGACGACAAAATCAATGGGTTCCCAGACATTCCCACTCTTGCGAAGAAGAATGAGGTGCCAGAGTCCGAACTGCTCCCGCTCATTGAAACAGCAAGACAAAAGTGTAGCGACCCCAAGTTTCTGGCCAAGATTGAACAAGTCGAGTCCGACATTCCGAATCGCGACGCAGAGGTCATCACTTTGGGCACCGGTTCTGCTCTTCCGTCAAAATACCGTAATGTTTCGGCAACGTTGGTCAGGGTTCCGGGCTACGGTAACTATCTGTTCGACGCTGGAGAGAACACACTGGGACAACTCCGACGAACATTTGGCGATGAACTCCCTTCAGTCATTCGAGACTTGAAGGTAATTTGGATTAGTCATCTCCATGCAGACCACCATCTCGGTACTGCCAGTGTCATCAAGGCTTGGCACAATGAGACACGAGAATCAAACCCTGCCGCAACGCTTCGGGTGGCTTCGCATGTCCACATGATCGACTGGCTCCGCGAGTATTCTCAAATCGAGGATATCGGTTACGAGCGCCTTACTTTTACATCAATTAGCCAGTATGACAACGCAACTAGGATTTGCGACACCGGCGTGTTCACAGCGGAGGAGCTACAAGCATATGGCTTGGAGAAGATTGATGCTTGCTATGTCGACCACTGCCACGGTGCGCTTGCAGTCGTCTTCACCTGGCCATCTGGCTTGAAAGTTGCATACTCTGGCGACTGCCGACCAAGTGACTCCTTTGTACAGATCGGACAGGGCACCACTCTGCTCATCCATGAGAGCACTTTTGATGACGAACTTCAAGGAGACGCCATGGCAAAGAAGCACTCTACCATGTCTGAGGCTATTGACGTGGGAAGGAGGATGGGCGCAAGAAGGATTATGCTGACGCACTTTTCGCAACGCTACCAAAAGATTCCCTCACTCGACGAGACCATGGAGATCAAGGTGGACGGGGAAGTCGATGGTCGTGAGAAGGCCAAGTTGGACGAGGTCATCTTGGTCGCTTTTGACTATATGCGCGTCAAGCTGGGAGAGTTTAGAAAGGCGCAGGCTTTCCTGCCAAGCATCCAGAGGTTACTAGATGATGCTGAGGAATAGTGGAACAGTTTTGCACGAATCCAACCATGCATTTATAGATGTTGGATCACAGTTCACACAAGAAAATAAAGCCCAATTAAATAAAGTATATCCAGACCTGATGAACTGCAATTTACCCTAATGATCTTGTCTCCTTCCCATTCGCCGGCTAAGTGAAATTCAATCAAATGCCGAAAAGTATTGCGGTTCTGTACCCCAATACGACAAAAGAGCGGAGAACACCAAAGAATGTTACCTGGTCCATGGCTTGATTGGTGCAGTTTCTCATAACAAGTCTCATGATCTTGGGTTGGTTAGATAGTTCCTTGGCTTTACCAGATTATGGGTTGTTTTCGGTTCATGTTCAAACTAATGAACCCAATTTCGGCACAATCGTTGCCTATAAATTGTACCAAACCCATCTCTCCTGTTTGTATGATATCCAGACAATAACGGTCCCGGATTGACAAAAAGATCAACCAAGTCGATAAGTTGATGCCAGTTTTTGAAACCACTCTTTGAATATCCTCTTGTCATCCCTTCATCCCCGAACCGTGCAGATTGGCACTTTAACGTGATACTCAACCAAGATGAGAAACCTCATGATTCCTGCTCTCCTTGTTGCCTTGGTCTCTTCGCCATGGCCGGCGAGTGCGGTCCGGACAATGATTCCGAAAACCTCGTTCAATTCCCAAGCCGATTTTGATGCCGACTGGGATTATCTCTATCCGGTGAGTGGTTGATGATATATAACCCACCCACCATCCTTTTCCAACACCATGGCAAGATGCCGCTTCCCATTATCAATCTCATTCAAGACCGTCAGCCAGCTAACATTACCCTTTTATCCAGTGGGGCAGCGACCACAACGGCGGCGCGCGCATGGCCAAGTCGCAAGTCGCCTTTGGATCCGGCCAGCTCACGCTGACGGCGAAAAAGGTAAGCGGGCAGCCGGACGCGAGCCACGGGGGTCAGTCCATCCCGATCCACTACCTGAGCGGTGCCATCCACGCGCGCGAGCACTTCAACGTCTCGAAAGGCGGGGGCTACGACTTTGCGGGCGAGTTCCGGGCCACCACGACCAAGGGCACCTGGCCGGCTTTCTGGCTCACGGCCGTGGAAGGGTGGCCGCCCGAGATTGACATGGCCGAGTGGAAGGGGAGCGGCAAGATTAGTTTCAACACGTTCAATGTGAGTTTTCAAGAATCTCTCTTTGATTTGGTGGACGATGTGGGAAATCGACTTGTTGGCTGATGAAATACCGGTACAAACGTAGACGTCAAGCGTGCTCAGCTGGAAAGACGTTTCCTACCCGACGCCGGGAGACTGGCACTCCATCAAATGCGAAGTGCGCGATATCAACCAAAAGGACGTCCAGGTCAAGTTCTATATGGATGGGGTATTGCAGGCCACGCAAGTCGGAGGTGGTTTCTTTGGCAAGCCAATGTATCTGTGAGTATCCTCTAGCCCATGATTGAGTGTGGATGGCACTACTGGATCTCCGTTATTGACAATCGTTCCTTTAGTATTGTCAATTTGCAAATGGAAGGTTCCTCTGGTTCACCTGGACCGACAAGTGGTAAGCTTTTGCACTCCTGATGCTAGTAGAAGTGGATGTAAAATAAACTAACCAGCTTAGATACATTGTATCAAGTGCGCAACCTCGAGGTTTTGACATACAATCCGTAGTGCTGTTGTATGTGTAGCTACGGTACTAGGCTACCAAAGTCAGGCTTGTGCTACATGGTCAAGAACACTGATGTATCGACAGTTTATGTATGTAGAAATATCAGCGAACCACAAGAATGTATAATCAATTTCATGGGACTGTTGTCGATATATGCGACAGATTGACTGCACATGTGTAATATAATCAGAAGCAGCCAAGAACTCCAGTACTGTCCCTGCATGCTTGAGCTTATAGCGTGCATGCAGCGCGGGCGACTGCTGATTCATTACATCATGATTCCACTTACCGAGATTCCGACCCGGGCCGCCATACTGCTGGAGCCAGCAGCCAGTAGCGTTGAGTAGAGCGAAATATACCGATAGACCCTGACGACTCTTTTTAGATATGCGATTGCTTCCATATTAGTCATTCTATACTAAGCAATGATCCGTACTGACGGATCTCCTTTGGATCCATATTGTTTGAGATATTTCTAATCCAGCTTTCCACCCAAAACCGCAGCTAATGCCAATCCGCAAGTCTTCCGCTATCCACCTCCTCCAAAGCTCACTAACCGCCAGAGCCCCGCCGCTCAACGCCCTCACGACCCCTCTATCGCCCCTCATTTCGCACCGCATCGCCGCCAAACTCCAAGCCAGCACAATGTCTGTGTCGACGGCCTCCGAGGCCGAGATCAAGCGCAACCCGCACCCCGACTTCAAAAAGGTCGAGGCCTCGCGCCCCGACTGGGACACGAATGCCTCGTTCCACTACACCAAGACGGCCGAGCCCGAGTGGAAGTTTGGCGGCGGCGCCAACAAGCTGCACGATGGCAACGACAAAAAGCACGTCGCAATTGACCCCTACGAGCCCGGCCGCCCGGCGCCCTTCAACTACAAGCTGCTCATCTCGAGCATCGTGCCGCGGCCCATCGGCTTCGTGAGCACCACCAGCCCCGACGGCACCGTCTCCAACCTGGCGCCGTTTAGCTACTTCAACATGGTGAACCACGATCCCCCCTTGTTCGTGCTCGGCTTCGCCAGCGGCGTGGAGAAGCCCAAGGACACGCTCAAGAACCTGCTCGAGAGCAAGGAGTGCACCGTCAACATCATCAGCGAAGGGTTCGTGGAGGCGGCCAACGCGACCAGCGTCGACGCCCCCTACGGCGCGAGCGAGTGGGACGTGAGCGGCCTCACGCCCGTCCAGGACTGCCGCGACGTGAAAGCCGCGCGCGTCGGCGAGGCCGTCTTCTCGGTCGAGTGCCGCGTCGAGAGCGTGCGCGAGTTCGAGAGCCGCGCCACGCCCGGCAAGAAGACGGGCTGCCTCGTGGTGCTCGAGGGCACCAACTTTTGGGTCCGCGAGGACGCCGTCAACGAGGAGCGCAACCTCGTCGACCCCTCCATCCTGCGGCCCATTAGCAGGCTCGGCGGCATCACCTACGGCCGCCTGACCGAGGCCATGGAGATCCCGCGGCCCGTGTACGAAAAGGACGTTGGCGGGCAGGCCGGTTACGAGAAGTTGAAGAAGGCTCAGCAATAGATTGTGGATGTGCGAAGAATGCGATTAGATATAGATCAGCCTCCCGAAGAAGGTGGCCATGGCCGCGGTTTAGATGGCGTTTCAGCGTCAACTGTTTTGTAAATGGTACGAGAGCAAACGTATATACAAACAAACACATTCATCATATTATGTTTTCAAAGTTGCTTGTCTTACTACATAGCACTTCGATATTGGGGGTACAAACCGCGAGCAACGACAGAGGCAATTTGGTCATGACTTTGAACTTCATACACAATCATGCTCGCCAGTAAGACCTCCGGTGAAACGGACATGAATAAAACCGACATCCGACGCGAAAAGCAGTGGCTGATGACTTCCCCCTCTCGTTGAGATATCTATAATGGCATGGAACCTCGGAAAAGCGATAGCCTAGTTCTTTTCCAGTCTGGTTGTCAGGCGGCCTTACTCAATCCACGGCCGAGATTTTGCCAATCTCTGGCCACGTGGGATGGCTTGATCTCAACGACTAGTATAGACTTGTGGCTTACAAGACTGCTTGATGGTGGGCTGACGTTGAGACTTTTTCCGCTGCTGAAATTCTCGGGGCAATTGTCCCAGCTTCGTCGAGCAAAATAGATCTCGTTCGCTTCTGACGCTCATATACAGGAGTATTGGCACGGTTTGGAAGTATGATAATGCCATAGGAGTAAGTGATCTAAAAGTCAGGTTTTCGTTAGAAACCGCGAGAGCCGTTCTTCGTCGGACAATTTTGCGATCTGCATATCTATGCTATGGTCTGCAAGACGATGTAACATCTCTCTTTCGAGATCGTAAACTTCATGACTCGGCCAAAAAGTCAGTCGCAGGGGCGTGGGTACCGTGCCGTAGGCCGCGGGGTTCGCGGAGTGGTCGGAGGCTCCGCAGGGCTTCATAGCGTACCTAGATATTGCTTGCTCATGCATCTCAAGGTCCTGGTTTATAATTGAGAGTGTCGGGGTGTTTGCCTGGTATTTCCACACAGATTAGAGTTCAGCCAGACTATAGTTGCCATGCTAGCGCAGTGATTCAATTAGTGATACAATCTCGCTACTGATGCGAGCTCGTCGCTATGTCCAATTGTGAACGAAGGGTAATAGCCTCCCATTGTGCCGGATCCGTCAACTGCGTCGCCTCTCGTGGCAGCGAACGGTCGAGGTGTTGGTTTTCCCAAGTATCGCGCCGGACTGCTGTCGATGATCTGACATCAAGACCCATCACGTTGCTAGCACTGATAGCTTCGTCTGCAACCCATTCTTACGGTGGATTTGAAGCTATATTCACGGAGTTGCGCCTTGGCCAAGCCGCGGTGCAGAGGGAGCAGCCGGATCTGCAAATGGTTCCCTTTGTAGACAATGAGCATTGTCATGTTAGGTGTATCCTAGCACCATCTGCCGCGACAGTGCGCATACGATCGCAAGAACACCCCTTTTAGATGCCGCACTAAGTAGGCCGGAATCTGGTCTACTGCCGCCACATCCACTGCATGCTAAGATTCAGCCTCAGTGATCGGCCAATCTCAGGCCAGTCAATACGGCTGATTGGCAGCCCTACCATAATCGCAGGTTCATGTTCAAGGCAGAGCAAGGACCGGATGTGTTCATGATGCACCCGGACATTCATTCCGGGCGGTCCATTAGTGGATTCGTCAATTTAGCTTTGTGCCTAGACTCCAGATATCACCTACAGGCATCATAGCAAGCATTTTGCAAGGCGTAGGGCCAGACTGGGACTTTTGAGCTTTCTGCCCAGCGGTTCACGAATGCCACACCAGCACTTGGTGGCCGTGTGCTAACCCCGTATTCGGATTCGAGTTTTTGGAATGACCTTCAAATCACGGCCCGGTTGAGTTATAAACATGCTTGTACGTCTTGTTTTGCTAGTAATCCAGTCTCTCATTTTTCACGTGTTCCGTGCAGTGTCATCTTTTGCGTAGTTGTGATACTCGCACTCGATTTCAAGATGAGGGTCCTGACATGCATAGCATTATTATTGTCTAGCATAGTTGCTGTCCATGGTGCATCGAGTTCTTCTTCTGCTTCGTCGTCGTCGTCAGCGGTTCCTGCCTGTGGTGTAAGTCGTTCTAAATCCACATATTGAATCATCCCTTAGAAGAAAGCAACTGACGAGGGACCTGGATTTTAGCTGCAATGCATTCAATCAGTCTCGCTTGATTCGATATGTGGTTTCAACATTACGTGTATCTGCGCAAACGATGATATCCAGAATGATATCAAGGCATGTGTCGCATCCAGTTGCACGATAAGAGAGGCACTAGGTAAGCGCATGCTCTCTCATTGCATTTGTGCTGGCTTGTCTGCGGCGATAAGTGCTAACACTTTCATCACAAAACAGAATCTGAGAAATACGCATACGATACGTGTGGAGTCGTTGGAGAGGACAGGACAGGATTGATCTGGAGTATATCAATTGCCTTCTTTGTCATCGCCGTGGTTGCTTTCGGGCTCCGATGTCTCGAAAGGATACGGTCGCGGTTATGGGGTGCAGATGACTGGGTCTTGACTCTTGTGGCCATCATGATGGTGCCTATCACAACCTTTATGATACTTCTATCACAGGCCGGACTCGGGCTGGACGCATGGAATCTCACCGGCGATCAAATTGAAAGAGTTTTATTTGTAAGTCCGGCTTGGCACCTCACTTTCAGCGGGGCCTGTGATCGTTCAACATACTGATGCTTTTGTCTTTTCGTACACAGCTCTTCTTCTTCGAAGAGGTCTTTTATCCATGTGCTCTGGCACTCATCAAGATTTCCATTCTGCTGTTCTACCTACGCGTGTTCCCTAATCGCACGATACGCACCCTGGTATACGTTCTGATATTCCTGAATATCGGTTACGCAGCAGCATTCAGTATCGCCCTCATCTTCCAATGCAACCCAGTTCGCGGTGCCTGGGAGGCCTGGGACGGTCAGCACCCCGCAACCTGTCTCGACACCAACACCATGGGCTTTGCCGCGGCTGGCGCAAATATTGTACTCGACGTCGCTACCTTGACACTCCCGCTCCACGATGTAACGAAGCTTCGCATGGGTTTGAGGAAAAAGATCCAAGTCTTGGCGATGTTCGCGGTTGGTTTCTTGTATGTCTTCTGCCCTCCTATAACTCACTGTGGGTCTACAACAATGTCGGATGCACTAACAAAGTGATTTCTAGTGTCACTCTTATAAGCATTCTACGGTTGAAGTCCTTGATTGAGTTTGGATCTACCAAGAATCCTACTCGTAAGCCATCTCCATTTTTCCATCCTCGATCGCAAACATCCGAAGGCTAATATCTTACCTCTCACAATAGAGGACTATGTCGAAGCTGCCTATTGGTCCATGATTGAACTATGTGTCGGAATATTGTGCGCAAGCATGCCCGCAATCCGCGCCCTCCTGGTCCAGGCTCTACCCGCCATCTTTGGCTCCCAAATATACGGCAGCGGCCTCGCATCGCATCCCACCAAGAGTGATCGGTATGGCATCAGCCGGGGCGATAAGAACAAGCCGCTCAGTAGTACGGATGCGAGCGGCAAGGAGATCATGGTCAAGAATGAATGGGCTGTTCTTGACGATCGCAATAGCCACGGAAGCGACGTGGAGCTCTTTGACTTGGAATCGACGCTTCGGTCAGGGCCTCCTGGCTCAGATGATATGATGGGCGATCGTCCAATGTCACGGATGAAAAATTGAAGTGGTAAAGGCAAGATTAGAGAGAAGTGTCTTCCAATTAGTTTATATACAACATCATGATTTTCACATGCATTTCTTCTGACCGGCATGTGAACCAAATTGGCGCCAGTATCAGTTACGTTGTCTCGCATCGCGCGGACTAATCAGAACAAGCCCAATCAAGGTGTTAGCCTTGTTTCATCCTTGGCTTCATCTTGACGTATAGAGGTCCTTTATGCCACAAGGTATAAACCTCTTCCTTGTCCAGCCAATCGCGGGATTCCTCGGCCAGCTCCATGTCAAAGTTCCAAATCAATCTTGCCATGATGATCCGCATCTCGACGTACGCCAAACTTGTTATCATTAGCATTGCCTTTGTAGGCTTGAAAAGCGAATTACATACTTTTTTCCGATACAATTGCGAGGACCGTAGGAAAATGGTTGGAACGATTGCTTATTGTCATTGACGAAGCGCTTGTCGCCCAGCCACCGTTCGGGGATAAAGGAGTTTGGGAGTAGAAAGTTGTTGGCGTTACGGAACATGGCCCAATGCCACACACCAATTCTGGTCTGAAGTTTGCAATTAGTCATCAAGCTCATAGTCAATCGAGGGGAAAGCTTGCACCGCCAGGAACCAGCCTTCCACCAACTTCAACACCATCAGGACATGCTTGGCGCAGATTGGCAACTGGAGAAGGAGGATGTAGGCGCATGGTTTCATCCAACACTGCCAGCATATAATCAAGTTTCTGAACACCTTGAATGGTAATTTCATCCTCAGACTGGAAGGATGTCCGAATCTCATGTGCCAGCTTTTGCAGAACATCTGGATGCGTCGTTAGGAAGTATGTCGCAGCGGTCAGTGCAGTTGCGGTAGTCTCCGAGCCAGCTCCAATCAGGAGTCCTGCATTCTCGTAGATTTCCTTCGTTGTCATGCTCTGTGATTTTGTGGTCAGTCCTGATTGCCGATAGCTCATCCATTCTCGAATGAGTGTCAAGTCAAATACTTACAAGGCCGCCTTTCGACAACATGGCATCCACAAAGTCAGGTCTAGACTTTTCCATTGACAGCCTCTTGTCAACTTTCAATTGAGTGAGATTTGAGTGGGCCTCAGCCCCGTCTTTCATCGACTTGGGAATGAACAAGGCTAGAGTTGAAGCCAAGCTGGGGTACCTAGCAACAAGGCCGAGCCAGGTATTCACCTTGACAGCCGAAAAGATTGCAGCGACCCAAGGGTGATAACCACTGTTCTCGAGACAGCCAAAAGGCTCACCAAAAGCAAGATCACCGATGATGTCGAAAGTCGTCCAGTTGAACCAAGACTCCATATCCACTGCCTTTGTACCCTGCTCACCAACTTCGTAGACGCGGCGAATGAGCAAGTCGATGTACTGTCTGATGAGAGGCTGCTGTTCAGACATTTTCTGTGCCGAGAACCCATGAGACAGAAGACGGCGCATGCGGCGATGGTCGTCTCGTCCTGCGCCAATGATATTCCCGGCGAAAGGAGCCGCAAATGCTGGGTCCTTCATATTCTCTCCTTGCCCCGCTTTACGGTGGCCAAAGATATTCTCCCATGCATCCGCGTTGACAAAGCTGAGCTCATTGGGGCCAAGCCGCACAATCTCACCGTACTCATCGTGTAGCGCCGCGATCTCCTTGTGCGGCTGACCGCGTAGAATCATTAATACAGTGGGAATGCCCGAAGCCGCCGATAGTCGGGGTCCTGGATAGTGTCGCAGCGGGTGAAACCACACATTGTATATGACTCGGCCGACTGTATATATCAAGCCCTAAGTTTCTTGTCAGTCAACTTTTCATAGCTTCGTAATTGGGCACGAAATTCCATACCGCTATACACAAGACGCCGAAGAAGCTCAGCACGAGCCCGGAACGAGCGAAGTCGACCATTGAAGAGAAAAAGGGAGAAAAGGCTCGATACGTTTCACGTGAAGATTGGAATCGAACCGGAAGCGTCAAAAATATGTCTGAATATTTCTTTCGAGCTACAGAGGAGGAATGCTTAGAGCTATCTAATATACTCAAGCAGATGATCTGCGGTGAGTACCGTCCACGTCAGTGCGACAGGATGAATATGCAGAACATGCGATCAAGCTACAAAGATCGTCATGCCTATGGATAACTCACAATACTGGATGCGGTATTCCTGCAGAGTATCATCAACCGTGAGATGCGCCGTGCTGCTGAGTGAATAGCTAGGTCGTGAAGTGTAGACCCTAGATATAATACGAATACGAAAGTGCTTACCAATCTACGGGCTGCTACGGGTTTTCGGACCCCCCGAGCTCCCCGCAAATCACTTTTTCACGTCAAAGTGAACCTTACGCAAGCTTCACTGTCGCAATCACTTGTTTCGACTCTCTTCACGCCAAGACAAGATCGATGCGGACGCTTAGATGCCAAGCAACTTATCGAGACAGGCGAGTACGCCGCCAGTTCTCGGCATGTGCTCAAATGCCGGATCGCCAAAACCACATGCGCTTTCCTCGATTGTCAGCATCGCGGCGGCTCTCGCTGATTTATGGTTGCAACTATGATCCTTGTTCCGGTATATCAATTCCACTGTGAAGTGCGCTACGGACAAGTGATAGTGCGGATCCACGTTGCATTATTTGTATAGAAGATTGTATAGCTTATTACGCAATATGTCTCCGCTGTTAGCCCGTCCTATATGGTGTGCTGCTGATCCACTCAGACATTCTTTCTAATCAACAAGAAGAATGCATGTTTTCGTTTTGCTCCCGGGAGTATAACGCACTCAAGTTTTCTCGACTAGCCTACACGAAAAAAGCAAACGTTTCTTGGAGTTAATCACCGTTCTAGAAATGGTGAAGACGGCTATTGCTGGTGGCTCAGGCGGCCTGGGAAAGGCCATAGCTGCTGCCATTCTAGCCAAGCAAACTCATGAATACATTGTGCTAAGCAGTCGGTCCACAAGCGACGACAACACGTTTG
This sequence comes from Neopestalotiopsis rosae, assembly GCA_023078685.1. Lineage (NCBI taxonomy): Eukaryota > Fungi > Ascomycota > Sordariomycetes > Amphisphaeriales > Sporocadaceae > Neopestalotiopsis > Neopestalotiopsis rosae. Next base: position 283,341 of record JALGAS010000014.1, on the reverse strand, counting down.
TTGTCAGTTACGACAATGTTGACAGCATAAAAGAATTGCTCGAGGCTCAGCACATAGAAACCGTCATCTCAACCCTACCACTTTACACCAAAGATGGATTTGATTCCCAAATGAGTCTGATTCAGGCGGCCGAACGTTCGAATTGCACAAAACGATTTATACCCAGCGAGTTCGGCTTTTACGTTGACGCAACGTGAGCATACAATCTATCAGCAGCCAGCCTTTTAATTGTTTACTGATGATTATCCAGCAAGATTGACAAACATCCCTCTTTCCCATTCAAGCTGGAAACCATCCGCCGGCTGGAGAACTCGGACCTCGAATTTACTTGCATCCATAATGGAGTATTCTTGGACTACCTCGTCTGGCCTCAAGTTCCATCGCATCTGCAAATACAGGCACTCTGGGTGAGCTTGGCCCATAAAATGGCGGCCATACCAGGAGACGGAAACAACAAACTTGTCTTTACACATTCAACTGACGTGGGCCGCTTCGTTGAAGCCTTGTTGGGTCTCGATAAATGGGACCAGAGATATTTCATATCGGGGGACCGAATGACCCTCAATACTGTTGACGATACTGCTGAGGAGATATTGAGGTGCGAGTTTGCAAGGGTATATGACACCCCGGATACGCTGAGCAGCGGAAAGTGCACTCTCTTACCACCGCCGACCGATTCATATACTGCTGTGTACCAGACGACGGCACCTGGAGACGTCGCGTCTTATATCGCTCAGCTTGGATTGTTGGTGGTAGAGGACATGGCTGATTTTCAACCACATACTAATCTCGGCCAAATGTTTCCAAACATTCGTACTCTTAATGTTCGAAACGCACTCCAGCTTTGGAAGAACGCGGAGTAAAACATCTCGCTTCTGCTCATTCTTTCAAAAAATCAAAACATTTGAGGTTATTGTACTTCTTTCCATTGCGCACGCTATTTACCTATCTCGCTCAGATCAACTATCGTCTAACCTTCGATCTCGCTCCGCCGCATTCTTTCTTTCGCGTTCTCCCCCTGCTTTGTACATTCTCCAAATCCTGTGAAACGCAGGAAAGAGTTTCGGATATTGCAAATACAATAACAGATCCTTAAGCCTCTCCGATTCTGATGGGTTATATTTGATGCATACGGTATGATAAGCCTTGTTGTTTTCGTAGAATTTCTTCTGGACTTCGCAACTAAGTACGTCACAATTCCTCTTTGAAATGCCCTGCAGAGCCGAGAAAGGGATATCCACCGGTACACCTGTCGAGATATCTAAAGAGGTTGCTTCAAAGGAGAGACCCGAGTTTCCAATGGGATGTATGATTCGGCGCCCCCTGTGGGCAAGATGGAATGATTCCCACGATGGTACCAAGGTCACCACCGTGAAAGTCGAATGTGCACCAGTGGAACCGACCCAGAGTGCGACTTCTGTATCGAGGTCAAATAAATGTAGAGAAATACAGACAAGAAACGGAGCATCCGAGATCAATCGTCGAAGAGTGTTTCTCTCCGGATCCCACACAAAGTTCTCTCCAATCGCGTCGCCGATGATGACATCATCCGAATCTGCCTCAAACAATAGATCAGATTTGTATGGGTCTGTGTCTTGCTCAGGTTCTTTCTTCATGACAGAGATCGGACTTGTCCACGAGACTGCGTCTGCTGACATGGTACCAATTTTGTCCCAGGTAGACGTAACGAAGATAACCTCCAAGGGAGCTAAGAGCTCCTGTAACGTCCAACCGCGAGTAAACCATGCACTTTTCGATAGGTCCGGCTGTTCTTCAGTGTTGTCATCAACCGTTGACACGTCAGAGAGAAAGGCGAAGCAGACACACGCTCCCCTGTACCACCGATACATGGAATTGATGGCCTCTGAAAGCTCTGCACTACTGGTCTTATCGATGCAGCATGTATCGATCCATATGTGTCTGACATTCCTCCGAAAAGGTTCTTGCGAATACTTCAGTGTGTACTCGCAGGCTTTCTTGACCTTATGATATCCATTTTTCCGGGTAACGGCGTCTTTGACGGGTTGCTCCAAGTCACCCAAGGTTATCTCTTGCCCATCTTCCCAACGATGGGAGAGGATTGCGTAAGGTACTCTTGTCTCGTCAATCTCCACCACCTCTAGACTTTCCGCATCTACCACCCTCATCGTCCACACTCAGGCTGCAGTAAAGAAAAGGCCGCTCGGGGGATTTCGGGTCATCGCAATGCGCCGGTATCTTGATTCTCTGTAACCGACACCAATTATTCTGCAGGCTTCCAGGTCGTTGTGGAAGTAACACGGAACAAGGCGGGGTCAGCATGGCGTTTTGCACATTTTTCAAGGGCCTTGCGGCTGATTAATCTGCGTGGTCAACCCGCGAGATCTTATTGGTTCGCCTCGCGGACATTCTCTTGATTTGATCCATGTAAATCGCCGGTTTGTATTGGAATCAGACAAAAATGACCGTGAGATATAGACACCTCTGTAAATATAATTATGAATTGCGAGACACGCCTATGTCCTGGTGATGAGAGTAGTGCAAGTTTACTCAACAACATCGTGGCATCGCATTGACCTGTCTATTACCATGCGGGCCGTCTTGACAAATAGCTGCGTCGGACTTTTGACGACGCTTGCGCTGCTTCACCATTGTAAATTTATCTTGAAAAGCTCCTTTGTGTTGCTGTTGACTGCTTTATCATCAATTTCAACCAGATTCAAAGAAACCATATAGCTGGAGTGCAGTCAATGTCCAGGTATGAAGAATAGCCTGGTGGAGCTGTTGCCCCAGGACTTCGTGGGGTTTGACTGGGTCAAAGCGTTGTCGTGTACCATAAACAAGTCACACCACCTATAATTTCCCACTTATCACATCTGTTGGCACGAATTACAAGGCTTCCACGGTTAATTTGAAGGAGACCCGCCCCCCCCCCCCCCCCCCCCCCCCCCCCCCCCCCACCATCACTGTATAGGTATGATCGAACTATGAAGAGCAGAATCGAAAATGATACTCCTAGCTCCTGTCATGAAGACCTTCAATCATATTTGTTGGCTTGATTAAATAATAAAGCATTTGAAAGACTCGGGGGCGGGGGTTCCACCGGATGCAGCCATAGCCAGCCTTGTCTCTTTTCCTACGTTTCCGCTTCAATGTTTCGACTGATCAATATTGTTACTCGACACGGTACAGCAACCTCATAGCCTTGTGGTCATGGTTTGTACCAATCCAAATACCCATTTAGAGACTGACTGATAAGCCACAAAGAACCTGGTTAGTGTGGCATCCTTATTAGGGTTACACAAGAGGAAGGGCTGTCTGTCGGGTGTCTTCATCCGTACACAGCTTTGTGAATGTTGGCCGCATTTGATTTGACTGCTCTTCTCGCATGTTTGATTTATCACTTCCTGTGTGCATGCGTTCCTGGTATGGTCACGGCCCGAATGCATGTTGCCTACACAGATACAACTGCAGTGCTTCCCAAGTTGGTCAATTGCACCGAAGCGAAATTCTCCTGTAAGGGCTTTTTGGTCCATTGCTGCCTGATCTGAACACCTTCCCAAGTGGAGTACCCTGAGCAGCTCGGCTGCCGGCTCTGCATTTCCACTTGATTATTGGTGGGTGCAGGTTATCCTTGGATTGAACGCTGTCTATCATGTATAAGAAAGACTGCACTCCACTTTCCGGGACGTCAGAGGAAAAGTCAAATCATTGTTGAGTCCACACAGAGATTATACTGCACAAAGCAAGACAGAAAAAATGCCGGTCCAGGAAAAAGCTGTTCGGGAGAAAGACGTCGATGATTACTCCTTTCAAGAGAAGTCCATCCAAAAACACACGAATCCTACCGTAAAGGACGCAATGAAAGTATTCAACGAGGATCGTGCATATCGCCGACTTGAGACTTATGACGCGCCGAGTCTTTACCTTCCTACCAGTAAAGCGTCAGCGCGTCAATGGGACGGTGTAGCAAGCTCTCCACCGGATAAAAATAAACGTGTAGGTTCCTTTTAGCTAGGCAAACCTTGAGTATATTGATCTAATCAGAAATAGTGACGATCCTAGGGTATCAAAGTTCCACGAACAGGTTTTTGAGGTCGCGGTTGGACTGCGAGGGCCAAAATTTGCTATGTTCTGATCAGCATATTGTCGCAATAACCCATCAAGCGATAGGTGCAAAAGTGGGAGCCCCACACCCGGCTCAGGCTAGCGTAGAGGAATATACGACGCAACACAGGGCGCATATTGCATTGAACAATTTCTCCATTTTGCGAATGCGTTGCTACAACCAAACAAACCCTCAATCTATCATTATTCACCGTCATAACCACTAAAAGTTCCGTCATAGCCCTTCGCGGCGCTTTTGCTCTGCAATAGCCCATGGTTCTCTGTGTTGACAGAACCGCTTCCTAACCAGGCTCTAATTTGTTGGCTGAAAACACCCAAGGCTATCTCCTGCCCTTCTTCCCATCGATAAGAGAGGATCGCGTAATGTACTCTTGTTTCGCCAATCTCCGCTACTACCAGACTCTTGGCATCTACCGCCCTCATACTCCAAACGCGAGCTTCGACAAAATAAATGCGACGCAATTTCGGGGTGACCACAATGCGACGACATTCGGTGGTCTTTGTTGCGGTCAATCACTTTGCAGTCCTGCAGCGTTTCGACTAGGTACCTATGTAGGTGATTTTTGTCAGCAACAAGGCGGGGTTGGCAAGGCGTTGTACGCGTCGCACAAGCCTCTTGCGGTGGAGCAGGTGCTAAAACAACTCACGTAAGGATTGTGCGTGGCCTAACTGATTCGCTTCTTTGAATATGTTTGGATTGGATGGAAATAGCCCTCCGACCTTACCGGGAACTGAAGCTTGGTTGGTCGCATACTTCGAGGGCGTTGGTGGTTTGAAAGAGGCGGAAAGTACTTGTGCAGATGTCAGTGACGCTCATAGTATTGTAAGTGTTGAACAAACCTGTTCTCTCATGAGGGCGAAACCGCTGGCATTTTTTGAGACCCTCTTGAAGAATCTTTACCTCGTGCTGCAATTGGTGCCGTTCGGCCTGGACATCTTCGGACTCGGATGCCAGCTCTCTAACACGCTCTTCATCCATGTGAATCACTATCTTGGGGGTCAGGATCTTGGGTAACTCAGAGATGAGACAGTTCTCCGCAGCGAGGTTTATAACGTTGTCGGCGAACGTTCTCAGGGATAACTGAAGAGCAGTATCAGCAACGGCGATTGAGAACGAGTCGGAGCAATGCAGAATTTACCTCATAGTGCGTCATGGCCATGTCAGTCACCTTTTCTATGCCGAATTCGCTTTTATCGGACCTCTCTGCGTTCTTGATGGTTTCTTCCAAATCTTCAAGGTCTAAGCCTTCACCTCCATCCTCGGAAAAGACTTTGGGGAATCTTCGCTGCAGTAGGCTCACTATACGCCGAGCCTCACGCCCCGCGTTCCGTGTTGAAAGGGCAGCATGGAAGTCTGCATCCAAAGGCGGACCATATCCGGCTTGATACGGTCGAATGATTTCTTCTAGCTTGTCTTCCAGGACTTGGCGCTTGTTCTGAAAGAAATCATCAACATAGAGACTCAGAATAGCATTTGCAGTTTCTCTGTCAGCTCCGATAATGTGGACAAATAGCTCTTCTACGAAAGACTTCGAGAATTCGGTGATTTGGTAGAGATAAAATTCCGCGATGGAGCGCCACGGCTTAGCTTGCTCCTGAAAGAGTTGGTATCCTAACTGTGCGTTTGGCAGGGAAGGGAACTCTATTCCTTGGTTGGCAGCGCCAATCTTTCCGAGATGTTCACGGAGTTTCTCCTCAGTAATGGTGGCAGGCCGTGGGAATCCATTGAAGAGCTCGAGAAACGGCTTGAGGTGCTCAGGCGCTGGCTGGTCTTGAGCGAGCCAGCCAAACCCGCCAGAAGATAGGTAAGAATCCTCGTCATCCCAAAGAATGTCGCGATCTACCCCTTTCGTGATGAGAGTGGCATGGAAGGCGCGATTGAATCCTCTGATGCATGCGCGCAGTTTGCGAGTCGGATGATTGTCGTACAGGCCACCAAAGAATTCGTCACCATAGCGGCCGCCGGTCCCATCCTCTGCAAGCCTTTGGAATTTGTTAGAGATGTCACTAAGGTATGCCTTGAGGTCTTCGGTCGTGGTGCGGGGCTTCCCGAGGTGCTCGAGAGCACGTTGGCGAGTGGATAGACTAGCTTCTATTTCTTCGACTAGACCTGGAAGGGTCTTCTGAATATGCTCGAGAAGAACTTTGCTTAGCTTCTTGCGCAGGTAAGTAATTCCTCGGCTACTCGGGGCAATGCTAGACCACGCGCCAGCTCGAAAGAACTCTGCCTCTTGAGTATCTCTCTCATCGATGCTAGAATGCTCTTTACCCTCAGACTTATTACGAAGCACGTGCCAGCCGAGCTTCAACTTGTGAATATTTTCCTGGCCCCGAATGAGCTGTAGACACTTCTTCTCATCCTGCGAGCCTGGTGCAGCAAGGTCAGGCTTGGTGATCACCCCCAATGTACGTTCTCTGTTTGGGTCGTGTTTTCGCGCCTCCTCCACGACTAGCTGATTGGCGAGATTGTGATTGGCTGAGACAACAGCGAGGATGATGCTGTTTGTCTGCTTCATATAGCGCTCGGCAAGTTGTCGAACGATTGTCCGCCCCTCTTTGGTCTGATCAGCAGTCTCGGCATGGAAGAAGCCTGGAAGATCAACTAGAGTGACCGGGTAGACATCTGGGTCCGTGATCTCCACCCGCAGAATATCTTGAGAGAATCCCTTGGTACTGCCTGGATGAATTCCCATCTTCTCCGTCGCTTCGTTGATGATATCGGGCAAAGCATCTTTGTCGAAACTAGTCTGCTTGAATGCCTGCGAAGTACCAGTGTGACCGGAGTCAATAGTGACGGTGACTTTTGTATGGTTCGCTCGCCGAAGCACGAGTTCCGTTGCGAAACGAGTACATAGATCTCCCTTGACAGGAAAACGGACTCGTGAAATAGCTTCCAGAACAGAACTCTTGCCGGAGGACTGGTCCCCAACCACGATAATTTGAGGTAGATTGACAATTTCTCCAACCTGGAGCTCTCGAAGGTTGTCCACCTGGTAAATTTCGTGTCAGTACTTTGTTTGAAACGAAAACACAGGGAAATAGTGTAACTTCATCACTCACGGTATCAAGAAGAGCCCTGGCCTCAGGACTATTGAGCTCGCTCAGCGCAAGCGAGTCAAGCGTGACATCAGACATCATAGCGTCACCCATAGTGATATTTGTGAGTGTATAAAGCCACCTGGGCTGTCAATGAGACAAAACAAGTAAGAGCGACGAAATAAACCAGAGCGAAGGCAAGAAAATAGACAAAAGTATGAATGTTCAGGTCGAATGCAGAATCTTCGAGTAATAGCAGCAGCTTTGAAGTTCATTATAGCTATATAAATACTATATTATTCAGTTTCTATACTTTCAAAAAGAATGCCTTTCATTATCAGGCTGACTCGCTGCACGCAGTCTGTTGGCGATCCTATTGTGGCGCGGCAGGTAGTAGATACTGGGCCACCTAGGGGATTTGTTCATGCTAAACGTGTCGCATGCTTCAGCTTCCTCCAGGGTGGATGCAGGGGTTACTGCGGCTGCATTACAGGTTACATGAAGATAAAGGACCATTAGCACTGCGCATTCGCAACCCTCTTGACGCGCGCGTAAAACCTTTGAGACGCGCAGGATTAACATGCAGCATTATGCCTCGCAAGAAGGTCAAAGGCCTGGAGGCCCAAGGCTGATCGGCAAATGCTCAACTATCGCAAGCACCAATCAGCCCCATGGGTGTTGGAGAAATGATTCGTAAGGGATCAAACAGGTCCAATGTGGGTTGCATTCAATCAATCGCTACGAACATTTCGGGCCGCAGCATCCCCACTATGGACCGGCAGTCGGCCAAGTTGCTCCAATCCCAACACAAGGGCAAACCTGGACTTGTCAAAATCGATGGTCGGTGGGTACGTACGTATATCGCACATAAAGCAATGTGGATTTGAAACTCGAGTCTGATGCGAAACCATTTGATGGCCGATAAGCATTGTAATGAAGGTTATCGCAGTCGTTGGGAGCTTGGCAATCAGGGCCAGTGAACCAATTTGCAGTTTCTGGGATGAATTTGAACCGGGATCTATTTTTTTGCCAGATTTAAATATTTTATCAATCAAGGAGAACAGTTTCTGTAGCTCTTTCATTAATATGACATTGTACGATTAGTCCTGCGTAGCCAAAAGAGCAGATATAAGAATCAAGCAAGTGCTAGGCGTCATGTGTGAATGGATAGGTGACCGGAATATTGATGTTTTTAGCTTTTAGATTGATTACTTAATCTGTCATGTTCTCAACAGTTTAATTGTGTCGTAGCCTCTCGGATTCATGCGCGCGCTGAGCAAGGATGACATTCATCGTTGATTCCACTGTCCTGCGTGACTATCCTTCGCGTAAGTCGACGGGTATATGACGAAAAAGTACCCTCTCACACGTGGATAAGGTAGGGAAAGCTTCGCATCGCTAGCACTTTGAGAATGAATAAGTGTCAAGATTTCCTAGTGTAGCATCAGAGAAAGTTCTTGCGCTAAGCATCAATCCTATTGACAAACTGACGGGTTAGGTCACCAACATCCCATTGGTGGAGATTATGACAGGGACCAGAGCTACCACGACACAACCTCCAAACAATACTTAAGCCATGGTGCTTTTGAGTAGATATTGCTTTGGTTGCTGATGCAGCATTATAGGAACAGTAGTGGCTCAAGGCAAGTATCTCCCATACAACAGTCCCTCAGATCACAGGGCCTGACATAATTCCCTGGGGTATTAGCAACTTTTTGTTCCATGAAGCAAATGAAAATTCGGCGGACGTTCATTGGGAATACCTGAGTGTGATGGATCTTTCCCTGTTCAAGCCGGCGATGTAACATTTCCGACCGAGCGGACTATCCAGGAGTTCGTCTTGGCATGCATGCGACTCTTTCCAGCCTCTGAAAACCCGAGGACTTGGGTCGCTACATGTCTGGTCGACAGCTTTCTGGATGCAAGATTCAAAGGAATTGCGACGGCGTGGTTTGCTGACTCGCTCGGTCACACGGCCCGCTCGGTGCAGTACGTGACGAGGAGTGCCTACGCGATGTGTTTGCCAAGTAGAGACATGAGAAATAGTTTGATTTCCTGCCCAGGACCCAAGTTGGCATTCTACAGGCTCAGCTGACTAGCTCTGGCGGCGCAGCAGTCTCTGGTTGGTCGTGCTTGTTTAGCGAAGTCTGGGTTACTTGGCATGGCTTGGAGGGTCCGGGGATGGGATCCATTGAATGGGGTACAGTAGTTCATGGGGTAAGTCTTACCCCACGGGGAATGTGGGTGAGAAACGACTTTTGGTACGAGTGATAAGAACGCCACGAACAGCTCAGCTTGTAGGACCTCGGTGTCATGCCAGCCGAATTCTCTTGGCACAATTCTCTCGCTTGGGACACATTGGTGATGCCTTTTTAAAGACCCCTCCCCATCCTCATCTCCATTGACCAGTCTACCTCTGCTCTCCCATCGGCATCACCTACTGTCGTATCTAGCCCTCCAGTGGACTTCTCAACAACATCATACTCAACATGGCGCTCGACAAAGAGGGCGGTCCCATTGACCATGCCGAATATGAAGTCCACGACTCGCAAGCCGAACTGATCCAGTCCGCCGTCATCGCCAGTGACGAGGAATCCAAAATCTCTCGCAAAGAACTCTTTTCGAGGTACTGGCCCGGTGTGATCTACAGTGGCCTTCTCAGTATGGCACTGATCATGGAGGGTATGGATGTCGGCCTGATCAACAACTTCTTCGCGCATGATGCGTACCTAGCCCACTTTGGTTGGCCCGACGCCAACGGCAAGCAGGGTGTCTCTGCATCGTGGCAGTCGGCCGTTACCAATGGTAGCAACATTGGCAGCATCATCGGTCTCTTGTTGAACGGTTATCTGCAGTCTCGCTTCGGTTCCCGCCGAGTGTACATGGCCACCATGGTGCTGATGGGCGGCACCATTTTTGCCCTCTTCTTCGCCGTCAACATCCAGATGCTTTTCGCGGCCAACATTCTGTGCGGCATCCCATGGGGTGTTCTCCAGACTCTGACGACTGCATACGCTGCCGAAATTTGTCCTGCAGCCCTGCGCGGTTACCTGACCGCTTGGGTGTCCATGTGCTGGGGCGCCGGCTCATTTCTGGCGGCCGGCGTTTTGCGCGGCTCTCTCAACATTTCGGGCGACCTGGGTTGGAAGTTGCCATATGCTCTGCAATGGGTCTGGGTCGTCCCGCTGTTTTTCGTGGGTGTTTTCGCCCCCGAGAGTCCTTGGTACCTGGTGCGCCGCGGTCGCATCGAGGATGCCGAAAAGGCGCTGCGCCGCCTCGCACGCAAGGACTTGTACACGGAACAGACCATGGCCCAGACGATTGCGCTTATGAAGCACACCAACGAGATGGAAAAGATTGAAGCCGCCAACTCCAGCTACCGGGACTGTTTCCGTGGCACGAATCTGCGCCGCACCGCCATTGTCTGCATGGCCTGGATTATTCAGATCCTCAACGGCCAGTCGGTCACCGCCTATGCTGCCGTTTTCTTGAAATCGGCCGGTATGCCCACGACCCAAGCCTTCAACTACAGTATGGGTATTCAGTCCGTCAATATTGCAGCAACGACTGTCGCCATCATGCTCATGGGCAGGGTTGGCCGTCGGTTTTTCTTCTTCTGGGGATCTACTAGTATTGGAGTAGCCATGCTCATCATCGGTATCCTGGGATTCGTGCCGGGAGCCGCTAACGTTGCCCTTGCGGTAGCCATTGTCATGATTGTTGTTCAGACCATCTTCAAAGTCTCCCTAGGACCCACCACATATGTTATTGTCGCCGAGACATCATCCAATCGAGTTCGCGCTCAGACAATTGTCATTGGCCGCGCCGTCTACGTCACGGGCCAGATCATCATTGGACAGCTCAATCCGCGCATGTTGAACTCGACCAGCGACGCCTGGGGCTGGGGCGCAAAGTGTGGATTGTTCTACTTTGGCCTGTGCTGTATTTGGGCGACTTGGATCTTCTTCTTCCTTCCCGAGACCAAGAACCGTAGTTTTGCAGAGCTGGACATTCTTTTCCAAACGAAGACGCCAGCTCGCAAGTTTGCTTCAACTCATGTCGACAGTAAGTCACTTCTTCTTCCTTTAACGCTTCCCTTCATGTGTACAGACCCGACTGACCACTCTCATTACAGTATTCGAAATCACGGGACCCAAGGAAGACAAGAAAATGCAGGATTGATAGTTTCAACAAAATCAATTCTACAAAGAGATGGATTTTATGAATTATACTGCAATAGTCATGATGAACGATCGATGGGCTTGCGGGTTGACTTCGCGACCCACTATAAAGAGACTCGGGGCTCCAGAGCTGTTAAGGTCGCTAGTCGGATAAGGAGTAGATAGGGTATCTCTTGTGTGGAAGTAGTTCACCGCGACGATATCCTTGAAGCCAGAAAGACTGCACCTCGTGCCTTTATCAATGCCCAAAGATTCTTCGGTCATGATATACCAGTGATATGTTTTTTCCTCTATCTACCTCGTCGGTCGATGAGCGTGTAGCACGACAATGGCTTCTAGTGAAGACATCGTCACTGGGGCAAATGCAAGACTAGGGCTGCATGCCGTCTTATAGGGTTCCAAGCTTAAGGTGACCACGGAGCCTGCCCTTCGATATTCCCTAGGACCTACTGGAAGTCTCACCCCATATCTCTACAGCGTTAACGTTTATCAGCACCTCAGCACCCTTGGCTTTCAGACTTGCAGTCCCATCGTCTGAGATTATGAGCTGTCCTCGGAAATGAAGGCGTTTATCGACGACCTCGGGCATTCCCTCAAAGCGGACAGCACGCTGGGATGGGCTGAGAACGAAGATGATTGAGCGGGCAACGTGTGTGATAGTGCCACCACTTTCGACCTGATCATGTACAGCATCCATCCGATGGACAATGAGGTCAGGGTTATCTTCAATTTGTCCCCCTACCCCAAGCTTCGTTGGAATCAAAGCGCCGAAGATGAATGCCTCGCTCGAGGACGATAAGCCGCGCACGACAAGAAACTTCAGATCGGGCATCGTATTCATGGCGCTCAGCAAAACATCAGCCGTCGGGCGAATGCCCGTATTCCACTGATGAGCGATACCAAAGTTTTGAAAGTCCACATCTTGGTTGACTATAGTCGCAAGCTGACTCAAGCGAGGCAGGTTCATGAAACTATCCACAGGGGGTTGCGGTGCCAGCCAATCGCCAGAGACTGCAAACGGTGCAGCTTTGAGGAATGCCGAAGAGAGCAATCTGTAAAGTGGGTCGAACAAAAAAGGCGTTTGTTGGAGGGCGTCATCGAACTGCGGCCATGTGATGATCTCCGAGTCACCCGTTTTGCAGAACGATGCTGTTAGACTTCTTGCTGCATCCTCGTACTGAGATGGACTTGGCTGACTCTTGTGCTCGAATTGCAAAGCTAGCAAGAATGTGACAAAGATTGTGAACTCGTTCCGAGGTATAGCCAGAGTGTGAAGCTGCGGCTGATCCTTGGCCAGTGTCTTGGCGAGGTCACGGAAGTCATCGCGCTTCACATCTCCGTAGGGTGGGTTGGTCTCTGGCTGAGTTGCATGGAGTACATCAAGCACGTCGTGGTACATCTCATCACCATCGTCGTCAAAGTTGACAGCGATCCAATCGGTCCAGCGCGAATCCGTCGAGGAGTGGGCATTGTCAGTGGCCCGTTGGCGTGCCTTGCCTGGGTCGAAAGAGCTATCATGTGTGGTAGTGGCCAGACTTTGGAACAGAAGCCTGCGATGATCCGCTGTGGTGCGTGCGCGAGAGCGGTTGCTAGCTACAACAAGGCTTTGGTGCAAGTCTGGAAGGACCCAGGTCAACCCGCGGTATACTTCCGAGAGTGAAAGGCTTGAACGTCGCTCGCCAGGTCGAGTATGGAATGGCGTGGTACCTAGATATGCAATAATGTTGTACACCAGAGGGCCGAAATCCGAGCAAGATTGGGGAAGACCGCCCTTTTCATGTAGCTGTGAGGTGAATGATTCCTGGTCAAGCTCGTGCAGTCCATTGGGTATTTTCTCTGGCGCAGGCTGGAGGACGTTCTTTGCGGCAAGTTCGAGACGTTCCAAGATGCGAGAACGGTCGAATATGCCTTTGGCTATCCACTCGTCAATTCTGTCGTCCTGGGTCATTTTGGGAGGGGATATTATGACAAGAGTAGCCGCCTTGCCTGAATATTCACATGCAATAGGTTTTCGGGGGGAGTTCGGCTTGCAATAACGTTCGTATGATGGTATAATTATAGTGGTAAAAAAGGAGGGGACTGTTGTAAGGTGTAGAATGCATGGTCCATTGTTGCTTACCTGTTGTCGGGGGCTTTTTATGTAGTGCTAGTCTGGTGACCGGGGGCTACGAGCTAGCCACGTGATTGGCTCATCATTGTTACCCTTCCACGACATCATGTCAATAAGAACCAGAATCAAGGCTGGTTTCATTTCTGGTCGGATTCCTGTATCGGCTCAAAATGGCAATCCGCAGATCACTCAATCGGCGAGGCAGTACAGTGACATCACTCGGGTGTTCTTCTAATCATCATTACCTGTTAAGTTTGTCACAACGATGCGAAGCTGACATGTAAGGAATTTATGCACCAATCCCTAAATCTTTTTCGCGAGTGGCCGATTGATCGCGAGCCGTGTCACTATACCTATTCTATCTGTGTCCCTGGACTTTTGGACCTGCTTTGAACACAGCACAGTCATTTGCGCTAACAGCTGCAGCGTGGAAGCGGAAAATGTGGACCTGAAACCATCCTACGGCATCTGTGAGCCGTCAATGTCAGCATACCGCCCCAGAAGCTCGTATTTACAGCCACTGCTGTTACATCATTCCATAGTAAGGATCAACATAGGGGCCACCAGTCAGCAATGGCTGTGAGACTGCCCCCAAATTATTTCACGAATGTCTCATTCGAAGACTTTTGGGAATGCACAACTAGCCTTCAGTGACGGCGATCAGACATTGGCCGCCCGCTCCTCGAAGATCTGCGAGGCTGAGTTGAGGAAAGAAGCTATCGCCGATTAGCCGTCCACATGCACATGGAACCATCCTGCGAAAAGCCTCATCGTCGAGTATGACGACCTGATGATCTGCATCCTTTTGGTTTCAAAGTGGTGAAATATTCTCCCTTTTGACTTTGCGGGGCATACCCAGTCACACAATTCTTGAGAAATCCTTCAGACAGCCTTCAATAGAAGGGAATGGTAGTAAGTACAGAGATGTTTCGAAGACTCAGAATACTCTAGAACTATAAAGGGCACCTGATAAGCCCGGCGACTGGTAATTATTCTCCATATCAACCACTCTGATTGAACTCACGATCACTCAAGGTTACTTTTCACAATCTACTACAACTTTCCACCCTTTCGATCGATTGAAAATGAAGTTTTCTTTCGTCCTTTCCATCTTCTTGGCTGGTCTATCCATTGCCAGTCCTCTAGGTCAGCCCCAGGAAAGCCACGAGCTCGGGATTCGTGAAGATGAGACCGAGAACTACCTCGCCCGCCGTGCAGAGGACAAGATCTCCGACGAGTACAAGAAGGTCCAAGCTGCTCATAGCGATCTCAAGAACGGACAGAACTATGCATTCAGTGTTACTTGTGAGTCCGAGTTGAACGTGTCATTGGCCTTGCAGTCTTTAGAATTGACATTATTTCAACAGGGCCGCTCGGCGACGGCACAAACATCGACTCAGAGACCCCACAGGAGATTCAAGACCTGCAGAAGGAGCTTGGCTTCAAGCACATTGGTGTAAGTAAAATCTAAGACTCTTATCGCCAGCCAGTGTTGCCGGGAATTTTTGCGAAATCACGACTAACGCCAGTTTCTAGGTCCTCGTAGGAAAGGTCACTGACGAGATGAAGGGCAAGGGCAAGAATAAGCACCAGGAGAAGAGTTTCAACGGCCAGCTTTTCCACTTGATCAAGAACAAGGATGGATCTGCAAATCTCGAGGTCAAGAACTACAAGGCCAACGACAAGCTGTTCAAGAACGGGCAGCTCAAGTATCTCAAGGACGTGTCAGCCAGCAGCGCCAAGGATGCCAACAAGAACGCCAAGAAGTACTTCGATGATGACGACCACAAGAAGTACTCGGTTGCCGACAACAATTGCAATTCGTTCGCCGTGGCATTTGAGAAGGACTTGTAAAAGTTAAGTCCCTTGATGACCAAGGGATTCAACAAAGGCTTGGATTGTCGATTCGGCTTGGACAGGCGGTGACGCTTTTGATAACTTTGCATTCATGGCGAGTTTAGTCAGTAAAGATTCGGCGATTATGCGGGTAGTCGGCATGCACTCATTTTTGTTTTTTGCCAGTTATTTTGCAATTATTATGCTGTACTCACAAGTCTCATTCCTCCTATTTCGATCAAAGCGTGAAATCTTTTTGCCCTTAATTACTATATTGCTGGTTCCTATAGTTTCATAACTCCGAAGCCACTCCACACACACAAGGGCCCTTCAATGTTACGCCCAGGCCCCGCACTAAACTTAGTGAATATCGCAGGCAACCCCACAGAACCCTAGAGACCCCTCCAGACAACTAAGTCACGACTACCACCAATGCCCCCGTAGTGGTATACTCACCTGTGTAAGTTGGGCACTCCATATCGGATGCAGGCCTTTTCGTCGCCCCATATGTTGATCTACAACTTTGTCAGATCATATATAGCGCTACATTGTATCTCGTCGAACAAAAAAAAAACACGGCATCTCAAACCTATGATTACATTAAACTCTCGCCAATATGGACCTGTGCTGATGCATCGCTTAACTGCCCAGCCTTCAGCTCTGACGTGAGCATGGCCCGAATCCTTGGCGCATTCCTCATAGCTTTCCCCCTAATCCAAGCTCCATTGAAACTTTCCCCTCTTGTCAAATCTCTTTCGCAGCCGGCTTCGAGATGACTCTTTCTGAACAAAGCTTAATATCACGACTAATGGTCAACCCATGATGCCTCAAGGACAAATGAAAGGGACTAGCGTGCGACGCAAACGACAAAATGCTGAGGCGCAACGTGCTTACCGTAAGTTCTGATGTGTTGCTCAATTCGGTCATTATTGCTCACTATCGCCACGATAGGGGCAAAGCAAAGGGAAAGGCTACGCGTACTCGAGCAATTAGCAGTGTCCACCCTAGCTTCCAACGGTAGCGACTCGGTCATTGTTCCCAATCGTTTTCCGGGGTCGATTGTTCAAAGGTCCATCCCAGAGCCGACGAGAGCAACTAGCTTGAGATCATACAATGCCTTCGATAATTACATATCCACACAGGCACTGGAATTCCCAATCTTTTTTTCATTTCCCAGGGATGAAATAGCGAAATGCCTACGCATCATGGTGCGAGAGGGATTCAGCCTCCGCCATGTGGTCAAGTACGGGCTGATCAGCCTTGGATACGCAATGGAAGCATCGCTGCTTGATGAAGCGCTGGTGCTTCCATCACAGCGCTGGATCGACCTGGTGCATCTAGCCTACGGTGACGTGGACATGAAGGCAGTTGTAGCGCGTGGTGTCCAGGTCCTTGCGCATCTACCGAATCCACCAGAGTGGCCATCGTTGGACTCACTGAGATCTTCAAGCCCAGGTCCTTCGAGGACCATATCCCTATCTGTCATGGCGCTCATCTCTGCTCAGCTGCTCAATATGCAGGTCATTGGTATGACACCTGACATGCTCTGGAATGAGGACTCCAAATCACTGTTCTACAATAATCCCAGGCAGGCGGGTGTAAAAAATGGTTCTTCAAATGAGGTTCGAGATCTGAGTGCCATTCCTCTGGATCTCCGACCAACCACCAACCAGTTTCTTATTCCACATCATCCGTACATAGACTTGATACCCTGGCCAACCTTTCGGTCAAATGTCTTGGCAGCTATATCGCAGAATCCACCCACCATCAACGAAGATGATCTCTGTATGGATCTGGCAAACGATGGAGTGAGATGTTGGGGTAATACTAGAACCTCGCTGCACGGGCGCGGGGAAGGTTCGCCGTGGGACTCTAGAAGCTGGGAGGCTGCACCATGGTTCTTGGAAAAATGGCGGTGTCTTATTGGCGGCGAGGATGACGAGATCTCTAGGAATAGTGCGTGGTGGAGAGTCATGCAAGGCATGTCCTAGATGCAATGCGAAAACGAGAATTGCAAATCAGTCCTTCGAGTGAGATCCATGTTTTCTTCGCGAAACGCTGACCTAACTAATTTGGAATACGGAATGAAAAACAAGGCACTGCAACTGCACCGAAATATGAAATCAACTAAACATCCATGTAGAACTGAATTTGCGACTCGGCCCATTCGTAGTACCTGACGCGAAGGCTCTCGTCAAGAAGGTCTTTTCGATACGGTTGTAGGCGACCAATGGGGACAACTAGAAACAAGTCAGACCGAAATTGTATAGTTTAATAGTTTGAATCCATAGCTCACCCCACAGACCCGGATTCTGGAGCTTGATCTCGGGACTCAATCCAGCGAACAGCTCGGTATACGCTCCTTTGATTGGCTCATACCCCGCAACACTCTGTATCACAGGTTAATTGGGAACATGATGACTGGAGCCGAGTAACCTACCACTAACAGCCTCTCAGCTGCAGGCATGTTGCGTTGGAGTTCTGTCTTGGCTATGCCTGGTTCAAGACTCTGAGACTAGATTTTAGCAACAGTCGTACTGATAACTGCCGGAATGGGTATGGAAATCTCACAATGCTGACTATGCCATCACTAGCGACACGGTTTCCAAACTCCGCGGCAACCAGAATCATTCCCGCTTTGCATCTACCATATTTGGTCCGCTGACTCTCGTCAAACTTCTCATGATGCATGTTGGACGAGTCAATCGGTGGCTTCGGCGCGTGCTTGGCCGCGATTGACGACACCCAAACCACCCTGACAGAGTTGGCAGCTGACTTTGCAGCAGTGGCCGCCAGGACCGGACGGAGCCAGAGAGTAAAGAGTAGAGTGCCTAGGACGTTGACACCAAGCTGAAGTTCGAATCCCTGGACCGTCTTGGAGCCCTCGGGTGGAAGCATGACGCCTGCATTGTTCCAGAGTACGTCCAGCCGGGTCTCTCGGTTGATGAAGTCCAATGCCGACGCCTTGATAGATCCTAGGTCAGCGAGGTCGAGGTGCAAGTACACGAGCTCGCCCTTGGAGCTCGGATATGAAGTCTTGAGTTCGTCCATTGTGGCACGAGCTTTGCTCTCGGAACGAACAGCAATGTACACTTTGGCATTTCGCTGGTACAAGATCTTGGCCAGTTCTTTACCAAAGCCGCTTGAACTACCGGTGACTATAAAGACCTTGACGTGTATCAGTCACTTGCCTGTTTCAACCAAGAGTTGAAGAGGATGGTTTACCTTTCCAAGCTGGTCTGGCAGATTGGCCTCGGTCAGAGTTGGGGGAGGATGGCAGATGCTCATGTTGTATCGTCACGGGAGAACTTTTGAGGTGTGAAAATGTTGATTCCACTGCGAAGCTATGGCTTAGTGCTTTGACAAAATAAGATGCTGGATTATTCCTGGAGCTGGGGAGAGTGGCTCTACATATTTATACTTGATCTGGAACCGCAGCAGTGCTACTGTTTACAGCTATATTTGCTGTTGTACCATGCCATCGAGGTAATATGCCATTCAATTACATAGTGAGAGCACTGTAGCTATTTTGGACATGATTAAATGTATCAGTCCTGGAAAATCTTGGTCTGAGCCAATCAGAATGTGTGTATGCAGGCAACGTGAGCAATGTGGAGCTCCGAGGCTTGGCGGCGGACGCCGTGTCAGCTACATCGCTGGGTATGTCGGCAACGTGAGCATTGTGGAGCAGTAATCAAAGTGACGGCCTTGGCGAATGGACAACGTAAGCTATTTTGATGGCAATGACTTGGGATTGAGTTCGACCAATGGACTGTCTTATCTACGGGCTAGATAAAGTCCTTGATTACTTGCCCGTCTTGTAAAATCCCTTGTTCCGAGCATATCTCCCTAAGTTCTAGTGCAGAAGGTTGTGATCCTAAGGCAGCTGAGCAAATCAGTGACAACGTGACGGGTCTCAAAGTTCTACGATCAGTATCTTATCCTATTGCCACGACGTGAGCCAGCGTGGCCAATGGTCAATCAAACTAAGTGTAACTCCTGAAGCTTCACCCCTATACTTGCTAACCGTTCACGTAAATAGTCAATGTCAGTAACCTCCAACCACGGATGAAAGTCATCTAGAGCATCCCCATGTTTTTGTTGTTCAAGCTTCGAAAGAAACGCCGTCAAGTCGATCCCGAGGTTCCTCAAGCGAGGGTCAAGAAAGCTTTGTTCCCCTGTTTCTGTGTTCTCAAAAATCATTGCTCCTGCCCGGTGCTTCAATATTCTCATGTTGTCAGGCACTGGGCCTAAAACAGCCTCGCCCTCAAAGTACCCACACAGACTGCACCCGCCACCGACTTGATAGGCAAGAGGGATGTCCTGGGAAGAGAACGCACTCGTACCCGAGAGTACAGGTCGTACAACTAGCAGTTCTCGCGAGCCTAGAACTGCCCATGTTTGGTCTCCTGGTAGTGCATCCAAGGGTCCGAGTCCGGGAACACCATCCTCTGTCCAAAGCAACTGTCTACCGAGACCTTCGGATGTGATCCTATTGAGAAAAACGGCATCCTTTGTTCTATCATACATCGATGCCTCACTGACTTCATGGCTCCCAAGTCTCGTAACGCAGTACAGCTGACATAGACGTCGTTTCGCGTACTCGTAACGAACTAATGGAAGATGCGAAGGATTGAAAGTATTCTCAGGAAACCTGTTGCTGCAGAGGGTTCGTGTGTATGCGTCCCCTAAGGTCATTGAGCTTCCTGGACATGGATCATCGAAGCTCCGCGATTCTTGGCGCAGCACGTCCCTGATCCTCGCCCAGTTTACGTCGAACGACCCATCTATATTTACTTTAGTAACCGCAGTCACTTTTGCCACAAATACTCCGTGCACGCCAAAAAGATCCGCACTTGGCTGTTTGTACTGTGTACTCAAATAGCCCGAAGCTATCTGGAATCGGAGTGGCCAAGGCTCTTCCCGGATGGGTCTGCAGTCGGTCCAGTCGGGAACCCAGCTGGGGCATGGTGACAAGTTCTTTGGGAATCTGCATTGAGAAAGGAAATCCACGTCCTTCATTTCTTGCAAATAAGCAATAATGGCATCGCGGTATATGACAGAGCTCGAAAGCGTGTAGTTCGGCTGGATGTGATCCTGAATGTTCTTGGGCAGGAGTGCTCGCACTGAGTAGATGCGATCTCGAGGATCGCTGCACTTTGTGAGGCCGAGGTTGAAACGAATATTCGGAAGATTGATTACCCGCGACTGGTATAGAAAGCCTCGCAAGTTCCCAAGGCGTTCAGTGAGCTCAATGCTGAATTCAAAGTTTTGTGGCCAGGCTTTCCGTTGTATGAGACCCCAAGCGTTGTAAAATGTCTAACGTAGGAGTCAGTACATCTCTAAATAGAGAAGGCTTTAGGAAACGATCGTGAATGGGGCGTAAATGATGCGAAGTCGTACCCTCCAGAGGATCCTTTTGGAGCCACATGCAATCGTTGCTGATCTCTAGTCTGCCAATGTGATTTCCTGTCGAACCCATAGGCGTTCGAACCATGACCGGTTCAACAGGTAGTAGATTGCACACATCTCATTTACCGAGAAGGGCAGTGGAACGCTGCGGTCAACTATGGATTTGTCCTGGCAATCAGAAGTAGCGGAAATGGAACGATTCGACTTTTCGAAATGTATCTGGGAACCAACATCTGACATGTAATCCATGGCTAAATCACTATTGTGCGAAGCTTCTCCAAGCCATATGAGCACCGCATTTGCGCGAGCATAGATTTCCCCCATCATGGCAACTTGCTGACCTTTGTCGGTGGTGTCTCCCTGGTCAATGCATATGGAATCTATCCATAGATCTCGTGGCCGATCTAGGAAGCGAAAATGACGGAGTGCGGATACAGCATTGACTCCAAGTGGTAGCCATCCTTCGTGATCTCCCGTAGCAAAGTGAGAGGTCGCAGAATCTGAACTGAAATCTTCAGCTCCTTGGGCGTATCTGACGGTGATGCGACCTGGTCTCACATCTAGCTTGTCCCAGGCGTATGAGATGTCCTCATAAGTGAGTATGTCGCTCTGAAAAGGATGAGCGCTGCTGTGCGAGCCTAATGTCTTGGTGGGAAAGGGAACATGTCGCATTGTGATGCGGACATCATCCTCGACGGAACCAGGGTGTAGCCTAGCAAGACGAATACATGATTCGCCATTGCTTGGTAATGAGGGATAAGTGAATCTTTGCATGTTTTCTTCGTACAAGAAGCATTGCCTCTCCAGGTTATCCTGGTCTCGGTGTTCTGAGAGCAAATACTCGCAAGATTCAAACATCCAGTTGACGATAGATGTACCGGGCAATGAATCGTAGTCAGACAATGCCACATTTGTGTTGAGAACCACAGTAAAAATAAATACGCACTTGTTGTGTCATTTGAGTTGTCGTGGTTCATCAGATATTGAGTAGTCGCTTAAATACCTATGTAGGGTTACATAAGTGGACAAATACCCCGCCAACTCTTCCCTTGGACAACTGCACGTCGCTTTTCGCGATATATCCACGCCACCAGCTGCTTACCCCAGATGAACTTCGCATGCAGGTGAGCTGTCATATCCTTGATACCCGAGTAGACATTAGATACCGTTCCCGTAGGTGGACTACTAGCAAGAGTGAAAGTCTCTCTACGGCGCAGGAAATAGTGGCGGGGTTGTTCAATAGTAGTGGCTGCCTAAAAGTAGAGTGTAGACGCTAGGGCCTCGGACAGCATTGCGCTAGAGGTCATGATACTTGGCTATGTTCGCCTACTTATGTACCTAGCTAACCAGGTAGATATCTAGACTATACTACACAACCATTTGACGTCACTAGATTGTCTATATTCATATCACTATGCTCATTTCAAGGTCGTACAGCCATTGTACTATAATTGTCGATTTCCCAAATTTGAACGCCTGATTGGATACAGTCACGGGTCAAGACATCATCCTCGTCTTCCGAACGGGCCGATCACAGATGACCGGCCAGTCGCATTGAATCAAGCTGCCATGTATATGCGGTGCAACGTGGCGGTTGCCATGGTTAGCCGCGCACTCCGTACAGTTCAACATTAGAGGTCGAATTCACTGCGTACGTGCCGTGAGGCACATTTGCAAAACTCTATACTATGATGTAGCTATGTTAGTATACTGCTGCAAACATAATAAGTTTCAATTGTTTGAAGATTGTCGAATTCTGAGAAGACACTCCGGTAATTGACTAGATTAATTTAGTTCCTTGAGTTACATTCTCATATCATTGGAATACAAGCTAACATACCACCACATAACATTGTATACGGCACAGGGGGATTGAGGTGATTCGAACATCAGAGACTGAGCCTGAAATGTAAAAACAAGCTTGCCTTCAAGATGATCAGGTATTAGCATTATTTCAAGCTAAATTCTCACAGGGCCACTCTAGGGCGCCAATGTAGCATTTTGCCAAGACAATCTGCGTTGGATCGTCCTCAGCCCTTCTGGTTGATCACAAGCACCCTTAGGCCTTTTCGCATGCGGATTCCATTTTGGGGGGATACTGGCGTAGTGTCAAAACGTCCCGTTGACGGCGATCCTGCGGGATCAGGTTTCTTGCATCTTTCCTTATCTAGATGTATCTCCATGCTCAATCCTGATTGACACGTAACATGCCGACTACCGGAAACTGGTACTGTGATGCTGAAACTATCGCCTTCATGTACATATGGCACAACTGTGAAGATGTGCCACGTCGCAGGATGCAACCATCTTCCGTGCAGATGGGGACACAGTTTCATAGTGGCTTGAGTCTGGCTGCGGCGCCCGTTAATTCACCCCAAAGCTCCGACTGAAATAAGGTTTATGGCTGCATGGATCATCTAATGCACTTGGAAGGTAGGAAAGCTCGGATTGGTCGACCAACAGCTTCAGTTTCCCGGAGAGGCTACAGTCTGCGATGTCGGCAAATTACAGTGCTAAGCGCTCGCCAGCCTCGAATTGCCCCTTGTACACTACATTACGCCCTGCTCCCTAGATGACGAATTTACTCGAGCTGACAATGCGCCGGGTTAACAACTCTTCTGAGCGGCTAGCAAAAATGGATGCCGAGGTCAGTCCGTTCTGAGAAGAGAGGGCTATCGCTTATATGTTCAATGACGTAGAATTATTTGGAAACTACGTGCTGCTCGACTGTAGCGGTGTGATTTGATCACGCCTCGTCAGTTTTGGGAAAATAAGTCTCGCAGAGTACCTAGATCTTGATATGAATGGAGTAGATATTTTCAAGACTAACACCTCCCCTTTTCAATTAAAAAGCCAGACGTGCGAACCCCGGATGCAAGTTCTTTCATTTCTACAAGTTTTGTCGCCTTCCTGTCATTCAAGTCCTGCACTCCCTTGCTGCCGAAGAACACGGCAGCCAGTGCAGAAGATTTCCAGATCGGAATCGTCTTGCGGCTCTTATTGAATCTAGAGTGTAGAAGCAATATTAAAGTGCCGAGCTGCAGAGATGCTGGCAAGGTAAGCCAAACCCATCGTATCTTCAGAACGGCAGCGATGGTTGTGATTTCGCCCGGTGTGAATTTCAATCCCCAATCGACACCGTCTGGTTGATTGTGACTGCGAAGAGCCGTTGTCATACTCAGCGCGACTGCTTCGAACACATCATCCACACTAGACTGTCTGCTCTGAGGTGTCGATTCCTTCGAGATCATGGAGGTTTGAGAAAAGTCCGCCTGGAGATTATAATTTCGGCTATTCAAACGAGTGTCCATCATACTGGGTCCACCGAGAAGCGAGCCCGCCCAACCACTAAGCTCTGTGGAAAGCTCGCGCCCAACAATAAATCGATCAGTCGTGCCATTCAACCATTGCGATGGCTCTGGGTTGGTCGAAGAAAATAGGCTGCTTCCTGGCGCTGACAGCTCGTAGTACACGTTATCTTGATTGTAATTAAGATTTGGTGAAGTGATCAGCCTTCCAGACCTGGATGAGTCCAGTACCTCCTCAAAGAGGTATCCATGAATGATCTGCGATCTATATCTATTGACACACCAGTAAAGCAAGCACTCTTGAGCTTTCGCGTTGGGAAGAGATGCAAAGGCTTGGTCATCAACTGAAGGCAGAACTATGGTGATGTTGGCAATCGGGAAGTCCACTTTCACCTTCAAAGGCTCGTAGTATTCGGACGTCTCGTAGTACATCCGTGTTGTGTATTCCGAGTCGGGGTCCAGATTGACCCATATGGAATGAGAAAAGCCGTTTGGAAGTGTCCAATTCATGCGATTGGATGCGTACTCAGTGGTCCAATTCGCTGATTTCAAAATTGTGTTATTGTGTTCATCGGTTGAAGTATAGTTGTAAAAAACGATCTGATTTGGTGGTGTGTAGTTTTGTTGCACTTCCAACAGTGATGATAGGTCGGCACACTCACTACAAACAGCGAGACTGTCGTGCACATCGAAGGAGCAGTTCCCTGTCGGACAGCTCGGAATCAGCTGCAAGAAGTTCCGGGATAATGGATCGTTCAAGTCCCGGTTGAAGCTAATACCCTGGTCCATGGATGAAATCAACACACCCGGTACATCAATAGGGCCAACATAATTGGTAAAGTAACCCCCAACCTGGTTGTGATATAGTACCCGATCTGGCGTCAAAGTACTATTGTTGGCGAGAGTCATATATTTGACTTGAATGACTTGTTGAACGAATGGAGCAGTCAAGAGACTGCAGATTGATATAATCGATGCAAGCGATATAGGGTTTCTATGTTCATCAGTGACCTTCAAATAAGCCTCAGTTATCGATATGTGATTACTTACAAAGTTCTCGTAGCTGCCAAGAAAATTAATGATCCCCATGGCCCCCGACTTGCGTCGTCGATCAGCTCTATATGGGAAAGTCTGGCGGTATCCCGGGACAACCAAATCCACTTGTTCTGCCCAATTATACTGGAAATAACTGACAACAATCCTGACGTGGATATAGCTGAGAGTAGAGATATCAAGGCGTTGAGCGTGAGTCCAGTTGGCCAGTCTGGCAGCGATCGTCCAGAGTAAGTCCAGAGGATTCCAGCCTCGGCACTGAACGCACCCATGCTCATGATGAGCAATGCCATCTCCCAGAACCATGAATCAATCGCCCACTGTTTAAAAGTTCTCCATTTCAATTGAGATGGAGCATTTTCACGCTCATTTCTTTCCGCGGTTTTCGCAAGTAGTGTGCTGTGTAGTTCATCGGCGTCCAATGGTGGCTGTTCTTGTAGATTCGAGGCGGAGGAACACTCGCTTCCATTCTGTAGGTGGTGCATCGTCAGTCGATTAGGGAAGTTGAGACTGCGTGAGAAGTTTTGGTTTTCGTTCCTCTCAAGTTGTGTACTGGATGACTCCGAGATGAACTCGGCATCTTGGAGTACAAGACGATGCGTGCGGCAAAGACGATGGCAGGCTCAGGAAAAATCAGGATTATAATCATGGTTTTCTATGAGATGACCTGTCTTCGAAATCATCATATACGACTCCATCGCAGGGTATAAGACTTCTGGGGGTGGGTAATGTTACATTCTGCTAAGGCTCTCTGCCAGC
Source organism: Neopestalotiopsis rosae (assembly GCA_023078685.1). Taxonomy (NCBI): domain Eukaryota; kingdom Fungi; phylum Ascomycota; class Sordariomycetes; order Amphisphaeriales; family Sporocadaceae; genus Neopestalotiopsis; species Neopestalotiopsis rosae. The sequence goes on along the minus strand of JALGAS010000014.1, from coordinate 257,539 downwards.
TGAAGTGTTCAGCCCATTTTACCTGACCATACTTGCCCAGGGACCTTTACGCGTGTGCGTTTCAGCCTTTCTCCTGGATCTCTTATATCTGAAATTAAGATCAGCCACCCGTCCTATATAGCCTTCTTACGCGGCTTTGCTTCCTATGTTCCTGTTCAATTCTGATCAGCGAATTGTGATTGTCGCATTGCCACATCCAACGCCAGTGGTTCGGTGAGACCCTAATACATGCCTAGGCACATTAAGCGACCCACTAGGATTGCTGCCTCTAGATGCGACATATTTGGTGCATATCCATGTAACGCGTCATCACGGAATCAATCAGCACTTGTACAGAGTTGGAATTGTTCCAAATTTGACGAATTCCCAAATGTGATCGCTGTGAGCTGCCCTCTCAGTAGATTTGGTCGCAGTATCGTGAAATAAGGTTGACAGCCGCGTAATAATCTAAACCCCTGGCAGCACACTTCACACCCGCCTACCAGCATTTCTAGCCCCCGTACAGGGCTGTGCTGCATGGTAATCCGTAATTCAATCGGTCAAAAGCGCCGCGAGATATTCTTCCCCTGAGTATCACATGTGGAGCCGATCTCAAATAGCATAGGAAGATTTACTGGCAATGCGTAGGGGCCTAATTCTCAATTGGGCAGGTGGGAAGGGAATGCGGCAATGACGCTGGTTCAGCCCCAAAAATGGGAATCACGACTTCTTACAGGACGCCATCTGTCGGCGACCCGATCCGCCTCCATGTCGCAACACAATGCGGCTCTTCTTAGCTCGCCGGCCCAGAATGATGCCGGATAGGAGCGCACAAGTGTCGCTGACGATGCTGACGGAAGGAGATACGATTTGTGCGATGGCCTGCATTTATTGATTTCTCCTGCAGGCTGCTGGCGTTTGCGCAGGCGGTCAAATCTGGTTGCCTGGCTAAATGGGACTTTTCACGAAGCTGTGCCGCAGGACCCATTTCGCGAATTCGGATAACCAATAAGCTTAATCTAAGCTTGTCTTGGCTTTCCAATCCTTCGGAACATTCGAAATGTCGCGATCAGGCTCGCGTTCGATCTTTCTTTCCATGATAGTTTTCGCGAACCCAATTGATGGTCCTGGGCGCAAATATGGTTGGAAACACAGCTCAGGTCGATCAATTGGAGCTTCAGCGAAGATCGAGCTCATCTAGTTCCATTTCAGATGCTAGTTCGATAGCCGACCCCAGTCACACACTGATCGCCGACGGTCCTGCCCAGAAACGAAGGGTTGGGCTGATCAAGAGGACTTGGATAGTCGTTGCAGCTGTCTGTGCCATTTTGGTCATCGCCACCGTTCTGGGAGAAGTTTTGAGCAAACGCTCACATAAAACTACCAGCCATACCACTCCACCAGACAACTACACCTCGAATTCCGACCGCGCAGCAGCAGTGAGCCAGGCGTTCAACCAAGCATGGGCTGGCTACTACAATGTAGCATTCCCCAGTGATTCCCTGCGACCAGTGACAAACGGGTCCCTCAATGACAGGTTGGTACAATTGGCTTGTGCTGCATAGAGAAGCAGACTGACATTGGAGCAGAAATGGTTGGGGCGCAACCGCCATCGATGCCCTGTCGACGGCACTAATCATGGGAAATGATGAAGTGGTTCAGCAAATTCTTGACTTTATCCCACGTATCGACTTTGATACACCCAGCGATGTGGATCGTACCATCTCGCTATTTGAGAGTACAATTCGATACGTGGGCGGGCTGCTGTCCGGTGAGTGTGGTACGGGTCAAGCTTTTCTCGTTGCTAACCATTTGAAAGCACACGATCTTCTATCTGGACCTCTTGCGCAATCATTCCCCACGAACGAATCGACGTTGACAAATATTCTTGACCAAGCTGTACACTTGGCCGATAATCTAAAGGTGGCCTTCAATACATCCAGCGGCGTTCCTATTGGCCGGCTGCTCTTTGAACCACCTCGAACCAATGACGATACCCAAGTCAGCTTGGCGGGAGCTGGCACCCTGATTCTTGAGTGGACCAGACTCAGCGACAAGACTGGTAACGAAGAGTATGCGAAGTTGGCAGAAATAGCACAGTCTCATCTGCTCTCCCCGGGCCCTCCCGAGATCGCGGAGCCGTATCCCGGGCTGCTCGGCACCTTCATCGATGTCCAAAGCGGCTTATTCTTGGAATCGAGTGGTGGCTGGTGGGGAAGCGACGACAGCTACTACGAGTATCTCCTCAAGATGTACATGTATGATACGGAACGGTATCAAAACTACAAGGAGAAATGGACGACAGCGGCAGATTCGACCATCAAGTATCTGGCATCTCACCCATCGACTAGACCCGACTTGACTTTTCTTGCTATATATGGTGGAACTGGCAATCTAACGTTTGCGTCAGGCCATCGTAAGTCGCAAAAATTTGGCAGACTATGACTGATCCTTTGACTGACAATTGTCCAGTTGCTTGTTTTAGTGGCGGAACCTTTATACTAGGTGGTCTGACGCTAAACAGGCAAGACTATGTTGATTTCGGCATTGAACTAGCGTACAGCTGCCACGAAACCTATACTGCCACCGCGACCGGCATCGGCCCCGAGAGTTTTGCGTGGAAGGACGACGGAAGCCTCTTGACTTCGGCTCCAATCGCTGAGCCTCCTGCCGACCAAGTCTCGTTTTACAAGAAGTCAGGCTTTTGGATCACCAGTAGCGACTACCAGCTCCGCCCCGAGGCCATCGAGAGCTGGTATTATGCCTACCGCGCGACCGGGAACACAATCTATCAAGACTGGGCTTGGGATGCATTCGAGAGCATCATGGCCGCATGCTCAGCAGGCAGCGGTCTATCGGCCATTTCGGACGTGAATGCTGCCAATGGAGGGCAGCTCCTCAACAGCCAAGAGAGTTTCATGCTCGCTGAGACGTTCAAATATTTGTATATGATCCAGGCCGAGGAAGCGCCATGGCAGGTTTCGGCATCCCGCGATAATCAATTCGTGTTCAATACGGAGGCGCATCCAATTAGGATTGCTGGGAACTCGGTCTGAATGAGTCCTGGTGGAACGCCTCGGTGATAATCAATGCATTTCCCACGTTAAAGACCCACTTCTTCCAGATTGATGCACCTTGTCTAGTGAAGTCTGAGTTTATTTGACCGGACCCCCATGCATCTCGGTGATTGATTGAGGCCTAGGGCTACAACTACTGCGACTTCGACTTTTCAATGTTCGATATCCTCATTTCGATCATCCATCACCCATTCCGCACTTTGCGACAACGAGTAATTGATTGCATCTCAGAGTTATGTCAATGCAAAGCAGGACATCGACATCAGCATCAGCGGATGCACGCAAGCCAGATGCAAAATGTCGCATCCCACCCAAGATATGTCGACGATGTCATCTGCCGATGTAGAGTTGCGCCAAAATGCTCTCTCAAAGGCAGCGGAGCGGAGCTGATAATACGATCGTGCGGATAATTGACGCATTTGATTGGTGCGTTGGTACGAGCTCACGAACCCACGACATGGGTCGTGGTTCTGTTGGTGCAAGCAGCGCATCTACCAAATGCATCGCAAGGTGGGCGGCTATGCATGTTGGAACTCTGGCACAAAGCCAAGATAAAAATAACTTTTGACCAACAGCGCACACTGTTCGTGATTTCTTCAAAAACACCACATTTTTCCAGATTGCTTTTCTCTGTACCGAAAAGTCGGCTTTGCTTTTGGTGTTTTTGACTTACTTTGCTATCAGTATCTCTCTGTTCAGGAAGCGATCTGCATCGAATGCGCCGTGTCATGCCATGGCGCTGATGTTGAAGCCCATCATGCCTGGGCCGAAAGGCATGCGACGGCGCGGAAGTCGCCTCCCAATACTATCAATCATTCTCACAATTGCAGTCGTCGTATATTTGCTAGACTGCCAACCATTGGCCGCATTCTCGACTTTTCCGGTCACTCAGTCCGAGTCAACCTGCCCAAGGTCCTCGCGGCTCAAGGATGTTGCCGTTGTCTTGAGGACAGGCGCGACGGAATCGCAGAACAAGCTGCCCATTCATTTCGACACTGTCCTTTCTTGTGTTCCAGACTTCATTATCTATTCGGATTTCAACGAGACCATCCGAGGACATCAGACGTACGATGTATTAGACGGCGTCAATGATACCATCAAACATACCGTGCAGGAGTTCAAGCTGTACAATCACCTACGCAGCCGGAGACGAGAGGGTCTGGTGTACCAGACCATGTATGGAAGTGGACCAACGGGCGCACAAGAGAACCGCGGATGGAAGCTCGACAAGTGGAAATTCCTGCCCATGGTGGATCGCGTGCTCCATGATCGGCCAGACGCAAAGTGGTACATCTTCATCGAGGGCGATACGTACATGTTGTGGCAAAATATGCTGCGGTTTCTTGCCAACTTCGATGCCACAGAGCCGCAATACCTAGGGAAGCACATGTACATTGACAACACACTCTTCGGGCACGGAGGTTCGGGCTTTGTGCTGTCGCGGCCCGCCGCGGAAATGGTAGCGAATCACTGGCGACAGCACCTGGACGAGTACAACGACTACACGCAGACGGAATGGGCCGGCGACGCCATCCTCGGCAAGGCGCTCAAGGACGCCGGCGTCGACATGTTCTCGTCCTTTCCCAACCTCCAGGGCGACAGCCTGACGACGGTGGACTGGAACGTCACCAAGCTCGGCCGGGAGCCGTGGTGTTATGCCCCGGCGACTTTCCACCACATGAATCAGGCCGAGTTTCGAGAGCTGTGGAGGTTCGAACAGCAGTGGCTGTCGCGCCACGGAACGTCAGCTCCCGCGCCTCTCTTTCGCGACATCTTCAAGAGCCTCGTACTGCCGAGGCTCAGGCCCAAGGTGGAAGATTGGGACAATGTGTCGTCCACTGGCAAGGAATACAGCAATAATGTAATGTCAAAAATGACGGATGAAGACATTGCTCTGTTGGGTCAGTTTGAGCGACAAGCCCATTTCTCATATCACCACTGCCAGGTCTTGTGCGAGAGCAAACCGGCCTGCCTCCAGTTTTCTTACAACAAAGGGTCTTGCTTCATTGCAAACGAGCTCAAGCTCGGTCATGCTGTCGATAGCAGCTGCCTGGAATATTCAAATGCAGCAGGAGAGTGTGTGAAGAGCAGAAAGGTAGAGGAACAGCACCGAACGGTCCTAGGAAACATTGGTATGACGTCTGGCTGGGTCATGAGCAGGGTTGCCAAGTACGTCGACGATCTGGACCAATCGTGCCAGAATAAAGGCATCAAAGATTGGGTAATATGAGCCCATTTTCCATTAGCATCCTAGTCATTGAATATTCATACGCATTTCTATTTGGTACCGTGAGTCCCCCCCCCAAATGTTCAACTTTCAAGTTGTCCTACACGTTCGAGAAGTGACCAAATCTCAACGCTACCGAAGTGTTTATTGGTAGGGCAGGTCTCACCTATAGAATTTTGGCTCAAACTCGTTCGCACAAAGCTTTACCGAAATGGACTCGATGACTTCCGTCCTATGTTTCAATGCAAGCTCATGGCCCGAATCGCAATTGCATCAGAAATGTCGTTGGAATAGCCTAGTTGTAGGTAGGTAGCCATCGCTGTATATGCAGCCCAGGATCAATCCTTGCGCTGTCGCTTGCGAGAAGACGGCTTCGCATGCCAAGTGTGCATGTCTGACATGTAGTCATAAGCTGCATACCTGCAGTATCGAATTCGAGCTTCAACTCACCAATCGCTTGTTCTCTCGTCATTTCAATTTTCGCTCGCTTCGCCTGAAGCTCGCTGCTGTATAGGCAAGCAGTGACACGTCTCCAGGCCCTGGAAATGGCATATCGTGAGGACGAAGATGCCATGGTGGGCGCCACACGCTATAACCTGGACGCTGCACGCTAGCGCACCGGTTCCCCACGAGCACCTCAGGACCCCAATTAGTTTTAATCAGTAAACAGGGTGTATAGGAAAGATCGATGCCAGAAAAATGTGTATAATCAAAATTACTATTAGAGAAACATCAACAAAAGGAACAAGTAGCTCAATGAATCCATGAGCTCACAGAGACGAGAATCAGGTACCCGAAAATCATGTGCAATTGCCAGCGAAAGTTTCTTGGCCTATGCTGAGTCCCTGGGTAGGTAGGTACAGCCTACAGGTAATCACCCCACCTACCCGACAGCTAAACGGCACCAAACCATACAAAATAGGGCATATTTCCTTCGCGTTCTGACGTTGCAGAGCAGAACACGAAAGTAGTCAGTGAAATCAACTTGGTCGATCAATACCAATGTCGAAATATGTTGTACTATCGACTGGCCCTCGCATGTAAGCTGACAGTCACATTGGTCAAATTGGACATGCACTCACGCAATAGTGGAACGATGCCGTAACGAATCGGTCTTTAATCGCGCCAACCCGAGCAACTCCCGGTAGCATCCAATAGGAGGGCATCGGCTCTTCATAACTTTGCCTGAGCTCGACGTGCCTGGAACATTCATTCGCACACAGATAACCCCGAGGTATTTGTTGTGACTCAGACCGTCTGCGCAGCCTCATCTTGTAAGACCTAATGCGCGAGCCATTGGGCTGGATGACTCCAATGCCAAGAAATAGACACGCCAATTCCACATAGTGCCATTCTAACAAGATCATCGCGGAGACTACCAGGACAACTGAATAAATAAAATGCATCCATCGCCGGTGCGCTTCGAAGAAGGGTAATGGCAATATACGCTCACTTTCTGCGCCGACATATCTGACACGGAATTATTGAATTGACGAAAAGCAAACCAAAGTCTGTCGCAATCATGGATCTCTTCAACTCCCCCGAATTCGCATCTCGCGTCGAGACTCTGATGAAGGAACACCACGTTCCGGGCATGGCTATCGCCATCATTCAAGATGAGCAGGTAGCATCGAAGGGATACGGCCACACATCTTTCGATGCACCAAAACCATGCACTGCTGATACGCTCTTTGACATTGCGTCTTGTTCCAAGTCTTTGACAGCAGCCTCTGTCGCATTGCTCGTCGAGAGCGATCAATATCCAGAGGTGAAATGGGATGCGAAAATGTCAAAACTGCTGCCGGACGACTTTGTCTTATCCGAGGAGAGCTACACAAACGACGTTACCGTTGAAGATGTTCTCAGCCACAGGACTGGCATGCCTCGCCATGACTGGTCTTATATGGGTATACGCGCTCCACAGCCCGACGACACGAAATCGATCGTCAGGAGTCTTCGACATCTAGCAGTGGCCGCTCCAATCCGACAAAAGCAGATGTACAACAACATGATGTATACCGCAGCAGTCCATCTCGTCGAGCAGACGACGGGGTCATCATTCTCCGACTTTCTTGAGAAGCACATTTTTGAGCCTCTGGGCATGAACTCAACTAGTCTCCAGCCGTCCCGCGCTCGGGCTAAAGGCCACGGCGACCGCATTACAGAGGGCCATGCGTGGCAGCGTGACGAGGGAACCTACAGAAAATTTCAGACTCCGGAATGTCCAGAGGCCGAGGGAGCAGGCTCAATCATCACCAGCGCAAACGACTACATCAAATGGGTCAAGGCCATGCTCAAGCACGAAGGCCCAATCACGCAAGACGTCCGCAAGGGCATCCTCAAGCCGCGCGCAATAAATGATCTGGATGACGATGACCAAGACCCTTTTACCGACCCGGGCGTCTATGCTGCGGGTTGGGATATCTTCTACTACCGTGGTCACAAGGTTGTCACACACAACGGCGGCGTGCCGGGCTTCGGTACTCGCCATACCTTTTTGCCCGACCACAGTTTTGGCTGCGTCGCTTTTGGAAACTCGACCAACGGCGGTACTCTGGCAGAAGTCGTGGCCAAAGAGTTGATTGATGAAATCCTGAAGGTACCAAAGGACGAGCGTGTCGACTGGAACAAGAGGGAGCGCGACGCCGAACAGAAATGGCGAGCTCCCGAAGCGGAGAAGGAGAGGCGTGAGAAGCTGCGACAGGAGCTCTGCCCTGGCATCAAGGAGCCGCAGCCTCAAACGCAGCCTCTCGAGGCATACGCAGGCGAATACCACAATGTTGGGTACCATGGAATGACTGTTCAGGTGTTAGACGGGAAGCTATTCATTGACGCCTCGGAAAGGTCCATGGGATTTCTGGTCACATTTGAACATGTCTGTGATCAGACGAAGTACCTCATGCACATGAAAGACTATCTGGACGGTGAGGTCTACAGCAAGAAAGCCGAGTTTGTTCTCGAGAACGGAAAAGTCACGCGCATGGGTCTTCACTTGGAAGAGGATCTTGACGATTATATCTGGTTCAATAAACCATGAAAGTCAGGCATCACTATCTAGTCCATTCCAATACTCAAGTCATATGAGACCAGAAGTCGAAGAAGCAGTTGATACATGGTGTACTGCTTCAAAAATGCAATTGCAGTCTGCGACTTCCAAGTTTTGTCAAAGCACTGTCGTGTTTCTTTATGTTGTCAACTCTCAACGACGGCGCCAAATTTACCCTTATTGATAGCACGTGCAAATACAGGAATTACCTCAATGACTTTTGTTCGACTCACGAGTTTAAGCACGGATATGATCCTGACACCACGCTACATGACTATCTTGGCTGCAGATATCCAATTTTTGCTATACGGGTGCTAGTGGGGACCTCTTCAAGTAAAGAACTGCCAGCAATCGCGATGATATATGATTATTGCCTTGATAGGGGGGTGGAAATTTAGTAGAAGACTGATCACCAAGAATTATCGGCGAATACTTGCTGACATTCGCACAACGGGCATCTAGTTGTTCAGCCACCATGAAGAATGAGGCTAGGTCGGGTATCGCTCCTGCATGGCGATATACTCACCGGCTGACATGGTGGTTGGCTGCACGACAGAAATATTTATCTGTGCTTGCTTCAATGAGAGAGAAAAGACCTGAAGCAGACGGATAGATGTCAAAAGGATGAAGTACCCGATGGCGCTGGAGAATCTCGAAGAAGGAAGTAATCATACCCCTTGCGAATCACATATGATAGGCTCCCAGAATCCGGTCACGGACAAATAGAGTCAAATCGGGCGTAATCACATCCCCGGTCACATACAGGGGTATACGCCATGGCTTTCATAGCTCGTTCATGAAGCTTACCCACTAACCGGAATTTTACATAATTGATTATTGCATGGTTTTATCTGCACCGTATTTATTCTTGGAGCCGTCACGAATACATGATCATTGATTGGTCCAATACAACGGGTAGTGGCATAGAAAGGTTGCGACTACAGAAATGATCGCCAAGCAACTATGACTGAGGGGTGACTCAACATCTAATATTGCCTTGGCGAGTGACTGCGAAGGTGATAATGAACGATCAATCCAGAATAGTCCTGGGACAGGTGCTTGGCAAGCGCCACCACCCCTAACTGTCAGACAGCGGAACATACTCATCTCACCATCTTCTCCTATTGCCTTCTTAAGATATAGTTTAGAAGCAAGACTCATCGAAGACATGTATTCAGGAGGAATATTTAATCAGGTTGACGGGCCACCTAGTGATCCTCCACAAGTCACCAAGTAAAACCCTCCAAGAATCCCTTTTCATTGTTAACAAATGCAGGACTAAGAATAAGATTTTGACCTTCAGGCCATGACCCAACCTGTATTTCAATTATCAAAATGAACGCCACAAACGTTATTATGCCTTCAGCCCCCACTCATAACTCCCTTGTTGTGAGATCACTGTTGGAAGTCACACCTGAATATCGTGAAAACATCCTCAAGGATGTCGAATACAATATTTTTGCTTTCCCTGCTGGACTTATTACTTGCGACTTCTTGTCGGACTCAGGGACTTCAGCAATGACAGATATACAATGGGCAGCCAGTAAGTGGTATTATATGAGAATAGTCGAGTGGTTTTCCTACGATCTGACTACTGCCTCACGTCTGGTGCTGACTCGATCGTCACAGTGCTGCGAGGGGATGAAAGCTATGGCCGCAACTGGGGATACTACTGCCTGCTTGACGCCTTTCGAGACATTTTCGAAAGAGGAGATGAACAGGAAAACGTCTTTGAGAGTGTCCTCACGGGTTCTGCCGATGGCGAATTCTATCAGAAGAAACTGTTGGTAGGACATTCGGTTGGCTTCTTCAATGGAGGTCACCATCAGCTCGAGCGTCCGAACTTCTTCATCACTCCTCAAGGCCGCTGCGCGGAGACGCTTTTGTTTTCCACGCTGGCCAGGGTCATGGCCCAAGATGCTAAGTCAGACCATGCTCAAAAGCCCATCATAATAAGCAACGGCTTCTTTGACACGACGGGTGCCAATGCAGCAGTTGCTGGTTTCGAGCTGCAGACCTTTACTCAACCAGGGCTGAGTGATGAGTTCCCTCAAGATCAAATCGGCCTCAAGAATAACTTCAAGGGAAACATGGATGTGGTTGCCGCCGAGCGCTTTATTGATGAGCACCCCAGCCAGGTGAACATGTTGCTCATGACCATTACAAACAACTGGGCAGCCGCGCAGCCAGTATCCATGGCTAATCTCCGAGCAGCTGCGTCATTGGCGGCCCGTAAAGAGATACCCCTATTCTATGACGCCTGTCGCTTTGCTGAAAATGCATTCTTCATTCACGAATTCGAAGAAGGATATTCAGACGTCTCCATCGCCAACATTGTGAAGGAATTGTTCTCATATGCTGAAGGCTTCACCATCAGTCTAAAGAAGGACGGTCTTTCCAACATGGGCGGTGTACTGTGCTTACGCGACCAAGGGCTCTTTGCACAGCGGTACAAGGGCATCGGGGTACTCCTGAAAGAAATGCAGATATTGTGTTACGGGAACGACTCCTATGGCGGCAGTAAGTCTTATTCACCAATACGTGACCCTGACTCAAAAGAGCTCTGAGCGCGCAGTGTTGAATCAATTCTCCTAGTGAGCGGCCGCGATCTGATGGCATCTGTCGTTGGCTTATATGAGGTCACGAAGGAGAGCTACCTTCGTGGCCGAGTGCGCCAAGTTCAATCATTCTGCCAGCGACTACAGGCAAGCGGCATTGCCGTGCTTTCTCCTCCTGGGGGTCATGCCATATATCTCGACATGGATGACTTCTTCTACGGCTGTGGCAGAAGCCCAGGCGACTTTGCCGGCTTGGGGTTCTGCCTAGAGCTGATCAAGGACTTTGGTATTCGCGCGGCAGAGGCAGGTCCGTTTGGCTGGGAATGGGACCGCAAATCGCCCGAGGAGCAGAAACTTATTCCCAATCTGGTCCGATTCGCTGTTCCGCGCCACGTCATGTCCGACGAACACATCAACTACACGGTCGCTGCCATCAAGCAGCTCTACGACAGGAGACACACGATACCCAACGTCAGAATTTCAAGAGGCAAGGATATGCGTGTCCGCCATTTTTCGTGCGGCCTTGAGCCTATACCTGTCACGTCGGAAATATCTGGAACTTTGCTTGACGAGTCCAGTCGTCAGCTTGAATTTCTTTCGCGAGCAATAGGACAGAGTCCCTCGGCTAGGGACGAACTTCTCCGCGCACTCAACGTGGGATTGGGACAGTTGGGCCAAATTCGGATCCCAGATCAGCTGAGCAACATCGGCTGGGTGTCGCACGTGAGCAATGACCATTCACCAATCGAGTACTCAGTGGCCCTTAATCACAACACGGGTAAGGCGGAGTTGCGATTCCTAATCGAAGCGCAACCTGCCGAGTATGATTTGCTGCAGGCTCAGCAATGTGCCTTGAGCCTGATGCAAACGGTCGCAAGTCAGTATGGGTCAATCGTCTCATTGCGGCGATTTGAGAGCATTCGCCATCTTTTCATGCCAGCGCAACCTCGGGGCAACTTTGCTGCTTGGTATAGTTGTGCGCTCTGCGAAAAAGCTCCAGTGTGGAAAGTATATCTCGATCCTCGCGCCTCTGGCAACGAGAACGCTCTTGACATAACACGTCAAGCATTCAATCGTCTTGGTGCATGTGACCAGTGGCGACTGATTGAGTCCAACATGGACTCGAATGACTCTGTCGTGTACTTTTCATTGGACCTATGTGCAGACGAGCAATGTGCACGTGTCAAAGTATACATTGCCCACGACAAGGCATATGCATCTCGAGTCGCTGCATTCCACTCTTCAGTCTGTTCATCTAGTAACTCGTACGACATCCAACGCTTCTGCGAGACCGTGTCAGGAGGTTCTCTAGGCCCTTACACTAAGAAGCCTGTACTTTCGTGCTTTGCAATCACTACGGATCAACCAAAGGCAACTGGCACAGTGCACTTTCCAGTAGACTCCTACGTGGGCTCGGATGCAGAGGCTCAGACGAGGGTCAAGCAGTATATGGATGTGGCAAATGTGTCATCTTTGTATCGACAACGGTACATGAAGCTGATCGGTGCAGTGCAGCGCCGGTCATTGGCAGAGAAGGCAGGGATTCATTCCTGGATCAGTCTCAAGCAGGAGTCTAATGGTCACCGGTCAAACGGTTTCTATCTTTCACCGGAGTTGTTTGGATAGACTGCTGCGCCTCAATGTTCACGCGTCCATGCATGAAGATGGTTGCTTCCATTCCCAATGAGTTCTTAATAAGCCTTGGCAAGAAAGTTGGAGTAGGGTCTGGAGCGCGCTTCTAAGAGCTTCAACATCAATATTCAGAATAGTACTCATTGACTATACTGTCAATGGACTGCTCTACCCCACTTATAATTCTAAATATTGCTTGTCTTGTCCGAATTTGCATATTGAATACATTCATCTCCGCTCATATCAATCTCTGAGGCAACGATAAACTTTCGCTTAAAGCAAGATTTGGCGCCCAGGATAGTCGGTATTGACGTCGCCTGCGGCAATAGACCGGACAGTGATCAGCAGCAGTCCAAAGAAGGGGGGGGGGGGGGGGGGGGGGGTGGCACATTCAACAATATGACCTTGGTGTGGTGTGCGCATGGTCGGGCGGCACGGACTATATTCCGAATTGAGCTCATGATTCATCTCGCATAGGTCGGTCGGAGAAGCTATAGGCAGCCGCAGCAGCGAATCAAATGATGCATGCGCACAAAGTGCCGCAATGGAACAGTGAAGCCCGTGCCACTCCAATGTGGCGCTGCGGAGGGTTGGAGTCGCCAGGAGATTTTTGCAATCATGCAATACGACATACAGGTGCAGCCCGGAATACTCCTTGAGAGTGCCGGGCATCTATTTACGTCTTCCAACATTATCAACCGGGTAAATGGTCAGTTCAAGTGCCGGCATTCAGTTAGATGCATGCATAAATGGGACCTCGTGCAAGTGCATACCACGTCGCAAGCTTCTAGCACAAAACGCGTCTAGTTTAACAACATCCACTGGCTTTCCAGAGTAGTTAAGGTTGCTACATACAATCTAGTATCTTATGCATCCACCTTGTAATCCGTCTTGTGGTGTGTCAAAAATCGTCCCACTACCTTCAAGACTCGTTCTCTCAGTCCACCTTCATCCAAATGGCAAAAGTGGCTGCCATTTGGAAACGTGATCCAACGGACACGCGAGATGAGCTCAAAATATGGCTCTTGTGCAATATCATGCGAGGTGTCAAATTCTCCATTGTAGACCAAAGTGTCGGCAGTGATTTTGTGAAGGCGCGGAATGTCATTCCAGCCAACCAGCGTACCAATACAGTCGAACAACGAGGGACCATACCTGAAGAATGAATGGTCAGCGGATGTGAATATTTATCTAGAACGTGGCGAGAGTCTGCAAGAAAACTCACATAGTATCATAAACTGTCGTGTCCTCGCCCATGGTCTTGAAAGCCGCCATCAATTCTGGGGGCATTGTCTCTGCACGGCTCACAAAAGTCTTTGTAAAGACTGCCGAGGCTGCCTTGTACTCTGGCGTCTTGGTTTCGCCTTTCGCGCGACCTTCATCAATGACCTTTTGGACATCCGCCGGGAGTGCCTCCTTGCACAACCAGATGCTCTTGATGGAAAGCTCAATGCTGGCTAGGGAGCTGGCCAGCACCAGTCTCTTGAGGCCCCGTGGCTGAGAAGCGGCAAATGCAGTAGCGAGAAGCCCGCCCCAGCTCTGGCCCAAGAGATGGAATCCGGGGCCGTCGTGCAGCTTGAAGTGGTCCACCAGGTTGTTGAGCTCGGCGACGAACAAGGACTCCACCCAGAACTCCTTGTTACCTGCCATGTCGCGGAGATGCGTTGAGCGACCGCAGCCTATCTGATCGTAAAAGATGACCGGAATGCCATACTCAGGCCAGAGCTTTGCAAAGGGGAGCAAGTATTCGTGAGCGCCGCCGGGGCCGCCGTGAAGTACCACCAAAGGCGTTGCCCCACTTGAGAGATCGCCATACACTTTGTAGTAGGTCTCGCCCGGGGTGTCGCTCTTCCCGGGGATGTCAAATGGAATGAAACCTTCTGAACTTGGAGTAGCCGCCATTTTCTGAAATGATTTTGTTGAATGAATTCGTGAGTAGTAGTCAAAAGTCTGCTGAAGGTTTGCCGGGTGAGTCGCATCTTTTCAATGTTGTCTCAGGGACGAAGTCTGGGAGTATATGCACAATTACTGTTGGTGCGCCAAGTCTCCGCTTCAGTGCATTCACCAAGATTATGCACGGTTGCTGTTACCACTACCCACTGAGGAGAGATCTACAAGGGACCAACAGCTTCAAAATATAATTGGCCAATGTGAGGCAATCAGTCCACTCTGTGAATGGCCATAGGCGCCCGGTCAGAGTATTTGACAAATGCCTTCCAAATGAGTGATATTTAATATACTAGAAAATGTACCTAGGTATATACAAGAAGATATATGTACGGAATATGTATGCGAACCAAGTGTAAACAAATCGGGCCAAATCCGGTAATGACTGTCCGTGCCAAAGCACAAGTTTTTCCGCACCATAAATATTCACGATGAGAAGCAGATACTCAAAAAGATCTTCGTCACTACCTAGGCAAGTGCTCAAGCAGCGACAACAGGCACAGCCGGGGAGTGGTGGTGCTGCGTCCGGCGGTATCGGGGAATGGGGACACCGGCATCACGCTTGACGGGGCTGTTGGGGTTGCCAGCGCCGTTGGCGGTCCAGTACTCGGTCAGGGCCTCCTCGACCTGGGTGAGCTCGCTGTAGGGCTGCTCGAGGGCGAGGCGCTGGACCTTGTCGACAATGGCGTCGTCGGTGAAGACGCCGCCGCGCGCCGACAGGTCCGCGGCGCTGTAGTCGACGGCGCGCCAGCGCGGGTCCATGGGGTCGCCAAAGTCGGTAGTCTCGTTGTAGCCAAAGTTGGTGAGCTGGGTCACGTTGAAGGCGGCCATCATGTCGTGGTCCTCGTGGATCAGGTTGTGGCAGTGGAACATGTAGACGCCGTTCCACGGGTGGTAGTGCGCCTCGACCGTGACCGTCTCGCCGCGGCCCAGCCAGACGACGTCCTTGAGACCCTCAGCCTCGTAGGGCTCGACGCCGCGGGCGTTGCCGGTGCGCTTGATGACTCTGAAATCGACTAGGTGCACGTGGATCGGGTGGCTCCATCCGCCGGAGCTGTTCTCGAGCTCCCAGATCTCGACGGTACCACGGGGGACCTTGGCCAAAACACGGTTCTCAACATCCTCGAAGCCGACGCCGTTGATGAGCCACTCGCCGTTGCTGCGGTGGAAGCGGAAGTGGTGGTCGACGCCAGTGGTGGACGGAGGAAAGGGAACATCACGCAGGGTAGCAGGTACAGTGGAAGGATCAGCGACAGGGTTGGAGCCCACGACAAAGCGCATGACCTTGTCAGTGTTCTCATAGTCGTCGTCGACTCCAATGCCACCGGCTTGCTCTTCATTGCGCATCTCAATGGACTGTCCGGCAAAAGAGGTAAAGTCAAAGACAATTTCGTAGCGCTCGGCAATGGAGATGTATAGATCATCTACGGTGACTATGGTATAACAAGTCAGCATGATTTTCCATAGGTCTTGGGTATGTAGTAAGTGATGCTTACCTGGCTTTTCCAGAAGGCCGGCATCAGAAGCAATAACTTGGAAGGGAAGTCTCGCGCCCAAGGCCGAAGTCTTGGCGAAATACAAGGCAAAGCTGCGAGAGATCGCAGAGTTGAGGAAGCGGAATCTGTACTTTCTGGGCTCCACGTTCATGAAAGGCCAGGGTTGTCCATTGACGTGAATAACATCTCCCCATGTGCTCTCTCGCTCGTTGACAGTTGTCTGGAGAGTGCCGTCCTGATTGTAGAACTTGGCCGAGAGAATCAGGGGAACGTCAAACTCGCCGTACCCAGAGGGCAGACCCAGGGCGTCCTCAGCGGCATCGGTGACGATGTAAGCTCCAGCTTGGCCAAAGTACGCATTTTCAGCAGTCTGTATTATGGTTAGAGTTTTGATCCAAGTTATGAGTCAAAGTCAACTTACAATACCCAAGGCGTGGTCATGGTACCTATACGTCCCTATTGTTAACATCGTACATCCAACCGACGCGGCAGCAATATTGGGTCACTTACCAGAGCAGACGTGCAGACTCAAAGTTTGGGTAGTAGTAGTCCTTGTATTGTCCAGGGAAGGTAACATCCTCCGCCCAGCCATCAAAGGGTGCGCGAGAAGGGGAGCCGTGGAGATGGACAGAGTTTTCTCGCTCAGCTTGGTTGATGAAACGAACGACGGATTCTGTGCCGCGTGGGATCACAAAGGTTGGGCCTGGGGAGATGCCATCGTAGCCGACCAAGCGGGCAGGGCTCAGGTTGGGATAGACCTGCTGGTCGAACGGCTTGATCTCAACCTCGTAGTACCAGATGTCTTTACCAGTCACAGGATTGGTAATGATTCTAACATTCAGTTGTCAGCTCCACTCTGATTTGTCATCGAACTACTATTGATGACTCGAGTAGCATATAGTAATGTGAAACTATTCACATAAGATAGAAGACACAGAAATTCGCACATACAAGAGTAACACACAACATGAATATTCGCACCAAGGAGATTCGCACTAGGGTGGGTAGGTATTGATCGCACTGGGTAATGGGCACACTCTAGACCTGAACATACTTCTTTGGTTGCTTGACTGGAGGAATGGGAAGAGGAACGCCATAGATCAGAGGATACTCTGGGCTCTCTCCGCTCTTTGCAATTCGGAAGACATCGTTGGGGTCATCTTCTACAATCTGGGAAAGAGCCTGGGCTTCCTCTGGAGGAATGGCCGAGTCGAATTTCTGTGCACAAGAGAGTGACAAGAGGCAAGAAGCGAGAGCAAACAAGCTGAGTCCTTTAGCCATGATGGGCAAAGGAATGAGGGGAATGAATGTCTTGATGAGAGTCTGATTTGATGCTGGAAAAGAAAAGGTTCACTTGATCGTGAGGGGATTCATGTGCTTTTATAGAAAATCAAAACGATTCCAGTGTCATGAAAATGAGTATAACGGATTACCTGGCCTATTGATCCCCGAGTTAAGTCCATCCCTCCTGACCGAGTCTGTTGACATGAGGCCCGGCGAGGCACAAGGAATTTCGGTTCTCGACTTCGCTTAGAGGTCAAATGTCGTTTTGGGATAATGACTCTTGGGCATCGGACTCCTCTATCACGCATACTTACATACCATCGAGACCGGGCGAAGTGGACTCGGATCCTGGCCAGCTTCACACACCCACTCACACTTCTTTTTGCCTCTCGAGCTTCACCGGATACTTGTCATGAGGACGGGAATGGTTTTGCCCGCTGGAAGAACTTGAATGAATGGGAGGTCTCCCAAACGCAGACTGTTCTCGAAATCTTTCACATGATATCTTTCGGGTCTGTTATGGTGTCCATCATTACGATATGAGAAGAACACCTGAATAAAAATCTAGAATGAATCTCTATAATGTCTGCATTGCACAGCATGAAGACGATAATGTGCGGCTGCTGAGGATTATGCAATACGCTCAGCCCCAGTAAGCATTAGTCAACGTTCGCAGTAGCACGTGAGCTGAAGAGAACTACCTTAGTTTGTAAATCCTCTTTGGTCATTTCGTAAGATGTTTCTTGATGTGGATATGCTTTGCCGAGTGGGAGCCCAGCCACAATCCACCAAGCAGTTGCAGTCGTCTATGGTCTTGGTGTCAGGCGGGGGCTCCACTCTATAACGGTGGGCTGACTATTCATTTCCTTTGACTACTTGATAAAGGGCAGCAAGAGAATGCAGAAAGGTATCATCGTTTGTTTGCTCGGACAGTGTAATGTGCCGAGTGGGTTGGAGAGATGGCTGCAATCCGGTAATGAAATCTTCAAAATGTGCTACTATTCTTGGTATCTTTTCAGTTATCGCATTTATTTCCGTTTTTGAGCCATAATTTTCGTGGCAAAGCATCTCTAATGCACATTTCTCGGAGATAATGCTGAATGTAAGCGAGCTGTTCCTGCATTCCATGTGCTAGTTTACCGACAAAGTTTCTAATTCCAATAAAGATTGCGAAATCCTGGTAAAAGCTTCAGCTTACAAGAGATGGCCAAGCTTCTGTGAAAGTCTTGGACCGTCCAACGTTGCCCAATGGACCAGACGAAAAGATGACTTACAGCCAACGGTTGCCCGCGGGGGCGGCGTGGTGGATCAGAATGCCAAGAGGTAAGCCAAGTGATTGGCTGCATATATTGACTTGGCAGGCAAATAGATCAAGTTTGGAGAGCCCCGCGGGCCGCCGCCCGGGCGTCATCCTGGGGTACCATCATTTCAAGGGCTCAGGTGCATTGCGGACGCACCCGCGGTATGTCGGTCCCTGTGATTCGCTACCCCAAGTCCGGGAGAGGATATCGTAGCATTCCACGGCATAGAGGGTGGAGCCGCCTTTGTCGCTGTGACGCTGCGCTATAACTCGACGATCTTTGGACGATAACTATCCCGTTGGAGAAATAAACTTTTGCAATGCCTGGTGCTTTGCAAGGTACACGTCGGATAGGGGCCGAGGATCTTAAGGCATAGCATTGCTGACCTGTGGCTGTCAGCATGGGAAATACGGGCTTACTTCTGCCTATTTAGCTGGGCCCAGCTTCGCCCTGCTGAACAATCCTTCCAGCCCACGGAACGCTACCCGTACACAAACTGTGGCTTGAATCATAATGTTCAGCGGCTTATAGGCAGACGCATGCAGGGATATTCTCCGACCACACCACGCGGGATCCCTGAAGCGATGCGATACTCCTGACTATACATGTGGGTGACTGAGGTAAACGTTGTTTTTGGAGGCTCACGAGAGGCGACAGGGATATTCTCCGACCACACCATGTGGGAAATCCTTGGAGCGATACTCTTGGCTATAAGACTTGGCAGCGCAGCTCGTTTGTCCAACTCCAGTCCCTCATTGCTCGAGTCCCTCCGGCCCCTGAAAGATACGAGAAGGAGAAATCCCATATGATCAATAATGCATTCCCTCGAAAATTAGAACCCCTGCTTTCACGTTCTGGGCCGCAACAATTCTGCAGCCTGAAGATTGTGAATTTTCAAACTCCATCTCTCCGATTCCCCTGCAATGTGGTATCCGGCACAAGACAAATACAACTTATTGTCTATCCGCCAAGACTCTCGCGGGCATCTCAGGCACCTCACACAGGTGATTGTAATCATGACAAACAGGTTTCTACACATCCAGAAGTAGGTGAGTGGATCTTCAATTACTCAGTCAGGACATTGAAGCTTACCGACGGCGGCGCGTAGAGCGCGAATATTGCGAAAAGGATCACAAGACTCACGATGGAGTGCATTTTGCGCAACCTTGTAATCTTCTGCAACCATCCGGAAGCCGATAGGCGATGTCCAAGACGAATGCAAGGTATCATTGCCCAGAAACAAGTGTTCATCCACGAGTTGCACTGACTCAACATGGAACATATTTCACCGAGATATACCACGTGTCTTGAGGAGAAACCCAAACCAAGTCTATAAAGGTGCAACTATTGCCACCTTGAATGACGACTTCCCCTCACTTCCAATCATATAACCTCAGAGCACCGCATCTAATCTCTTCCACATCGTTTGTAAAGATGCTCAAGTCGTCATCCCTCCTCTGGGCTTTCTTGGGTGCCCAAGTCCTTAACATGCTTCCCTTCGCCGTCGCCCAGGATGCGCCATTGTTCATACAGGGCGGTCTCGAGGCCGCCGTCGCCAATGACGACTCGTTCAACACGGGCGGGTCCATCTCCATTGCCGGCT
The DNA here is from genome assembly GCA_023078685.1 of Neopestalotiopsis rosae. Classification (NCBI taxonomy): domain Eukaryota; kingdom Fungi; phylum Ascomycota; class Sordariomycetes; order Amphisphaeriales; family Sporocadaceae; genus Neopestalotiopsis; species Neopestalotiopsis rosae. Next base: position 237,389 of record JALGAS010000014.1, on the reverse strand, counting down.
TCGACATGATCGTTCCAAAGAACATGCTGGTCCAGTTCCCGGCCGCCTACGTTCCGTGGAAGGACTTTGCCGCCGAGGCTGACAGTATGCTTGGGTATGAGGTCAATGTGAGTTAGGGTGCGGCTACATACACTTCGATTCCACCAGTGCGAAGAACACCACCACCCTCCATGTGCGGCCATTCCAGTGCGATTTTCCCAAGTGCGATTTCCCAGTGCGGCCCCAGTCAGAGACTACCATGGAAGGATGGACATGTTTTAAAGAGGAGGAAGAAAAAGTAAAAGAGCGAGGAAAGGGCGGATTATCATTTGCGTTACCTTGCCACCAAAGATGGACATTACTGAAACCTGGGTCTTTTGTCTTCCGCCCTACTTAGGTCATTGGCAACTTTGTCAACAACGTGCCCACGGCGGCGCAGATCATTGCCTACGAGTTCTTCGAGGGCCTGTCGAGCGGCTTCATCGAGTCCATCGACTTTGAGAACGGCACCATGAAGATCCGCAGCGGGCCCACGCTGCGCATCAGCGACCCCAACGCCGTCTTCTCCGTCGGCTACGACGGCGCCCCCTTCTTCACCGCCGACGACGAGAGCCCCAGCGTCAGCTCCTTCTCCGGGTTCCCCATGTGCATCCCCCGCAACGCCAGCGACCCGCTGTGCCCGGCGACCAACCGGCCCTTTCAGGGTTCTGGTACCTTGTGAGTTGTGAACAAGTGTGGCCCGCTTGAATCATGGCGATGACTGACATCGAAGAAAAGTGCTGCCCCAGATCCTCTGAGCATGGCGCCCTTTCTGCCTGGTGACTTTATCACGTGGCAAGGTATCCGCAGAGGCAACGAAATGATCTGCTTCAGTATCATTGCCCAAAATGTTCAAATCACCACTACTGTTGACCTCGTCTACATCCGCATGGAGTTGGCACTCTTGGGTGTTGACAACTTCAACACGAATACGGAGTTGAGAGAGTCCCGAGTAAGTGTTACCCACCTCATCATTCACCCATTATACCCATACGTCTCGCATCGCCGACACGCAAATGCTGACCTGTTCCTAGTTCATTGGCTTTGTCTCCAATGCTCGAGCTACTGCCAACCTCTACGCCATGGATTATGATCCGTGTACTGGAAACACGACGGATCGCCTCATCGCGTCTGTGGCACTGAGAAACGGCCGCAACGAGCAGAACAGGTTCGAGTACCGCGCCGACATCACCACCGGCTACGCCAGAGATTACCGCGCAATCGCGCAAATCGACGGTGTGCCCAAGACGCGTCTCACCAAGCAAGGCCTCGTCGCTGGTGCCTACGTACAGCCGGTCAATGTCTGGGTCCAGGCTGAGCAGTTGATTCCCGGCACGCCCCCGCCCGGCAACGACTTCTCTCAGATGCCCTGGCTCGTTCGAGGCTTGGGCGCCGATGAGTTTGGCAACATCTGGGGGCCCCTCGACCCTTTTCCCCAATCCGGTGTCCTTATCGACCCTATTGTCTGTGAGTAAGCATCTGGAGAGGTTGACAACTCTTTCCAGTCAGGAGATGTATATAATTCTTGGGCTTGCGGATTCACTCTCAAGTCGTTCCTTCAGTGTGCATATTGGATAGCGGTTCATATTCATTTGGGTCATATCTCGGTGGAAATACTACCTCCGTATCTAGGCAGTATACGTCACACAAGCCGCCTCGAGGCTTGACCCCTCCTTCTGTATATAGTTTTGGTATTTTGGTATGCTAGGACACGTATCTCATAAACATTGCATGCATTCCCGTCTAAAGCGAATTTGCATCATTGCTAGATCACGATACCGGATCATGATGTGGAGTTAACCCTCTTATGATGGCGAGTAGAAATGGCCACCAATCAACCTAGAGCCTGTCTTGGTGTGACTAGGCGCGTGCTTGGCCATAGTCACAGCAGGAAACGACCCAAGTTGCTGCAGTGGATCCCTGTGAGTGTCGATCATTCATGGTCATGCTACTGGTAGCCACCAGATTTGCCACTCTTGGAGAAATCAAAGCGCGTGGTCAACATTACCAAGTTGACATGGCACTTGTCTCGTCTCATTGCTCAGATCAATGACTTAGATCTTAGGGAAGAAAGATCTGCCCTTGGCCTGAGCAGCGGCAAGTGCACCGCGGATGCCGTGCTGAGACAGCAGACCATCAACGCGGTGTGTCGCGTTCAGGTTCTTGACCACGACAAACTGGAAGCAAGTAGCAGAACCCTGGCGCGAGGCAATCGTGGACCAAGCCAGGAACAGCTCCCAGATACGGTACCAGCGCTCACCAAACTTGGCGCGAACAGTCTCAGCGTTGCCAACCCAGTTGCGGTACCAGCGCCAAAGCGTACCAGAGTAGTGGACTCCGACAGTGTCGATGCTGTGGACATGTTAGTAAACATCAAGCAATGACATATTTGCTGGGAAATCATGACATACCTCTTGACCTCAAAACCAGCACTCTCAAGGCAGCTGACGTAGTACCAAAGAGGGGTAGAAGCGTCAGCACCAGGGAAGATGAACTTGTTCAGGTACAGACCCCAGATCAAATCCTCGTACTGCCAGGCACGGCGCAGACCAGACAGCTGGACGTACATGGCACCATCATCCTCCAACATGTCGGAGCATTGGCGGAAGAAACCGGTCAACTTCTTGATACCAACGTGCTCGCCCATCTCGATCTGAGAAATCTTGTTGAACTTCTGCTCGGGAATGTCGCGGTAATCAGAGCACAGAATGCGGCCACGGCTCTCCGGGACTCCAGATCGGCGAAGACCATCGTTACCCCAAGCAGCCTGGTTAGGAGCAATGGTCACACCAGTGACATCGGCACCATAGTTGACGGCAGCAAAGCGAGCCAAAGAACCCCAGCCGCAGCCAATGTCCAAAAGCTTCTCGCCCTCCTTGAGGTCGAGCTTCTCGCAAACGACGGCCATCTTGTTGTCTTGCATTTCCTCGAGTGTCTCTTCCTTGGTGATGTCAGAGATGATACCGCTAGTGTAGACCATGCGAGGACCCAGGAAGTAGCTGTAGTGGTCGTTGCCAGCATCGTAAGTTGGGCGAATCTGCTCATCATCCTGCTCACGAGTGTGGAACAGGACGCTCTTTCCAAACCCGGCGAAGATGAACTTGAACAGGTTCCAGGTAAAGGCCCATGAGGCCCAGTCGTGGCGGTACTCGAGGATATCAAGAGCATCACCGTTGAAGTCGACCTCACCATCGAGGTACTTCTCAATGAAGTCCTCCATGGGAATCTTGGAGGAGGCGGTGTTGTAACGCAGGCGATCTTCATTCTTCTTAAAGGTGAGGTACTCCTCAATTGGTCGACCGGGAAGTCTGGCCTTGTTGTTGAGTCTCGGGGAAAGGCGCGAGGTGAAGTACCAGACGCTCACGAGAATAGGCACAAACAGCACAATGAAGAAGAAGATCGAGGTGTAGAAGCCACCGCCGAGGAAGCGGGCAACGAAGATCGGCACACCGACGAGGAGACCGCCGAGGATCATGAGCGGGAAGGAGTCATTGCCAGAGCCCTCAGCAGGAAGGGGAGCATTCGGGATAGCGGCGGACTGAAAGACAAAAGCGTGTCAGTAAATGTGCATGGCATTGAGTTGCACGTGGCAGTGGGAAGCATGATACTTGCATTGGTCGTTGCGACACCGCAATCGGTGGGCTTAAACTTGGAGGGCTGGGCAGGAGGTGTCTGAATGAAAGACATGTCGCCCTCCAGATGCGGGCCATTTTTCTCTTGAGCTGCCATGGTGGGCTGACGCGTCAATTGCGACGAGACAGTTCGTGGGATTGAGGCACGACAGACAAACGAGTTGTGAGGATGGGAGATGGGAGAGGGAGAGGAGAGACGGAAAGGGCTCTCTCCTTGGACAAGTTTGGCGAGACAGATCAATCAATTGATTCCCCAGGTCAGGGACACGACACCTGTCCGGCTCCTGGTCAAAAGATTATGCGATCCCGCGCGTCGCCGATAAAGAATTGATAAACCTGGATGGGACCTACTGGATGGGATGGGATGGGCGTTTGTTCAAGGGACTTGGACCTGGACCTGGACCTGTCCAGCCTCCCTTGCCAATTCCAATCCACTACAGCAGTCCAGCCAAGTCCCAGGTCCAACCTCTCCTCTCGACACAGTCGTTGAGCGATCGTCAGCGATGGGTCCCCGGCTTTTTGCTTGAGCCCCTCCAGCCCCTCGACCAGAGCATTATACCTACCCGGGTTAGCACTCACGCTAAGATAGCGGCAAGATAACGCAAGCGCCCTCGGCACAGCTGGCGGTGTGTGAATTTTGAGCCTCAGGTGAAATAAGCCAAAACACATGTGGCATTTGATTGGGCAGATGGCACACCGACCCTTATAATTGCGTCTGCAATCCTGGCGAGATGCTGGTGATACGATGGTGGTAAGACCTACCAATGCCGAAGAGGCAGTTCAGGAGATCATCAGCCTTGATATTGGTATTTGCTTTTTGTCGAAATCCTGTAGAAACAACGCATTTTGAAAAGGCTCAGAGGAAGATAATCAGTTCCACGTCGAAATCGAAAAGTGACACATCATTCGAATCCCAACATTTGCAACCTAGGTTAATTGAGCTTGTGATTGCGGAGATGGACCCCTCCTGGCGAACATGGCAAGACAGTCTATTCGCCTTGGCAAGCAGCGGCCACTTTGAAACAGCATGGCCTCTAGGAAAATAGTGTCAATTACTAGCCTGCTTATCACGCCATATCTCAGGGTAACCAACCGCTAACGGTAGCACGGTAAAGTAAATTGCACATGGTGTCGGGATCCGTTCCATGATGGTGCTGAGAACGCATCGGCCCGGCGTCCTCAAGTACAGATCTATGCCGAGACCACACCAGTTTAGCGTGATGCTCTGGGATGAAGTGTTCACCAAGGTCTGCTTCCTGATAGCTCAAATCCAATATAATGCCTGACAACAAGTATTTCCATCACATACGACCATAGACGCTAGAAAACTCGGCATCCCGTCCGCTCTGCCCTAGATAAACTGGCGATCGCCGGATCAGTACTCAGGTGGGTGACCACTGGGGAATCCCTGGTGTTGTATGTTTTTGTTTTTCTGATATCTTTTTCCCCTCTATGTCACAACAGATCCATGCTGAGAAATTTTGAATGGTTGGTAATGATTGTATATTTACATTATGTCTGCTTAACTATGTATCCGAGATTTTTTTAATTCTACTTTAATTCGATTGGTAATCGGATGAGTGACGATTTGCGATACCGTTCTCTTTGGTGTTGTTCATGGTTCCTTTCCCCCTTTTTTTCAGATAAATACAGAGTGATAAAAAAAAGTTGTATTTGCCAAAGGCGTAGCAAAGCGGTAGAGGTTAATTAGGTCAGGATATTTGAGACACTCGCCACAGATTCCGAAAACAATCTTTATAATAGCATAATTGCGTGTGTATCACATGCAGTTGAATGCTTAGGGAAGTGAAAGCTAGCCAATGGTGGAGCATACTGAACTTTGTGTGATCGCCGTATAATGGAATCATATTCAAGAAACACTCGAATTAGAAACCTGTTAACATATCTCTCTTCTAAGTCAAATCCATGTATCAACTAATTGAACAATAAGCATAACTGATTATCCCATGACTTCCCATAAGAAATCACGAGAATTCTCAGAAATCCCTGCAAACTCATCATATTTAGCACACTCGAAATAATACAAATCTCCGTAGTCGAGCTGCTGGTCCCGAGCGTTGAGGTAGAAGCAATGTCGGTAGAAATGGGTGTGGCTGAAAGAGTTGAAGAGCTGGTGCCAGTTACACTGGAAACAGTGGAACTTGGTGTGGCCGTCGTGCATGTCTCTGTAGAAGCTATGAGGACGAGCAAAGGTTGATATCGACGCTCTTCAGCCAAGCTTGTCACCATGGCGCTTTGCCTATCACGTCCCCTCGAGAGGATGTTCGTAAAAGATTGGATAAAATATACTGACCTTCAATGACCCAATTATCAAGGTATGACCGTATCAGAGAATATTCATTAGGGCAAACATAACAGATCCCCACCTCGAAACTGCTGGCAGTAGGCGTATATGTTCATGAGGATGTAGTTCACTCGATCATTGGTGCTGCATAGGCCGGATCAAAGACCGAAATGACGAGATTGGTCGTAATGAAATAATCATGGTACATATAGAAATAACAGGCAGAATCATAATAACGGAAGTTGTGGAACGTTAGAGAAAGTGTATGGAGTGCCGATTTCCAACCAGTTAGTGTCTGGCGGACGTTGGCGTATGCAGCTGTGACCGGTAGCTCTTTATTTGTATCGATATTAGTCGTTCAAATGTAGTAGAGCATTACGGTTTCCAAGAGGACGTCTGCTGGTTTAGTACGTCGGACAGGCCATACTGTAAAAGTAGTAGGAGCTTTACACGGGTCTTGCAACCGTGCCCCTTTCTTTGGCAGTAATAACACTCTGAGTGAGTTTAGGTCTGTCGGCGACATGCTGGAATTATTTAACCTACGTTTTGTTGGTACCGCATGTCAATTGTTGACTCTAGAGTCGACTTGGATGTTCATATCGACCAATAACCGCTGAGATTAAACAAACTTCACTACGGGTAATTTCATTAAGCCTCTCGATCATTTCAGTTTTCTGCCATACTGTGCACTTATTTCCACGACTTTTCATAACGAAAGGTGCTGTACCATGTGTCTTTTGGGGTGGCCACTTTTTTACGTGCTTAAGTTGTGTTGATTCACTACGATCGCTGAGAAAGAGGCCAAAGCCGGGTCTGTGACATGTTTCTTCTGTGCTCTGCAAACACATTATATGATATATATATAAATATTGTATCGCAATAGTTCGGATAATGGTGGTCATCGGATAGTTCTCCCCTTGTTCATACACTCGCCGTTGTACAAAAATGCCCTTTCGTTCCTTTTCGACTCAGTTGGGGAGGTGGCCGGCGCACGCGTCAAAAGTGGCAACGCAGGTAGAGAGGTTGGCGTCGTTTGCGGTGCGGCAGCTATCGTAACCGGCCTGGCAGTTGCTTTCGCAAGTGGCCTGTCGCGAGACGCAAGTCGAGATGTTGGCATCCGGAGCAGTGACGCACTGGTCGTACTGCGTGTCGCAAGAGTCTGGGACGTTGCGGACCACGGGAGTGGCAACCGCAACGCAGGAGAGGATGGCGATAATGGCGGCGTAGGAGAACTGCATATTGGCGTTGTTTATGGGACAAATTGAGTCGGTTGGCTCGTTGTGAGTGAGATGGAAGAAGTACAGTAGTGAAATTGCTGAGATTGTTTGATGGAAGTTGTCATATGTGTCCAATATTGCGTCAACTAAGAGGACGTATAGACTTATATATCTAGTGGTTAGGTATATAGCATATGGGCTCACCACTGACCGTTGAGGCTGCGTTGACAGGGGTAGGTGGCGCATTTTCTACCATCCTCGGATTAGCTCCGTGGAGTTCTCAAGCAGCAACGGGTGTCCAGCCTATTGGAGGGTCTCCTGTTTGAGCTTCTCGTATTGAAAGAGGATATGTGCAGATCACTCTAGCACGGACTATTGTATGACGTACTGTGTAGTTATACCAATCGCTGACTGATATCTCTAATACGAAATGAACCTGTGTCAGGTATACTCGGTATTCCGCGATGCAATTGAGGAAGTCACTGCACGCTTCACGTATGTTACGTGACATTCAATGACGACACATCTCTCTCCCCAAAATACGGGCGTCTTAGTACAATGACGATGCTAGGTTAGTCATGTCGTACGCATATATGCTCACTCGGGGACCAGGATCGCCTATTTTGAACATCCTTTCTATTCATCAAACCAACTCCTGCCTGTTTGGGGCGTGCTACAGTATAGATTAGATAGAACCCGATATGATCCGGCATTGATTTCAAGCGTCGTCTGCCCTAATGATAATTCTCCCCATCTTAAAGGGTACTGAGAGGGTCAATGCAATGGCCCTTTAGTTTCCTTTTGCCCTGTTTTCTGCATGCCCGGCCTACCTAATTTTGAATGGGGCCCCATCCAAGCCAACCCCTATTAGGTTTCGTAACATACCACTGCGCTGCGAACAGCAAGAATCTCGAGCGAACTGGGTAATGGGCTCTGGGCGGCTCGAAATTGTCCAAGAGCTGCTGGCAATCTCTTTTCGTCATACGTTTCCAATTCATTTTAGAATAAGATCCAACCATGGGCCCCTATTGAGCAATAGATTACGGACCCAAATCTACCTAACCCCGGCGCCGTCCCGGATAATACTCGCCGTCCCGGATAAGAATCCGGGAGTCCCATCACCAGAGCCTAACCCTTGAGATAAGAATCGCAAATGGCCATTAAACTTGAGCAAAGCTGGGAGCATGTTGAACCACCTCCAAAGTCCACTTCACCGAAACTCACGGGTCATGCTCTCGGGGACCGTGATCTACCGGCTTCGGCTTCGGAGACTTCTATATTTGCCCGACAACCCGTCTGCATTACGGCTTGTCGAGTTTGTCCAGAGTACCCCTGCTGCGAAGCATTGATCAATGACCACTAAGGTGCGGCACTGGCACAACCTACGCGGCTATTAGTGGAGACCGGCACAATATTATTAAGCAGCTATAAAAAGTTACCGAAGCTAGTGTTCAAAACTTGATAAATATTCGTCCCGTTGGCAAGTTGAAAGGACACACTTTGATAAATGAGTAAAATCAGTACGCAATGGCTGTTGTTGCAGTCGCAGGTGGCACAAACGGCCTTGGTCGGGCAGTTGTTGATCAGCTTCGATTTACCTCAAAGCATAAGATCTCAGTTTTCAGCCGCAAGGTGAGTTTGCACTTACGTTCATACTGTCTCAGTGAAATGATGTCAAAAGCGCACTAAAACACAAGCCAGGCTGCGCAAGATACCCAAGAAGAGGAAAACGGATACACCACCGTGGTAGTGGATTACAATAGCATTGATGGCATTAGAAATGTCCTCCAAGATCACAGTGTGGATGTTGTTATCTCGACGATGAACTATATGATGGACCCAACCCCAGAGATTAACCTCATGCGAGCTATTGAGCAATCTCAAACGACCAAGAGATACATACCTAGTATCTTTGGAAGTTTCCACTATGAAGAAAGGTTGGTCTCATTCGCATGATGTATTCGTTTGCGTTTGTTGACCAGTATAGGCATGGAATACTTCCGTCTGTCAAGGCCAAACTTGATGTTCTGCATGCATTAAAAGAGACGACTGTCGAGTACATGGCAATTTACAACGGCTACTTTTCCGACTTTTTAGGAGTTCCGCGACTGCAAAGCTACACCCAAACGATACCCATAGTCATTGACATGGAGGCCAACGCTGCTGCGATCCCAGGCTCTGGAGAAACGCCCGTTGCATTCACTCACACCAACGACATTGCCAAATTTGTTGTCGCAAGCCTGGATCTGCCCCACTGGCCATGCGAAGGTTGGATTGTTGGTGATAAAGTGACTTGGAATGAAGTGCTGGAAATGGCCGAATCTATCAAAGGTAAGTCTTCCTATCACCGTGGCCTTATGAGCACATGAATGGTGGTTTAATAAGTCTAGGTACTAAATTCCGCGTTGTACACGATTCAATCGAAATGCTCCAGTCTGGCGCCATGACGGAACTCCCCGGCCATGCTCCAAACTACAGCATCTTCCCTAAAGAAGCATTCCAATTTCTTTTCTCGCAGTTTGGCCTTTGGTTCCATCAAGGGTATTTCAACCCGGGCTCGCGCCAATTGTTGAATCAAGAATTCCCGGATATTCAAGCTCTAAAGGTCCGGGATATTTTGGAGAAAGGATGGAGTGATTCGAGAGTATAATATCTGAGTGGGGTGCAAATCGTGGCACTACATTAGTTTTACAAATCAATTGTTGTTTTCGCGCATATCAGACACTTTCTAGGGCAGACGGCTAGCCGTCATCTCAAATGAATACTAGCACATTTCGCCACGTCTTGAAATGATCAATAATGTGCCTTTTGCTTGCTCAGTCTAGACACCAGCTTCAAAACTGATTTGATGTATTTGGAAATGGACAGACCTGGTCAAAATGGAGTGCGCATATTTGCCTGTTTCACGTTATGGTGTGCATTCTTGACTTACGCAAAAGGTAAATATCATTGTATATAACTGTCTAAGCTATTGGTGCCAAGTTTTATCTGGCCCTCCTTCATAAGTCAATAGTTGTCCTCAGCCATATATATCTATGCAAAATCTAATCCATCAAGTAGTTGGAAGCCCGCTGGCTCCGCGCATTTACTGGTATGTCGTGATGGCGTCATTCAGGGTCGTGTCCAAACTATTCAGGTTCTGCGTGGCACCCTGGGCGCAAGTAGGAACGAGATCAATCACACCGAATGCAAGCGTATCAACAGCACCCTCCAGGGTACGGAGCACCGCGGCCATGGGTGCGGTGAAGGGGGTCTGGCTCAGCAGGCCATGCTTGCCAATGACGGTGTTCAGAAGCTGTTGATGGATCGTGACAAACTGATGGTTTAGTTAGTACCGTGACGTGCAGAATTCAATTCCTGGGCAAAGCTTACGTCTTTGAAGGATGCGCAGATAGCTTGCTGCTCGACATCACTGAAGGAAGTAAACTGCCGTCTGGTCATCCTGGAAGCCTAGACTCGAGTGTCAGAAAATGCACCCAGCATGAAGAATGCAACCGAGAATGGCATTCATGACTAACCTTGACAGAGCGCTTCGTTCCAAGAATCTCACCAGGGTCTTCGACGATCTCTCCCACGTCTGCGAGGCATTTTTCCACGTCTGTGACGTCCAAGCAATCCTGGCGAGTCTTCAGAGAGCGTTTGTTCTCCATGGCAGTGATATCGTTCGTGACAGCGGTGACGATTGACCTGAAGCCTCCGATCAATTGCTGCAGTCACGATTGGCATTAATCATCACATGCGAAAAGTATAATGGCAAGACCGTGAAGGGGGACTTGACGTACAGGTGTAGTACTAAAAAGGTTGGTGATAGAAATGCTCTGGGCAATATTGTTGGTGTCTGATGACATCTGAGTGACTGCATCGATATTGGCTGTCATCTGGGAAGCACTCATCGCGGCAGAGGCAGAGGCAGCGAGGCCCAGAAGTGGCAGAACAGATCTGAAATGCATCTTGGGATTGTCGAGTCTTGATTGATGGATTTTTGTTGCTAAGTGAAAGGTAGTGAGTTGTCTTGTTCGGGTTCTACTTTTGGTTTCTGGATTGTTGAGTCTTTATATAGTTTTGATGACCTTTCTCGAGCTCACAGATACATCCACACGATAGCTCATCGCTGACAATTTCAGCCATCTCGAGGCGGTGGCCGGGGGCCAATGCAGAATACTTGGTGTCAACTATTGAACCTGCCTGCAAGGTGCGATGCACTGCATTCGTCTTAGAGGGAAGCTGATCACGGTGATCAGGTATACATCTTGACAAAGTTGGAGCTGGATCAACTCTATCTTAATCCTTGAGAATACTGACATCATGACCAAAGCCAAAATGAGTGCATACTCAAGGACGATCTTTAAAGGGGTCGCCCCGTATGAATGCCGGTAAGAGCCTCCTATTGGTTGTGTCGTCCAAGCTGAGATTAGGCTTATGGGGCTCGGGGACTCGAGAGTATACGCCCCCGATTTCAGATATAGCGGATCTGATCGATCCGGTCAGCATCGGGTCTTGGATCCATTCAATATATATAGTTCGACAGAGCACGAGCTCCCTAGCGAGCTGTACATTGACTATTTGCTGTCGATCACCCGCTATTGTAAGTTGAATTTGTGGGTCACCTTAGCGTCACAAAAATGCCCCCGGCAGGACCAAGAACCAAGAGGCAACAAGTACGTGTAATTCACGTGTGACGCTTTCGTATTAGAGTTTATACCGGTGTGATATGGATGTTAATTGTGTGATGTGTTGATTTATGTATGTTCTGCGCCTCTAAGTTTTCGTAAGATACAGGCTTATTTGGGTGGCCCTGGCTAATCCTCGGGAGCCCCGTACATCTATCTACTCTGGTCGTCATTTGCATCGTGTGCTCAAGCACACCCTGGTGTACGGACTCCATCATGCTTCATCTGGCAATAACACTATATAAAAACATCGTGCAAACGAAATGCACCATTACCATTAGACCTGAATCTGTCTGATTTCTTGTATCAAATATTATCCCATCGATACCTCTTAATCCAAGAGCAATCAAACATTCTTTGAGTGTAATCACCTCCATGAATCTAGCTGATCAGTATTAAGTCATATATTAAACCGCGGGCCGAGCAATCAAAGATGTCATAATGGCCGACATTTCTAAAATACATTCAAGGCATCGAGGAGAAAACGCATGAACAATAAATTCAAGCTACCCCTGGATATCTGTTTACCATTTGGTTCAACATAAAGGGGCATACAATCGAAGAAGCGGGTAAAATAAAACTGTATTCGTCCTGATTCGTCCTGGTGAGCCTCAAGAAAGAGGTGTTGAAAGGCTATCTAATACACCCGAGCAGATTATTCGCTGTGAGTAGTAGCTCCATGAATACAACGAACTCCTCACGCTTTCTGCAATCTAGGTTTAAATACGAGTTCAAGAGAGCCCAGTGCCAACGTGAATGTGTCCCTTCTGCCATCCAAAAACGCCTGAGGGTCTTGGCCTGGCGCAAGACTGACATCGTATTTACGAACAATCTGCGACGCGACGGCTCTGAGCTCCATCAAGCCCAACTGCTTGCCGATGCAAGAGGTACGGCCTTGGTATATCATTAGCGGCATAATCAACAAGAAAAGGGAATAAAAGCCTACCTGTGGAGAAGGGATGGAAGATGGAATCGTCCACGTTCAACTCCTTTTGCGTGGTCCACCTGGTTGGGATGAACTCATCTGGCCGCAAAAAGAAACGTTCATCTATGACGGTTAGTAACATGGAATTGGGTCTTTCAAAGTGGAAGAATTACGTACCCCGATACATTGTGTAGGAGGGAATCTGAAGAATGGTGTTGCCCGGGATAAAGGTCTCGCCAATCTGTAGACCTTCTGGAGGTGTCATTCTCTGCAGACCTGAGGGAACCGGTGGATGTAAGCGGAGTGCTTCGTTAATGACTGCGTCCATGTATTTCAATTTCGAAAGTGTCATTGCATCGATATTTTCCGTAGACGCATAAAGGTCGTCGACCTCTTTCTGGAGCGCTTTGAGTGCTTCTTGGTTTTGTGATAGCTCGAAAAACATGCAGGTCAGGGATGCTGCTGTGGTATCGCTGGAATTATGTCAGCTTTATTCCAAGGATGTTCCCTAGTTCAGACTTACCTTCCTGCAACTGCAATAAGATACGCGTCGCCGGTGAGATTGAGTTCATCCTGATGGCTGGGCTTTCCTTGACTTTCATGATGTTCCAAAAGAGACGAGAAAACATCTTGGTGGCTTGGCTTCATCTGGAGAGGGGTTAGCTAAAGTTGATGTTGTCGGTGCGAGTATGTATTTACCATTTTCCGGTCAGCAACCTGTTTGTTAACCCAGCTCCAAAACTTCTTGTTCTCTGCATTCAGAATAGGTGTCGCTTTGAAGATCGGGAATAGCCAGACCAAATGGCTGAATAGCCCAACGTTGGTCATGTCAGCATGAAGGGACTTCATGAAGTAGTGCTTGATTCCGTCGCGGAGCATGTTGAAGGATTTTCCCCAAGCAAGGTCGCCCATGACATCGAAACTGTAAAAGTTGAACCAATCCGTGACATTGACCGGCTGATTCTCCCGCTTTGCGAGCTGCTGCATAAGCTGATTTGTGTAGTCTTGAACTCTAGGTTCATAGTTGCGTAGAGCTAACAGAATTCATTAGTAAGACTCCTCAAAGATACAGAGAAAGTGGCTGTCGCACCGCTTGCACTGAACCCACGGTCCCAAACGCGGCGGCGCTTGATATGCTCTGGCTTGTTGCGGATCAATTGCAACGAAACCATTGGGTGCAGAATGTTGTACCATGGCCCTTTGGTGCAGGTTGTTTGAGCCCCATGGACTGCAGCAACAGCAAGTTTATTGTTGACGGACAACTCCGAAGGGCCTGATGAAGTGTGAGTGGGATTCGTCTAACTTCCAAGCAGTTTCCGTATAGAATGCTCACCTAGGCGCACGATGTCACCATACTGTCTGTGAAGCTCCTGGACCTCAGCGTACAGGTGCAATTTCTTGGCTGACAGAGAAGTGACGTAAAGGTTGGATATACGAGCCCAAAAGGGACCTGGAAACTTGCAGAGTCGATGAAAGAACGCGCGATAGACGACCATGCTGGAGAAAATGCCACCTAATGCGAGGAATGCAAGGCGTGAAACAATGATTTGAGCATCGAACAACGAGACATGATCCGAGGCCAAGTTCGATAGCGCTGCAGCAGAGACCAACTGAAAGCCGAAGAAGGAGACGATTAGGCTTGTGGTTGCAAGATCCCATTCACCGATGCGGAAAACAAACAAATGGGCGAGGATTCCGACTGCCACTGCCGCAAGCTGGGCAGTGCCGCCCTCCAGTATTTTCGTGTTGATGTCCATAGAATTCATTTTTTTGTTGAAGAAGATGACATTGGATCTCGGTACTTGGTATTCGAGTGATATTGTCTTGTATATAAATGGTTATGATGCGTTTTGATCGACATGCCACTGACTCCGACCTTCCTATACGGTGCCCTGGCCAATAAAGGTTCACTCATTTGTCCTGCGACGGGGGAGGGAATACTCTGACTCGATTATGTCGAGTCAGTAGGCGCTTTCCCCGCACGACTGTGTTGTCTTGGCCTCCACTTTCCCTCCACAAGCACAGACATGGATCTCACGATAGACAAGGGTATAGCAACAGGGGGAGGTTTAGTCCCCCAAACAGCAAACGAGACCGTTTGCTAGCGCTATCCACATTTTCTTCGCCGGACTGATCGGCTTGGAATCTGGGGAACAATTCCATAAATATTTGGCATAGAGTACCCAATTGCGCATTGGTAGAAATCTCAAAAGATGTGAATTAGGTCAGCGGATCAGCTTGATTCTCGTAGTTCACATGATTCTCGTGAGTCGGACAACACTGACTCACAGATACCCAGCATGCCACACAGAATTGGCTATAGTGGACGTACCGTTCCAGCACGAGAAATACTGACTTATATTTATCCATAAGTTACTCAACATCTTGGTTGATCAATGACTGGAAAGAAAGCTTGATAAGTCATTGCCTCGGCAAAATTACACTTCATTATCTTCACTTGTACTTTCACTTAACCAGATTAAATAAGCACGCAGAAACAACCTAACCCAACACTTCCAATCGCCTAGTAAAGAAAAGAAGCATCCAAGCAAGGCAGAGAGAGAGAGAGAGAGAGAGAGAGAGAGTTTCATCATTAAACATGGCCATCGAAGGCGTCAACAAAGCCGTAATCTACTCCGACCCTCCGAGCATCAAAACGGAAGTCGTAGAATTGCCAATCCCCACACCCGGGCCAGGTGAAGTGCTTGTTCGATTGTCCGTCTTATTCCCGACGTTTTATTATCTTCAAAACTTCTAACCACTGCTCCCTATTCCAGGCTCTACTCGGGTGTGTGCCACACAGATTATGGATTCTGCACAAATGGCTTCGAGACGCTGCCGCTTCCAACCCCAAAGGGTAGGATACATATACTCCCACATCAAATACTGTGACATGAATGGACACTAACCCGTACACTACAGGACAAATCGGAGGGCACGAAGGTAATGCTGCCATACATCAAACATGATCGTTCATGGTTCTAAACTTGAGAAAAGGTGTAGGGAAAATCGTCGCCCACGGCGATGGCGTCAAGCAGCCCCCAATCGGCTCAATGGTGGGAATCAAGTATGCAGCGAGCGCCTGTTTAAGTTGCGGTCAGTAGTGTCACCTCTATATTAGCTATCCGATGCCCCAATTTCCCATCGGCCAGCAGCTTCTAACATGAATATCATGTCTAGACAATTGCCTGGAAGGAGGCGAGACAACTTGCAGCTCAGGCACAATCTCCGGTTATCTCACTGCTGGAACATTCCAGCAGTACTGTCTCAGCCCAGCGATATATGTAACCCCGATGCCCGACAATATCGACCTCGGTGGCGCCGCACCGCTCATGTGCGGCGGCATCTCGGTGTATGCGGGTCTGAAGAGGGCAAAGGTGCAGCACGGGCAGTGGGTGGTAATCAGCGGCGCCGGAGGCGGTCTCGGCCATCTCGCCATCCAATACGCCAAGGTGCTGGGCGCCAGAGTACTGGCACTGGACGCGGGATCCAAGGAACAGTTCTGCCTGGGCTTCAACGCGGACGCCTTTATTGACTTTACCAAGTACGACACGGATGCGCAGCTCGCGGCAGCCGTGAGAGCCGTCACCAAGGAGAGTGCCAAGGTTGTGCTCATGTGCTCGTCCAGCAACCGAGCATACAGTCAAGCCATCTCCTTCCTCGGCTTCCGCGGCACCTTGGTGTGCCTGGGTGTTCCGGAAGGTCCACAGCTGCCGATTGGTGGAGCAAAGGTCGCTGATCTTATTGGACTGGAATTAACGATATTCGGTGGGTTACTATTCAAGACTTTTCTCCGTGATGCATGCACCTCCTCCCTGCCCAATATGCGCGTCCTGCTGTCTTGATGACGCGATATAGGCTGATAAGGAGATAACCACAGCGAACAAATCGGGAAATCGAGTTGAAGCAAGGGAATGTTTGGATATTGCAGCGCGCGGCCTCGTCAAGACTCATTACGAGTTAAGGCCAATGGAAGATCTTACGGCCGTGAGTATTAGCTGCGACTTTCGTCTTTGACTTGAGCTAATTAGCTGGGCTAGATCTTTGAGGAGATGGAAGCAGGTAAAATCAACGGAAGAATTGTTCTGGATCTTCGTTGAGCCGAGTTATATGGAGCTGTACCTTTTCGTTGGTGCCCACTTTTAGGCGAGTTGGCAGGGTCACTGCAGGGGTAATTTCGAGTCCATGCAATTAGTCACAACGATTATGCACATATGCCTGGTTCAATATTTATATGATTCCTAATGATTTGAAATCAGATGTGGCTGCGGATGGTAGGATGTAAAAGGAAAACTTACTGATCATACTTGCATATAACTATGCATTTTCTGATATTCGTATAATTGGTTGGTTGCTTTTTTGACTGGATGAAGGAGCCCACTTGGACTGCTGTGACAGATATTGCGATTTAGAAAGAAAATGAGAAGAAATGGCCTCATTTTTCCATCTTTTGTCGATCGAACATATGTCCAAACCTTCCTGAACCCTTGATCCCTCTTGAATTCCCTAAATCCCCAAAACATTCGCTGGCTAATTTACGTGCAATAATACAACTGTTGTGACTTTTCTCGTCACCATTGGTGATATACATTTTCTCAACAAGGTGAGACCAACTTCCTTCTATTGGTCAAAACTCGTAACGAGGTCAAGGCTTCTCTGCTGGTTACAACCGTGCTGATCTGCCCATTCCGTTACGTAGCCAATGTTGAAGCTTGCTTCGCCCGTTTCGTCGGGATCGTCTTCTGTGCTACCCTGAAATTCGCTATCGATAATACTGTTGTTGGAGAGATGTGGAGTCAGCTCTCGGCCCGGCCCTCGGTTGGATCTGGGCATGTCGGATAAGAACTCGGGCCATATCTTGAAAATATCCCCCGACATCGTCCAAGCGTTTATATCCTTGATTCTTTCATCGAAGGTAGGCGAGATCTTAAACTCCTGCGTGTCGGTGTTGCGGAAGTAGCAGTCACGGAACTCGAACGGCCAGAGTACATTGAGCCCGGAATTGAATAGCCGCCAGAACATGTTAGAGCAGTACCGATGCTGTCCAAATACGAAGCGTTCACGTATACCCGGCCTTTAATGGAGTAAAATAAGTCAGTGAGACTTGGAGTTCAAAAAAGAAAGGGAAGATTAGGGGCTGTCTTCATACCAGGCAAAAAGGTCAATCGCATAAGAGTGTGCGATTGACTGTGACGGCCTACGGAGCATTCAGCGATTCCGATCGTGGTTATCATGGAACGACAAGAACACAAACCTTGCAAGATACCACGCGGGCACCTCCTCGCGTCTTTGCTGGCTTCCTTCTTGGTGAAACCTCAGCAGGGTGTGCATCAATCGCAGAATGGCAAGCCTTTCCACCTTTGGGAGAGTTGAGAATATCATTTCATCAATTTGTCGTAGTTTTCGCCATGACGGCAACAGGCGTCCCCCAGCACGCCTCTCGACAGCGTCCCATCCGTAAATGACCGCCCGGATAGGGGTATCGTCCTCCAGCGCTGCTTCCTGGTCACTCACTTGAGGGCACCAGGGCGTGGGTTCACTAAGGACTTCATTCGCAAATCTCCACAAATTGACCCCTCCTTGCGTCGTAGCTTTCGGGGAGGAGCCGAGAGCGCATTCGCACTTGGAAATTGCCGCTGAGGGTATGATTGGATCTGGAGGGATGCAGGTGAGCATCTCGCCCATTGGTAAAACATCATCTAGAATAAAATCTGATCCGGAGACTAAATTTTGATCGAGAGCCAGTGCAGAAGCCTTGCTCGGTACGTGCACACTGTTTTCTGTCTTTTCATTGTTGACGTTGTTGATTGGAGCGAACGTCGATCTAACATGGTCAGACTCTGCTGAATGAAGTATTCAATGGGGTATCTAGGGATATTCACAAGTCTCCAATATCACCGAAGCCACTATTATCGGCATTTTCGGGCGGCGGGGTCGACTGGTTTTCGCGTGGTAATGAGTCGACGGAGCTGGGCGCAGGATGGCACCTCTTGCGGCCCTTGATGATGCGCTCGATGGAGCTTAGAGCATGCTCCAGCGAGTCGCGCTCGGCGCGTACTTCGTCGAGTTGCCTGAGATGTTCTTTGGTGTTCTTGGTGGGGTCTTGTTGCTCAAAGTCTAGGACCAAGGCCTCGAGGAATGCCATGCGATTCTTCGTCCGTTCCCGAGCCGCCTGCTGTGATTTCCGATCCGCCTCTCTTTTCTTGGCTTTGCGCAAGGATACAGCCGTATGACTGGTACCTCTGCCGAGGGCAGACTCTGACTGTGGCGACATTATTGACCGTTACAAAAAGAAACGTTGTTGTGATATCCAGATAAGTTGGTTGGCAAATGGGGCATTACTGAAACAGATGTTGGAAGAGAGGGTCGGGGCTGATGGGTAGCGCGCACTACCACCCAGCACACTGGTAATCTGCATAATAACCAAGGTCTAAGCCTCTGCGTCCGTTGACAGCCAGCCCCGGGGTCCAGAAGCTGCTAGCTCGTATGTACTCTAGTTTGTGCTACCTACCTGTAGCTACCGTCTGCGTGCGCAAGTGCACTGGGCAGTGGCAGGAATAGTGTGGCACTTACGTGGGCAGTACCCACCGCAGATCGCCTGCTTAGGTATATCAGGTAGCTCTCCAGCACACCTCTTTTGGTAGTTCTACAGGATCGACTCAGACTTCTTTGTGACGTTCACGATCAAATCTATCACTTCGTATTGGCTCAGGTGGGAGATGGCAAGATTAGCTGGGTAGCTGAGTCTGGGGAAGTGGGGATGGGGAGTCTCTAGCCGCGGGGTCCCGGCGACTAGCTCGCATGTACCTTGGTTCTGTGATTGCGGGGAAAGGGGGAGCCTTTCCATCTTGAGAATTTCCAGAACCTTATGCTCAATATTAGTGCAGCAAAGGTACCTGGGGGTTCGCAGGTCCAATCAACAATCGTGAAGCAATCTGCCGAGCGTGTGTACCCTTTGTTCTTTACCGCATCCAGTTTCTCTGACGCGGTTTGCACTGACTCGCCTTGACACGCCCTACCCATGGCAAGTGACTGTCTGCCAGTGACATTGAACTCTCTGAAAAGGGGTGGGCGGAGGTCGGGGAAGGAGAGGGGCGCTCCGTGTTCAATGATCCAGCTAAGTCCGATCCGTCCACAGCACCAACACCTGGAGAATAGACCCTTGGATGAGATCAATCTCAGATTGGGTGATTTGCTGCAATTCTGTGATTGGCTTACCTTGTAATTAAGCGCGACAAGTGAGCTGCATGCTACCGTTCGATACTAGACACCTTCGGCGGCCTGGGTATTTCGACTGTTCGTGTCCGTGTCGGCCCGTTGATTCAGATCAGGGCATGGGGAGTCCCGATACATCACCGCCATGGCAACCGTAGGATTTCTCCAGCAATTGTAAGCACTTTGGGTGGGTCGGTGTTTCTTTTCGCGATATGCTGGAAACATTTGAACCTCCTTTTTACGCTTTTTGACAGCCATCATGAGCCGATTGCTGGCCTTTCCAAATGATCTCAACAAATGAAACATTTTTTTCCAAACTATGAACGTTTGTACTAGCTATC
Source organism: Neopestalotiopsis rosae (assembly GCA_023078685.1). NCBI lineage: Eukaryota > Fungi > Ascomycota > Sordariomycetes > Amphisphaeriales > Sporocadaceae > Neopestalotiopsis > Neopestalotiopsis rosae. Next base: position 217,066 of record JALGAS010000014.1, on the reverse strand, counting down.
AGGCCCTGGAATTGCAAACCGACCAAGCTGTTTCACGACATTGTGCGGAAAAGACTGTAAGCCGTTCATGACATGATAATGAATTGAGCCGTCACTAGAAAACAACCTTCGATTTGTTCTCATGCAACTCCTACGAACACCCAACCCTTACTTCAACAGGAGGCAACATTGATTAGACTCTCACATTCGAATCTTGGAGCATGACTAGTCCCACTTAGTCAGCGTGCACCGCCTGTCCTTTCTTCTTTGTCGCCTCTATCAGTCGTAACAAGACATCGTTCTCCCGTCTTTCACCGATGCCATTCATATCACGCTGAGCGTGTGCCTTACAATAGGGCATTACATTCCTATGATCGAACGCATGACGATCATGGGCTTCAGGATCCGCCCCTCTTTCCAAAAGCCACTCGACCCAATCCCATTTTCGCAACGAAACCGCGTGATTAAGGGGTGTTGTCATGTATGTCGCGCCCAGGGCTACTGCGGTATATTTTTTAACGACATCGAATCTAATAGTAGAACCCCTTTGGTCAGCCAAATGCCCAATCATGTACCACAATCACGTTCAATCTGGGACGACTAAAGATGGATTTGACCTACACGTTTCTTAGTCCATTGATGTCATCCCCAATACTGAGCATATAGTCCGCCATTGCGAAACGAGTCTCAGTTTCCATGTGAAATCCTTCGATGAGACGGTGCAGGGAACTTCCATATACAGGTTTCGCGCCGTGAGACACCAAGAGGTCGACTGCCTCAGCAGAGCCCATCTCGACTGCTATGTGGAGGATATCCCCCGATTTGCGTGCCAGTGGTGCTTCGTAGTAAAAGTGGCCAAACTCTCTGGTAGCATGCAGATGACAGGCAATGGTGGGATCTGCACCATGCTCCAGAAGTAGCCTGAGTATCTCCAAGTCTTCTACACAACGCCGGTGATGTAGGGCGACCTTCATCTTCATAGAGGGTGGATCCTCGCGGAACGCAAAGACGCGAATCTTCTTCTTCTCGGGATATATAACCTGGTTGGGATGCCATCCATTCTCCAGAAAAGCTTCAAGGAGGTCCCTGAGCTTTGTACTACCATGCAAGAATATATTCCGCCCCTCGTACGGCGCAATGTCATCTTCTCCCGCGAATGCGCGGGTATGTAGTTGTGTGTTCTGTTCCTTGAGCAGATAACGCACAACGTCGACCTCGAACGCATGTGCTGCTTGTTCTAGGCCGTATTGTAAGTCGGCTTGGGGAAGCTTCGAGGTCTGAGTGCAATCGCGGACTTTTTCCAGATCTCCGTGGGCACAAGTATTGTAGAACTCCAAGGCAGCATCGCCCTTGGAGTAGGATATCTGGTCGTCGACCAAGTAGTCGGGTGGAGATAGTTCGGGGGGCAAGGTGGGCAAGTCGCTATACCCCTCCAAGATTCTGCGTTTGCCTTCATCACGCTTTGCTCTGTAATCTTCGTTTCTCGCGAGTTCGTCGGCTATAACCGCGAGCTTAGCCGCGAGCCTCTCGCGATGGGCTGCTTCCGCAGCCTCATTCGGCGAGACAGGTTGCGAAGCTTCTTTTGCGACAGGTTCCATTAGAATAATAATATGATACCACGAACTAGATGAATTGGTAGCACCTCTTGAAATATCAGTATGTGAAGTTGTGGCGGGTGGGGTAAAATATGAAGATGTTATGTTCGAACCCAAAAGATCCAGGCAGGCAGGGCGGGGTGTTGTCCGGTGTAGATTATCGGTATGTAGCTGCCTAGGATTGGACCAGATTGAGGCGCAGCGATTATAACAAATACCTTGCATGTGGCGCGCATATGCGACATGAGGCCACTATTGGATTGAGAAGGATTTGAACCTTGAGTGGCAATGATTTCACAACATGTAGGATAAACGTTGGTTGGGGCCGAACTTGGCCCGCGAAGCATAACGCCCTATGCGATGAGGTCAGAAACACGGAACAGAGAGATGATCCAACCCTTCTTCTGCGAAATAGATTGCATAATTGTGATCTCAGTAGTGGCCAAGCGGTCCTGGATTGGCTCGCTATCTCAAAAATAGATTCACATATAAATAGCCTCGAAATCTTGGCGACGCCTTGGGCAGGTAATACCTTCGAGCATCTCGAATTCAATAAGGGACTTGTATCACGGACTTGGCACAGTTGGGATTCTCATAGGATTTCGGGCTGACATCAAATCGACCAGCTGCCTCGAGGGCCTTTTGAAAGCATTATGCTCCGAAATAGCTATGAAGCAAGATCTGCGTATGGAGCACAGTCCGTCTTCACAATGTGATGTCAACATGACATTGATTCTGAGTCCAAAGATAATCGAGTCACACGAGGCAGAAAGACAAGACTATAGAATTACCAAAGATATACTTATATAAGCGCCTGGCTTGAAGTACATGATAACTAATAGATCAATCTGAAAGCTCAACAGCCTTTATAGCCTCTTCTTATGCTACATAAGTCATTAGGCACGAAAATGACCGTTTTCCGCACTTTTGCAGCCATAGCGGCGTTGATGTTGCAAATATCGCCTGCTGTTGCTACTTTCCCTCACTACAATCGGCAGTTGAGCTTGCCAGCATGGAATTACACTGCTAGTGGCTCGGTGCAACCTACCATTTTGCAAACTCAAGTCACCGCCCATAACAACACACTTACGACTACTTCAAGCACTCAGAGTGGTTCCTTGAATTCTCTTACCAATCTGTCCACTGGGGTTCAATCATCTGTTGACCCTTCTGGACACTCTACATTGTCTAGTCTCTCCTCAATTCCTTCTCCTTCATCGACTGTGGCCGGCACTGGTCAGGCGTCGATATCAATTTCAATTATTCCATCTTTCATATCTACGGGGCCCAGTACTCAAGTCAGTGCACCAACCACATCAGCCGTACTCGTATCCTCTACCGCTGCATCTCAAGACTTTGGGCAGCCCAGTAGTCAACCGACTGGGTCATTATCGCCTGTCCCTATCGCTACATCTCAAGCATCTACACAGCTCAATACGGAACTGGCTGGACCCTCGAGCGAACCGTCTGTGTCGACCACAATTACTTCACTTCCCACAGGAGCGCGCGTGGAGACACTGACTGGCGTCGTCTTTACTGAGGGTACCGTTATCACGACTACATCTTCAGGAAGCAGCGACCCGACTGTGGTGCCAGTAATTGTCCCAGCAGGTGGCCCGCCAAAGATTGTAGGTACAATAACCATGCAGAAGTCTGCGCACGGATTTATTAGAATCTATATTTTTCTCTCCCTTTATTCTCCTTAGTCCCTTTATAATATTATGGTGCTCTTCATACTCTTATTTACGGAGAAAATAGAGCAAGCTGCTGTATTCAAAAGAGATTTCTTTTTCTTTTTTCGTTTTATTCTTTTATTCTTTCCGTATTGTTATTCTTAGTAGTGCTTAGAGCTCTGCTTGCTTAGTATAAGCCCACATTCCCGATATATGTTGAGTTGTCTCATTTTGCTGGACTTCACAATTACGAGTACAGAAAAGTGGCTAACATCCATCTATAGTGCTGGGCTGCATACCAAGCTTTCCCGCCAACATTCAGATCAAGGCGCCCGAGTTCTGTGTCAACATATTCGGGTTGAAAATTGGTAACTGCCCTCCTAATAAAGATAATAATGGCAGTAATGATGACGATAACGACGACGATGATGATGACGACGACGACGGTGAAGATGACCCCGACAAGGAGCATTCGACCAAGACTGAGCCCACCCAAGTCGAAACCACCACACCTCAGACTTCATGCACAACCACAGTCACAGCGACGTACGAGAGCGTCTTTTGCTCGGTGACTGCGGCAGCGGCAGATATTGGGAAGCGCCAGGAAACGACAAGCTGTTCTACACTGGCTTATAGTACCAAGACGGCCTGTGATTTAGTCGTCGGCTCAACTACTACGACAAATCTGCCCGAAGAGACTTCTGGGCCACTCTGTGCTCTCAATGGATGTGGTAACGATTGTATCGAAAAGAGAGATCTGGAGAGACGCACAGCGCCACCTCGCGACACCTACCCAGCTCCAAACACTTGGGCCGACCCAGCCAATTATTGCGGAGACCGACAGAAGTTTATGAGAGGTGGTAAGTACCTATTCCAACTGGACTGGCAAAAGTTTCCGTGCATTTTATTTTGATAATGCCTCTTTTTTTTTCGGAAAAAGGAAAAGGAAGAAAACAAAAAAGAAATAGAGGAATATTTACGCTTTTAAACGAGCAGGCAGACTTTTGCTTCCTCAGTATGGTAACCCTGTTCAAGACAAGTACTAACCTAAGGATACAGAGGTCGCGTTAGCTTGTGATGATCCAGATCAAAGTGTTATGCTGGGCGCTGTTCCGGGTTATGGCGAGGTCAGTACCACGAATTCGATCAGCTTTTCAAACCAAGTCATGAGCCTCGCAGTCGCAGGCCTTTGGGGCTGTACCTCGGTGGTGGCTGTGTCGGAGCAGGGCGCATGGGCGAGCCATTTCTGGGAAAGTACATCATTCGCGAATCTACAGAATTTCCCATACGACGTTCTCAATAAATTGTGGCTTGGCACTGGTATTCCGATGGCAAACGAATATGGCCTCGGTCAGCTGCGCAACAATGATGCCATCCTACAGGGTCACATGTTTGACGATGTCAACAACCCACGCATCTTTATCATGACTCCGCGAATAAGAGACGATCACGACTCCTCTGAGACTGCGGGTGGGGATTCAATTCTTTACCCTTGGCAGATGGACAAAGTGGAAGAAGAGTTGCGCAAAATATTCGGCGACAATGCGGACATCTCCACCATACAGTATTCCCCATTAAGGTTCAATGCTGAAGATCAAGGATTCGATACACACCGCGGAAAACTGCTTGTGCAATATCAGCCGGCCGCACAGGCTTGCCAGGCCAATACTGGTAGTGGCGATCAAACACAGGCAAAATGGCGCCTCTGGATTGAAGGTCGAGGTAAGCTCACAATCACAGCAGCAAGTTCATTTCAAAGACGAAAGCTAATGCCATTGCCATTCAGAGCTTGAAGACCGGCATGCTGAGTGGGTACCCTCAACTATGCAGCACTTGAAGCGAGAAGACAGCTGTTTCATTGATGGGGATGGGAGCGACAGCTCAACACAAGTTGATACCACCTCACAGACAGCGACTACTACTCAAACAGGGACCAGCATACAGACCGCAACTGGTAGTATCGGTAGCTCTTCCCTCCCAGAGACCAGTTCACAGACAAGGACCAGTCAGATCAGCACTCCTACTGAAACTCAGGGCGCTTGCCAGGTGAACTCTGACTGTGGCGCAATGGTCTGTACGGGCCACACCGTCCAGACCTGTTCGAACGGCAAATGTGTGTGTGGCAGTCTCCCAGATGCAGAAACCGAATGCAGCGCCGACTCGGACTGCGAGGCATCTCTAACCTGCCTGGCCAACTTTGAAAAGAAGTGCTACGGCGGGCAGTGCGTCTGTCTGCCACAGCCCGCGATAACAACGACATCAGCAGAAGCAACGACAGCGGCGCAGCCTACACAAACTGATACGGCACCACCACCAGATGAGACACTATATACCTGCACCCTGCATCTACACGAATATGCACAGTCAAACAGTGACACATCTATAGTCGTAGACTATACTTTCGACAATGGCAAGGGTGATAAGCTGTATGAGGGCAGCTTCACCAAGAACTGGGGTGAAGAGTACCAGGTGCCCACAACCGAAACGGGGCTATCCAAGAGTATTACTGTCAAATTATCGACAGAATTGCCACCCGGTATGGCCGATATTGAATGCCCCGAAGATTCCGAAGGTGGCGGCGGTGGTGGGAGAGGAATATACAAGAGATGCGCGGACACCCAATGGGTGAATTGGATGATTCAGCTCTCTTACGGTGATCTGGACTGGAACAGCAGGCCGAACCAAGACCTTTCCAAGACGCCTCATTGCCAGGTGGGTGATTGGGATAACCATGTGGATGAGGCGCCGTGGGGCCTCCCAGATAGTGATCGCCAGATGGATTGTCGGTTCTTTTGCTAAGACATTCAGGATTCTTGGCACACAAGTGAAAATGATGGTATGTGGTACGAGCAGACACGATCATTTGGTGATGGAAGAAAGAGTGCATCAACAGAGACCGCAACGGCGACTTGGCGTTCTTGGTCCGCCGTTACATCTACGGTAACATCGATAACATACTTCACCGTCATCGCGAACTGGCATCGTCGATGGATAACTTATCCCAGACAGCTGGGCACCGGCACCGTCTTCAGAGGTCAAGGCCGGCCACGAGTAGCAAAAGTCTTCGTTTTCATATATGTAATATACGTAGTTAGTTGTTTTCTGTTTTTCTACTTTTTTGTCTTTTGCTAGGAATAAAATACATAGCAATATCAAATCGGGGGGGGGGGGGGGGGGGGGGGGGAAAGCCCCTCCCAAAAAAAGGTTATTTTTATTTCTCTTGTCTTGGAAAAGAGGGGTATCGTTGAATAGCGGTGTACGGTGTCTTTTACTAGCCCAACTTACCTCAAAATCTGAAATTAGGGTAATTATCGCGGATAGATTATATAGGCAATATGAACCAGAATGTACACGAATTTGGTGCTGCTGTTTCCTTACAACTCTTACAAGAAGCGGGTGAGATTAGGGTGAGACTAGGCCGATGTCTTTCCCTGCACCTCCACGAACCGAACCATGAATGGTGGCTTTACAAGAAAGCCAAAGTGGAGCAGCTTGTTTTCCATGCCATCTAGATCTAATGTTTCTCCCGGGGCCTTGACGACATCAAATTGCCACAGCACTTTCGATATGAACAGCTTAGCCTCAGCCCACCCCAGCTCCCGCCCGATGCACGCGCGAGGGCCGAGACTGAATGCTGGCAGTCCCTTGATACTATCGTTGGCGAATACTGTATTGTATAGCGGATGCGACGAGGGTAGGTACCGCTCTGGACGGAAGTGCATTGGGTCATGGAAGTATCTCGCACTTCGGCCGAGTGTGTGCAGGCTACTTTGGACAGTGACCTAGAGTAGGATTCATAAGCGAGTGAGGCTGGCAAAGATAGATCACTCAGAAAATGGCTTCTTACACCTTTAGGAATGTAATGACCATCAACGAATGCTCCAGGGCTGTACCGAGGCAGGCCTGTTGAATTGTTTGCAATCATCCGAAGTGTCTCGTCAAGACATGCCTGGAGATAATGCAGGTTTGCCGTATTATGTATGTTGATATCACCATAACTTGCAAAAGTGGTCCGGATTTCATCCACTAGGATCTTGTAGCACTCAGGAACATTGACGATTAGAAAGAGGGTAAAGTAATACCAATCGGCCATTGGGCCGAACCCTGCAAGCATAGCCTGCAAGGCAATAGAGCCCAGTTGTACGAGCTCTGCATCGTTTGTGGGAGGTTTGTCATCAGCTGATAGGACATGGTCGAATAAGTCCGGATGCGGGGTCCTGCCACGCCTTTCAATACGGCGCAGTACACTCTTGCGCGTATTGCTTTCCATCTCGGCAAGCGAGCTCAACTTCTTTACGGGCGCGAAAAGGTACTTGATAGGGCTCAGCAGCGGAAACCTCTTGAAAACCTGGATCATGGTCGCAAAGGCGTTGAATGAGATGAGGACATGTAAAGCAACCGGGTCCTTTTCTATAAGTGAATGATGAGTGTCCATGACGAATCGTGACGATAATAGCAAAAGCTTTGAACATACCAGCCTGCATGGACAGCGTCTCCTCGCACCATGATATGTCTTGTGACGTGTCCCAAGCTACCCAGTGAGTCCAATCGACAAGGTTGACACCTTCTTGTCGAGCACCAATCTGCTTCATGCGCTCAACAAAATAGTCCATGTGCTGGTGCATCAATGGTTCAAACGTTCGAATTGAGCGGGGGCTAAATGCAGGGAAGAGCTTCCGCGCAACTTGGTGATGCTTCACGGGATCTTCTTCCCAGATGATTCCGCCCAGATTCGCTCCACGGTTATTGAAATCCGTCTTTGTGAAGATCTCGAGGCCGCGACGAGCGGGTGAGTAGATGTCATGAAATGCCTTCGGTGTGAAGAAGACCAGTTCATTGGGCGCAATTCGGACAACATCTCCGTACTTGCGCAATGCATCTTCGATTGTCCAAGGCCAACGCCCCGATAACCTGGTGGCGGTGGTCAGTCGAGGATATTGATTTGATCATAGGCCTCGCTACTAACCAATTACGCCCGTACCAAATGTTGGATACAGCAGCGATTCGTGGTCCGGGGAACTTGGCAAGTGGGTGAAAATACAAAAGGTAGATGCACCTCAGGATCGCGTAGATGCAGATCTGTGATGACACTTTGTTAGAAACATAGACTCATAATCATACCATCAATGGGCGGCATACTGCTCCCAGGGTAGCGCTCACGACGACCGCCGTCGATATTGATTCATGAAATACGAGATTAAGAATCGTCATCGTGATACACGCTCAAGTGAGGGCCAATTCTATTACTGATCGATGCTTGCCGGGGCAGCTACTACAATTGATAGATCTTGGGTTGGTACAGTTAAGTCTCGAGGTGCGATTGTGATGAATATAATAAACAGTGAAGATCATAGACGCCAAAAGAGAGAATTATTGCAAAATCTAGCATGTGTGACAACGTCAGGTAGTCACTAAGCGGCGATGCGCGCTCACTGCAATGCACCAACAGAGCCGTTGCATGCCACCCCTTGCTTGCTTCTCCACATAGCTCGCGGTTGCAACAAAATGACTCGCAAACTTTGCTTAGATTAGTTGCAAGAAGATTCAAGCTAGAAATCTATTGTATAGAGTATGTGCACCTTTCAAAATAGCATATTTCAATTGAATGATTCCCACGGAACCTCTGAGTAGTCATGACTTTGAGTGTCGAGCAACCAATAGCACACACAGACTATGCCTTCTCTTTACCCGACAACTCGAGGTACTGGCTAGCAAGATCAACGACTATATCTTCATAGGTCTTGTAACTATAACCGATGTCAATCTCATTTTGATAAGTGTCCCAGCTCGTACGCACGGTTGGCTGGTCGCCCTGAGTGAATATGCCATCGGCCACGGCCTCTGGGAAATGCTTCTTCACAACATCCCAGGCATCATTGAATTGATGTGCAACTGTCACGCCAACGTCCTTCGTGAAATCCTCTTTCAACGCCACAACATGAACTTTCGCGACATCCGACACATCTGCCACACCCGAACCAAGCGGCCAAGTGGCAGACTGACCTGTAATGACACCCATCAGGAGCGCATTGGTTCCTACAGCGAGGTCCTCCAAGCTAAGGGCTCTCTCGTCCCTTCCAAGGACGAGTCCGGGGAAGATGTTCACGACGGAAAATGACGGTCGTTTCTCCGTGACAAATTTGTCTGTCAAGTTGAGGGCCGCAACCTTGCCTGCCATGTACGCAGGAAGTTGGGAATCAAATGGGCCTGGTATGTTGGGCGCACGCGATTCGGCGGTGACTTGCTGGGCGGGATCCGGTGGGAAGGGGATGTTGGCAAAGGACGAAGACGTAATGACGATTTTTCTAACTGTAGGCACGTTGAGAGCGGACTGGAGAATAGTGTCTACACTCTTGATGGTGGGCTCATAAATCTCGGTCTGGGGGTTCAGGAAGGGCGATGGGAGAGGCGACGCATGGTGAAGGACATGTGTAATGCCTTCGAGGGCTTCATCATAAGCACCTGTGCGGCAGATATCAGGGATCTGAACGAAAGAGAGCTTGTCCTGCTGGCATGCGGCCAGTACTTTTGGGTGCGAAGATATTGTCTTGGACTTTTCAATGGAGCGCACGGCGGCTCGGACAGTATAGCCTTCTTCAAGTGCGGTGATTAGGACTTTGAAGCCAATGAAACCGGTCACGCCAGTGATGAGAAGAGTTGGAGACGACATATTCGTATGGATAATAAAAGTATTCCAGTGAGCATCTTGATCAGGAGCGGCACAAGGCCGCGTTGGAAGATAAATGATTCAAAAGTAAAAGGCTGAGTACTGGAGATCAAATCATCTCCATAAATGCACGTTGCGTGTTGGACAGTTGCGACAATGAAATGACAAGGTCTATTGCATGCAAATGTGAACTGGTGGAAACCGGCTGGGGCAGTGAACACGCTAATTGTTACAGCGCTGCGTGCTATCACCAACAAGTCTTACCGGGGTTCTGTCATGCTAACTTGGAGCTCCCCGTGATCATGCTATTCCTGCTTTGTCCCTCTTCGATCTTCTTCCTCTTTTTCCTTCTAACGAGACTGCAATTGGATACAAGCAATGGAAGATTTTTCATTTTGAATTATTCCAAAGCGTCACCATGCCTTCCTCCATTGAGAAGCCCGATATTGTACTAGTTCAAGGCTCGTTTCAATTGCCAGAAGTGTACTACAAACTTGCCGACACGCTGAGGGCTACCGGCTATACGGTTCACCAGCCAATCTTGCCAACTTTGACGGAGCCCGACATCGCTTCAAAGACCCTCAGCGACGATGCAATAGCTGTCCAAACGGTGATTCAAAGTCTTGTAGAAGCAGGGAAACGGGTCGTCGTGGCCATGCACTCTTACGGTGGTCTCGTAGGCTCTGAAGCCATTGTTAAAGATCTTTCGTTCGACCAGCGACAATCTGAAGGCCGACCTGGAGGCGTTGGTGAGTACCCCACTATGGCGTATAGCCGAACTTGGCTCATTGACCCTATCCAGTGCATCTCTTCTACTTTGCAGCCTTCATTTTGACCAAAGATCAATCGGTCTTGGGTGTTTTTGGTGAATCGCCAAATAACGAAGTCAAGCCGAATGGTCGGTTCACAATCAAAAGTGCAGCAGAGATTCTCTACAACGATCTACCCAAGGAGGGAGCCCTACATTGGCAGTCAAAAATCATTGACCAATCCTATGCAGTCCAAGAGTACAAGATGACGAACGAAGCATACCGCTTCGCTCCTTCTACTTACGCTGTCTGCGAAAATGACCGCGGCCCACCGCCTCAATATCAGGAAATGTTCGGCTCGACGGCTGGTTCAAAGATCATCAAGATCAATTCCGGACATTCACCCATGTTGAGTCACACATCTGAGCTTGCACAGATGATAGGATCGGTCGCGCAGTGATCAACCCATAGGCTTTAGAGACATGTTAGGACATTCATTCACAGCACCATGTGAAAGAGGCGGACCAATTACGTGGTCTGGACTATAGCCAGTTTACATGGGATGTGGAAACTTTGGCCCACGCTGCCACGACCACTCTAAGTTAGATCATCACGGTCGCAGGCGCAGGTGGCCTCAATAGACCCGACAAGGGGGTGCCAAAGCACTATTCGTTCAGTGCCGACCCCGGTCCATATATGCAGCGTTAGTGTTGGCAATTGCCATTCAATTTGAGCTTTTTTCCCAACACCCTCGCCAATGGTAACACCAAATTCAGTCTGCATGCAGCTTCTCATCTCTGATTCCTAGATTGGCTACATTTCGCAAAATAGATACGACATGGACAATTCCAAGACCAGCAGGTGCAAAGGCACCATAATTGTCACCGGAGCGAACGGCGGGCTGGGCAATGCCGTAATCCACAGGATAGTATCCCAGCCTGAGCTGAGCGCCTACCACGGACTCTATGCAGTCCGCGATGCATCCTCTGCCTCAGCACTGAGATCAATCCTAGAAGGCGCCCAAAGTCACAACCATGCACATGATATCATTTCACTTGAATTGACAAGGCTGGACTCTGTGCGTGAGACTGCGGCCACGATCAATGAGCGAGTCAAGTCAGGCGCAATTCCACCCATTCGCGCGCTAATCCTCAATGCTGCTTATCTGGAGTTTGAGCAGCAGACATGGACCGACGACGGGTTCGATACGGCTTTTGCAGCAGCATATCTTGGTCATTGGCTTCTGACAATGTTGCTTCTGGAAAGCTTAGACCGGGATCACGGTCGCATAGTTGTCATCGGAAGCTCAGCACATGAGTAGGAACCTGTCTGCCTCAACATTCAAATAGCTTATTTGCTAACATTACTCGTTAGTACCAAGGATGCGCGTAACAACGCGGGCGCGCAATACGTCGAGGAGCGTTGGCACACCATTTTCCACGAGAACTGCGAACCAATTGCCAAAGGCACCTGGAGTACCACCAAGGATGACCCGTCATTCAGAGGAGGCTACAGGCGCTATGGCGCTGCCAAGTTATGCCAGGTGATGATGATGTAAGTTGTTCGTTTCTTCAACTCTTTGTTATACAATCTGATCTTGTTTTCGCAATAGTCCTGAGCTGCAGAGACGGATCGACAAAGACCCAGTCCTTCACAATATTTCCGTCGTCGGCATTGATCCTGGGTCCACACCAACCACACTGGTGCGACGTGGCGATTGGAGGATTCGTGGGCTCTGGACCTATGTTATACCTTGGCTTGTGGTTATTCTCACATGGATTTGGCCCAATGGGACTAATCGGACGACCTTTAAATCTTCCAAGGATATTCTCGCAGCCGCCTTGGACAACAACCCAGTTTGGGGCGAGAAGCCCAAAGCATTGTACCTGGACGGCGAACACCCAAGAGACATGGCTGCTGAGGCGCGGGATCCCAAGAAACGAGAACAGCTCTGGCGAGACAGCCTCAGGTACACTGGTCTCTCAGGAAAGGAAACACTGCTCGTAAATTGGGAATGATAGCAGACCCGTCGAGTCGGTCAAGAGCGGATGGGCAAGTTTCCCAGTAATACAAGCGAAGCTTACCGGCATATAGTGAGAACTATGATTTTTTATCAATAGTTGCATATTGAAATTGTTGGCAAAGTCAAGTTTTAATGAAGAGTCACATGGAATTGATCGATAAGAATTGCGGGTTGCACGACGTGGCACTTCAGGTCGTAGAATAACTGTCCCTTTACAATGCAGATCGGCGTTATGGGTCGGGTACGCCGGTATATGAACGCATAACCTTGATTTTTAGAACAGCACTAATCCAATAAGTACCGATGGGACCTCCAATATTGGTTACCCAGAATGTGATTGCGAATAACAGGACTTGGCTGTCAGACTTCGGGGAAAAGAAGAGATCCGGGAACTGCAAGGCTACAAACCCGCTGTCCCACGAACATCGCTAGCAGATTCCCATCATGTACTTTACTGTACCACGACAGCGCCTGGAAATTCATAATTTCACCGGACTAACGTGCTCTGAATTTTTTATTTGATTCAAAGATAGATGATTTTGTGACCTCATCTTGATAAATAAAGTCGAGTCTTGGTTATGGAAGGCCGTGTGCTTTGCCCGGGTTTTTCTCCTGCAGGAGGCTGGGGCTTTCTAAGTTGTTTTCCCGACCCCCATCAACATCTTGATTTTCCCTTTCTTTGTTTTTCCAGTCTTCTAGTAGTCTGCAAATCGCTTCATGATTTTTCCAAACGGCAATTTGCAATGCCGTTTTCCCCTCTGAATTTCTTCTAGATGTATCCGCTCCTTTTTGGAGTAAAAGTTGAACAATAGCAGTCTTGCCATGCTCCGTCGCCTTATGTAGTGGTGCATTGCCGATATACGTTGTTTTATTACAATCAGCGCCATTATGTAGCAAGACTTCTGCCACTTCCCATTGCTTTGCAAAGCAAGCGTCATAAAGTGGCGTACGGCCGTTGTCATCTTGTGTATCCTTATCTGAGCCATGCTGAAGCAAGACTTCAACCACCGATTTCTCTCCCTCATAGGCTGCCCATGTAAGTGCCGTGGAGCCTTCATCGTCTCTCACCTCCGAGTCAGCACCTTTGTCAAGCAGGAATCGAACAACGCTTAGCTGCCCCTTCATTGCTGCTATGCCCAGTGCTGTTGTGTCGGTTTCATCTCGAACTTCTAGGTCAACCCCGATGGATACCAGATATTCAGCAATGAGTAGATCGCCATTCTTAGCCGCCAAGAATAGAGCTGTCTCTCCATGCATATTCTTGGCGTTCTTATTGAACCCCCTCTCAATCCATTGGCGAACACTAGCTTCATCACCCTGTCTTGCTGCCGCGTGGAGTGGCATTTCGTCGCGGACCAAGGTTTCTGACTTTGGTCCATGTGAAGTTGGGTGTCTGATGCTGTCTTCAGATCGTGAACGCGCCCTTTTACGTGGGACTACCACACGGCCTAGAGGGAGGATTTCGGGCTCAGATTGAGAGACTTCATCCGCATCGGATGAGGACGCTGAAGATGACTCGGAGCTGGGAGAAGAGCGCGATCTATGTCGTACTCTTGTTGGAACTTGGACGCGTCTCAGCGGACGAGTGCTGACATAGTAGATATTGTCGTCGAGGAAGTCGTGCACGCCATGAGGGCTCAGTGACATTTTCCACATGATGGCGCGGATTTGTCCTTGAAGTGCTGCAAATACAGCTTGTGCGATCGGGAGATCTTCGGATTCACTGTCAGTCGGAGGCCGTCCAAAAGCGAATACTGACATGAAGGCGAAGTGGAAGGCGGCTTCTTGCTGATCGCCAACCTCTTTCGATCGTCCCAACACAACCTTTTGATTTGGAATGCTCAGACGAACAAATTGATGCCGTTCATCTTCTTCGCATTCCATATTGCTGTTGAATTTGGCCCGAAACCTGCTTTCGCACACAAAAAGGACAGATACTGATCGAAACTTCCAATCGGACGATTTGCAAGCCACCAAGATTGCCTGGTCTAGATCATACAAATTTTGCATTGCCTCGCGACTCCAGGATGTGTCTTCGAGATCAAAATTTGACAGCTTTTCCAGTGCAATAATCAGAACCCTCCTTTCGTCTTCCTTCACGTTGAGCTCAGACACCCACTTTTGTCCCCATCTCAACGTCATGGTTGTAGGTTTCGCGGAGAATAATTTCGAAACAATCAGATCTTTATAGTTGGCGTATAGAAACCCCTGTCTTCTGAACGGTGTGGAAAGATAGCCAGCACTTATGCGGTAAGCATCTTCGCGATGTATCCATACGTTATCGCCATTGCTCAGAGGTTTGAATCTGCCTAGGTTCAAGTAGTCCTTTGTTTTCATGAAGCTCGCATCAAGTTTCGCTCGGTGGTCTGGGAAGACAGTTTTTGGTTCCACCACGTTGATAGTCTTGGTTCTGCCCACTTCAAGTTTCATATCGGAAAGAAGTCTCAAATCGAACGAATCTGCGTCGTGGTCCACCAGCTGCGCGATTTTAACATGCCTGAAGCTTCCCCCGCGTGACAAGTCACTTTCTCCAACAGTGAATCTGAGATAATTACCATCTGTCATCTTGACAAACCCGAATGACAATAATACCAGAGCGCGGATGTCGACTCTTTCTTCCAAAATACTTGGCGTGCTTCGGGGATGCATAATGAAAGTGAGTTTCCCCCGTTCATCTCCAGCAAACATATCTCTCGTGTGCTGAAATAGCCCGCCAGATAGACCGGCGAGTGTTTTGTCCCAAGGTAAGTTTTGGATGTGATCCTGCGACGCGTTCTCCTTTGGGAGGCCGTAGTCTTGTCGATAAGCATAACAATGCGCGACGGCCAAGACCAAAATCCAGGCCCTATGAACAAGGAGGAATGTTTCCCCATCCTCAAAATGAAGATTCTTTTCGTCTCCAGTCGCAGTTGAGTCACGGTTCGGAAACGCTGCGTTGATGATGTACGAAAAGTTTATCCAGCCGCCTGTAGATTCGTTTTGCACCTGGCTTCTCCATTGTGGCTCATACTCCAGTGTTTCCATATTCGGTGGAGTTGTGAGGTTCGTCAGTCTGCCTACCTTTCGATAACGAATATTGGCCAGCCTGAACTTATTGATAACGTAATTCCCACTCGGGTCGTCTAAGAGAGCGAGCGCCTTTGACTTTTCCGTCTTTGATCGCCTATAGAGCAGGACCACTGGTAATACGCCCACCAATGCCACAATAGCGAGAAAGGCTGCTACCCACGTTCCAATGACGCCTGCCAGATCCAGTCCATCGGAGTCAGACATGCTGACCACGTATCCCCGGGCGGTTTGTCTGTCTATGGCAGGGCGATGCTTGTGCGAAGCTTGCGAGCAGCTTGTGATCGGAGGTTGTCCAAAAATGGCGGATGACAGACTTGCGTCGCGATGAATTAGCGGTGGCCAGGGTCAATAATGCGGGGGACGTGCTCTTGGAGTCGTACAGCGCCTATCGGGCGGTGGGGGTAAATACTCCATGTATGGTTGGGGGCTGAGGCCCGGGGTAGCGGGTAGGTGTCCAAATTCAAAGAACTATCTACCTATATATATATATATATATATATAGGTATCTGAATAATTACCAAATTTTCACGATGGTCAACTTTCAACACGAAAAACAGTGATATCCTTGACCCTCAGAAGCATGACGATGAACCCAACAGACAAGAATTCAGGCGCTGAGCCCCATGGTTCTCTTAGAAGCGGATCTGCGGCTTTTACGGATAAGCCATAGCTAGAGCCAAGGAGAAGGACCACGAAGGTCGAGAGATAGCTTTTACCGGGTATCACCAAAACCTCGCCTCGAGGCTGGCAATATCCTTCTTGCATGATTCTATCTCATCCAGCCAAGTCAGAATTATCCTGATTGAGAACTCATCATCGCACGAGTTCAAAGGCCTATCAAAGTCTCTCTGTCGTTGGGTCGCAAAACTTGACCAGACTCTAGCGCCCTGATTATGGCCGGGGGTGACAAGCGCCTAATTGTGCCGCAGAAGACAATGCTATCGCAACAGAAGTCTTGCTTCAATATCCCGCAATTTTCGTCAGTTCTTAATGGAGATCGGAAATATCTCTAACATTTGTCTCAAAGGTAAAGATTGCCTTTCGAAGGTGCATTTAGGCTGGTATTCATGTCAATACAATCCCTCCGCTAAGAGGACGCTCGGTTATTGAAATAATGGTCGCCAACGGGAATGAGACTGAAAGGGTGGTCAAATTGATTCAGGCATCTAAGACTTTAAGATAGTCTCAATTGCAATGTCCAACAGTGCCTTGACTCCATTCTACAGTGAGAGCATCAATTCAAATCCTCACAGTAGCCTTCCCTGGGGGCAAATTTCAACCAAGGGCCGTCATGCCGCGATGTGATGACATCGTACAGCTGGAACTCGTCCACTCTTCCTATACCACCAGACACGCCCTTCTTGCCACCTCCGACGTCGCCGAGGCTGCCCTCGCATCTTTCAAAGTCGAAATACCAGAGCGTTTTCGCTACGAGTAGGCTGGTCTCAAGGTACGCCATTGACTTGCCCGCACAAGACCGCATTCCAACTGAGAACGGCACAAACGCTCTAGTCTGCGTCGAAGTGCCAGTCGAGGCATCTGGACTGTTATCTGCCGTCTCCAACCAGCGCTCTGGGGTAAAGGTAAAGGGATCCGGGAAATACTCCTCGTTGTGGTGGATCGCGTAGGTGTTGACCCCAACGTGGGTTCCGGGGGGAATGACATGGCCATCAACGATGAATGGCTCCTTTTCGTTTGCCGCTTCGCGCCACAAGGTACCACCAATGGGAGGCGACATGCGCAGAGTCTCATTGATGCAGGCGCGCAGGTATGTACAGCTGGAAAGTTGTGGACCACTCTGGATAACGTTTCCAGCGCTGAATCTGCTGCGAATCTCCTCTGCGAGTTTGTCGTAGCATCTTTTGTTTCGTGCCAAATAGAAAAAGGTTCCTGCCATAGCAGTCGAAACAGTATCACCACCTACAGCGAAGCAATGTCAGCCACATGAATCTTTGTTGCGGGGCGAATGGTGTACATACCTGCTGATATGAAAAAGAGACTCTCCGAAAACAGCTCACTCTGGCGGAAGTCGGCAGATTCTGCATCGAGATTCTGCAGGACAAAGGAGTAAAAGTCTTGACGCTCGGGTGAGTCTTGCTCGAGGCGTGTCCTGATCATCTTCTCAATCACATTCTTCCACTGTTTTCGCACCGGACTCTTGTCCAAGATGTACTGAATTCCCAGCCTCGACAAGAGCGGCCAGTTCATGAATGAATTGATCTTGAAGTTGGCCAGTGAGATGGACTTCAAGATGAAGTAGTGCTCGTCATGAAGTTGCAGGTCAAGCGGATAGCCGTAGGCCAGGTGCACAACAATGTCCATTGCGAGTCGCCGAAAGCGTTCCGAGACGTCGACTGGTTCTGAGCCGCTCTTGAGAAGCTTCTTCAAGAAGACGTCTACTTGTGAGGACATGACGGGCTCAAACATTCTCATCGACCTGTCCGATAACGCCGAGCCAATAATCTTGCGCTTACGCGCATGTCCGCTTCTGTCCAAGGTGTTGAAGATGAACGGCACGCCCCTGTTGGTTGAGAATAGATATACCCGCGATTTCGTGACATTCGGGTTTTGGTATATGTCTAGCGCACTGATAAGCATGATCGTAATGACCCCCTAGGTACTGTACGTGCGACACATACCGCGAAGGGCTGTAACAGAGTTGAATATCAGCCGATTCGGGCCATAGCGCATGATGCTTCCTGTTTCAATAGTCAATAATGTGATAGACGATGGATTACAGAGTGTTTTGGTGCACTCCATACCGTATCTCTGATGGTCATCGTGTGTGGTTAAGGGCAGACATCTGCGGAGAACAAAGAATCCAGCATAAGAGTCGGATATCTTTGCCAAGAACGGCCCATTGTACTCCTTGAGTGGGTGCAAACCAAGGTAGTACGTTGATCGGAAAATGAACTGTTGAAAAATCAGCAACAGCCAAGGCCCCTTGCTCAAGACGACTCACATAAGGTATCAGGATACCGAGAACATAAGCGATCCCGAGAGCAATGGTGGGAATCAGTGCCATTGTGCTATTCGCAGGACTTATTGCTACCAATAATTAATCGAGGACTGATCGGAACATGGCGATCTGAATGCTGAGGAAAGAGTCTTGGTGTATGAGATTCGTCGACAACATGCGATACGGTAATCAGGCCTTAATGGTTGGTGCGCTCGCTTAGTGTTTTTGTGCAATCTGCAAGAAGGCCGTTGGTTCCAGCGCTGCAGCCATGGCCAATGGCCAGCGGCTGGGGTCAGTCATCGGCGCTAGTCACATGGTGCAGGTTGCAATGAGCTATTTGTTTCTTCTTGACGCCAAAACACACTTCAGATCAAAGATTGATGGTTTACTGGATCTTCAATGATTTTCTTTCAAATTTAGCAGGAGAGGGTATCAAGGGGTCAAAAACCGCTGCCTAAACCCATGGTAAGCCGTAGTTTTCAAAAAGTGCAGAGTGATTGGCCGACGACGCCAAATATAGGCGTGCATTAGCCTCTTGGCATTTTTATTCTCCTACTTGGGATTAGTGCGAATATTGCTTCAAAGCCCGTTGAGCACTGCCATTGACCATGATAATTGCTATAAGAATGGCAGTTCTGTTCCTTATTTTACTCCGATAGAAAGATAGACATCATACAAAAATTCGAACTTTCAGCGACAGCAAAAAAAGCAACAGAGACAGTGGTGACGACTGATTGCAAGTCATATTTGAAGGGTGACGAAACAGACATCGGTGGCTACCATATCTACACCTACACATATTAAAGGGTTGAATACCATCAGAACGCAGTACCAGCTATATAACCAGTCTCGGCTTGTCTATTGTTTCAAGATGCCTTCAGCTGGAGAACCAGGTAAGTTGATACTTCTGAACATATATCTTGCCATGTAAGCTAACACCGATCCAAGTTCTCCTGAGCTTGTATGTCTACGCTCCTAATCAAGGGGCACCAATCTTCTTCGCTATTGCGTACGCGTTGTCGGCAGGATTTCATATATGGCAATGCATGTGTGTATCTGGATTGTTCTTACTCATACCTTCTCTCCATTTCATCACTGGCTTGAACACCAACAAAAAAAGGAGGAATCAATGTTCGAACTAACGTCTTCTAAAACAGTCGCTACAAGGCTTTCAAGCTCATTGGACTACATCCCCTCTGCGCCGTCTTGTTTACTCTTGGGTATGCCTTGCGTGGCTACGGTGCCTCTGGCAGCAACTATCTGTACAGCGAAACTGACCAAACGCCCTTGATCATGTTCATTCTCAGCCAGGTCTTTATATTCATCTGTCCGTGAGTACACCCCTGATCTGAAGCGATAGCGCATGCGATGAACATTCGTTGTAGCTGACTTGGCCCTTCATCGGTAACAGACCCCTTCTTGAGCTTGCAAACTACCATATCCTCGGCCGAACATTTTATTACGTGCCCTACTTTGCGCCTCTACCTCCCAGCCGGGTGATGGCGACCTTTGGTGGCCTCATGGCCATTGTCGAGACCTTGAACGCGCTTGGTGTGGCGCTCACCGCCAACGCGGCATCGACCGAGACCGTGCAGAAGCTAGGCTCCAACATGACCGTCGCCGCACTCTCGCTTCAGTTCTTTGTGATCGTCACATTTTACTGCATGGCCGGCCTGTTTCAATGGCGCTGTGTCAAGGCGGGTCTTCACACAACGGCCATTCGGACGGTCATGGCCACGCTATATGCCAGCATGTTCCTGATTCTGGCTCGCTGCATCTACAGAATGGTGGAACATACTACCGGCAGTACCAACATTGATCTGGACAATATTGAGGCTCTGAGGAGGTTGAGTCCAGTCCTTCGCTATGAGGTCTTCTTCTATATCTTTGAGGCCACATTTATGCTTCTCAACTCGATGCTGTGGAACGTCTGGCATCCCGGTCGGTTTCTACCCCACGAGCACCACGTCTACCTGGCGCAGGACGGATCCGAGGTCTACGGTGAGGAAGACAATGACGATAGACCTTTCATCATTAAGACTGCAAACGTCTTGACCTTTGGCCTTTTATTCAGGCGCAAGAGGAGCGACCTTCCGATCCCTGATACTCAGGAACTTGGAGATATTCGAAGCGCGAACAGAAGATGAGAAACTTAGCAGCGGCCTACGACAGGCGTCTGTCAAGTTAGAAATCTAATTGGCGGTACGCTTCTGAGGGAATTGGTGTTCTACATCCTGTCCGTGGTCGGTTCCTGTGTATCACTATGTACTAATTCCGTTTTTCGCTTTTGAATTTGGTACTGGGGGGTCCAAGAGTAAAGCCAAGTTTCATCCTATGTTAAGTTGCATTTCGCCCTGACAGGGAGAAAAGACGACTTTCGCTTTCTATAAACAGTTATCAAATGTACCATAGAAGAAAATTATAATTATTCTGATGACACAGATTGGTCTAGTATTTCTTGTCAACCCGTGGCAGCTCTCTGGTACAAGGGAAACAACCGGCTAGTATCTGGCGCAATTTGCGTAGTAAAGATGTACTGCCTATCAAAGCAACCATCCCAACGCTTCTTGCCTGAAGCCCAAAATGCCTCGAGGACAGATTTAGCAGTGAGCGGTACGTGGGTGCCGAGGTCACGGCTTAGTTCAGGGAGCCTCTCGGCCACAAAGGCACGGGCTGCTGCACCCCCAGCGTCGTGCACCGCCTCGACTCCGAGCACGACGAGCGGCCAGATCATGAATCTTTTGGTCCTTGGCGACGCTAGACACTCGACAAGGAGGCTTTGGAGATGAGTGTCATATGCGGCACACTGCGATCGCATTACCGGAGTTTCCGGAAGCAAAGACGTGCTTTGTAGTGCAAGGATGCAGTACAAAGCCACAGAAGCTTGATACGCTTTACTCACACGAATCCAGTCATGCTTCGACGTGAGTGACTTGGATTCCACCCAATTTACGGGTGAGAAAGCTTGGATACGATCCAGCGTCTCATATGCGTCGAGAGCTGCCGCCATCTTTTCCGTACCGCTCGCCATGGCCGCTCTCGATCGAAGACGATTAATCCTTACCACCTCGGCGAAGAGGGGCGGAGGACACATTCCAACAGGAAATGATGCGATGCTATTCCTTTCTAGCATGAAATCGACAGCATCGAGGTCAGAATCAGTCGCAGCGAGATATGAGACTGGACACGTCGTATGACCCATCACAGTCAGGCTGTTCACTTATTAGTCTAAAACAATTTAATCGATTGCAGAATCACATACAACCAGATTGGCAGTACTAAAGGCTCTGCCCTGTGAAACTCGGCCAGCGCATTGAAGCCACCGCGACGACCGATTATCTTCTGGACCCCTTCAAGGTGGCACTGCCAGCTGTGTAAGGCACCGTGGTGAATCTACGCAATGGTCAATATGGGAAGTACCGTTCGGCAAATCAAACGACAGGGCCAACTCACATCAGTTAAAAGGAGCATTAGAATCCCGGCCATAATCACTTCGTCCATGCCGTCATATCTCGTATTGAGATGATCGCTCAGAGAGCGAATGGCGAGACCCCTATGTAAGTAGAACTTTTCGTTCAGTGCCTTTTCCGGCAAAGACTCTCTTGTGCGATTCAATCGGTGGCTCAAGACTATGCAGTACATGCCATGTTGTAGAAATTGAGGAGCTGAAGACGCCTCTTGTACCATTCGAGCCGTGAGCTCATATATGTGGGGATTATGGCCGAGCTCAAGCTCTGGCTTTAGATCTTGATATATACAAGCATTGACTATACATTGGCAAGTCAGCTAGAAGTTC
Source organism: Neopestalotiopsis rosae (assembly GCA_023078685.1). Classification (NCBI taxonomy): domain Eukaryota; kingdom Fungi; phylum Ascomycota; class Sordariomycetes; order Amphisphaeriales; family Sporocadaceae; genus Neopestalotiopsis; species Neopestalotiopsis rosae. Next base: position 194,556 of record JALGAS010000014.1, on the reverse strand, counting down.
AGGGCCAGCTGTGTGTCGTAGAGAATCGCTCACAATATTCTGCGACCTGAAATGCTGGCACGATAGTAGGATCAACGCTCAGGGAGAAAGATGGAATGCCTGTATTACTAATCGGGAATGCTGGGCTCGAATTTCGCGTGCTGATAACGTATTTCTTCTCTTCATGTGCAGCATCATGGCAGGACTGTTTGGGTCTCCTTCGAGCTCGAGATGTGACTCTACCAGGCTCAACCCATCGGATTCTGGCGGGCTTGACATGGCCGTATCCAGGACATGTAGTGCCGGACGTCGAGCATCTTTTGCATGATGGTTTTGTAGAGTCGCAAACCAAACAGCGTCGGCGACACTCCCAGCAATGACGTCTATCGTTGTTGTCCATCCTGGGGACTTCCCAGATGCTATCGGTGAGCCAGATTCATTCACTCATAGATGGATCCTCTGCTGCTCGGAATTGATGGCATTCATTTCTGATGCTCGGAACCTGGAGACGTGGTAGTTGCCGTGATTGGCAGCCGGCGGGCCCCTGGTCTCGGCTGACAGCAGGAGGTTCTGGCACGGCAGAGAATCCCGCCGCTACCAGTGGGAGGATTTATCCAGAGTTAGGTCAGGGCGCTCGGTAGAGGCGAGCTGAGTTCGTAAGGGCCGATGACATGTAGAGTTTTTAATTCACTGATTGATCGTTTTCTACACTTTTTCTTCAATCTGACGACCAGAATCTTGGTCGTCAATCTTCAGGACGCTGATCAGATTAGGCACCCAGAATAAAACGCGCTAGCTCCTTTTGGCAGCCTTCACTCTTAGACTTAGGTGCTGGCAAATTTGATCCCGGAGAATTATATAATTAATGCATTGATTTCTAATGGAATGAAATAATTCCAGCGTTATAATGACATTTATGCTTGGTATGATGCATCATACCTGCCAGCTGTGCTAAGGGTATCGTGAAGGCATGCGTCAACTCGGCCTTTGGGACTACGGGAAATGTGGCACGCCAACAGTCTGCCCCAAATGCTTGCGAAGACAAAGCGCCCAGGCCTTCTGGGCTTGACAACCCAATTTGAAAACGTGTAATAGCTTCGAAGACTTAAGACACGGTTAATGTCCTAGATTAGACATGCCATCCTCGATTGTTAGACCTGATACTGTAAACCTAGACGGTTAAAGCTGTTGCAAGCGCATCCACCCGCTAGACCATCCCAAATCGTGAAAGTGCAAGCGCAAGCGCTACCCTGCCGCACGCCCTTAGCCATAGCATTGGATTTGATCAGCCGCATGCGTGAGCTTGGCGTGTCAGTATCCTAGAAGGCGCTTGAGGTTACACTTACTTATGCTCTGAGAAAAGTTTGCGTCGCCAATGGCATATTGAAATGAAGAGGTTCCAAGTTCCAAATCTACTTCAGTGAACATTCAAGAATTTTGCTTGAGTGGTCAATGAACGGTCCTGTTACGATCATCGTCTCTGCCTCCCTACCATAATGTCTTCCGGATTCGCGATGCCGAAACTCGAGTTGGTGCTCCATCGCCCAGTACCTTTCGAAGTTGCGGTCGATGGTGAGCTATTGGATGTTACGAAGCAGAAGCTCGTATTGGCCAGGTACCCGGAAGAACAGGAAGACTTTGGCGAGAATGATTGGTCACAGGGTGCCAAAGTGAAGCGTGTTAAAGAGCTTGCAGAGTATTGGCAGACACATTATGAATGGGAGGAGCACCAGGTAAGATACTACCGAATTACCCCAAGCCTGCGTGCAAGTATGGCTTGCATACTAACTATTCGTAGCAACGGATTAACGAGGCTTTTCAACATTATCTTGTAAAGCTGGACGTCCCCGACTATGGCGAGCTTATATTACACTACACTCATACGAAGTCCAAGAGAACGGACGCAACCCCATTGCTATTCTCACATGGATGGCCAGGCTCGATTTACGAGGCCATCAAAGTGGTTGGCCCTTTGACGAGCCCTGAAGATCCCGAAGCCCCAGCTTTCGACCTTGTCGCACCGTCCATTCCAGGCTTCGGATTCTCACCTGCTCCCAGGAAGTCTGGTGTTGGTCCCGAGGTCGTCGCACGAGCCTACAAAATTCTCATGGTTGATATTCTTGGGTACAAAAAGTTTGTCACTCAGGGAGGCGACTTTGGTTCTTTTATCACGCGGTCCATCGCCATCCAATTCCCAGCCATTGTGCGCGCTCAGCATCTGAACATGTTCCCCGTGCCGCCACCAACACTTCTCAAGGCACCCAGGGCGTACATGCGCTGGTGCCTGTCATCCTGGTTGTACAGCGACTTTGAACGCGAGGCCCTGCGCGTCAGACGAAACTTTGAAGTCGATCAGAGCGGATATCTGGAACAACAGAAAACGCGTCCCCAAACGCTAGGTTTTGCCCTCGGTGACTCTCCCGTGGGACTCCTGGCTTGGTTCGTGGAGAAGTTCCACGACTGGGGTGATGTCCACGAGAACCTGACGGATGACGATATCATTACTCTGGTCATGATGCATTGGATTCAGGGCGCCACTCCGGGCTTGCGTTTCTACCGTCAAGCCTTTGGTGCAGAGCGGCGCGAGGCCGAGAAGACGTTTGAGACCTACGTGGCAGCTCCCACGGGTGTCAGCATGTATGCCAAAGAGCAGCTTCATGTAAGTTATATGTGTATCGATAAAATGTAAAGAGGTGCTAACATGAAACGCTTTTCAGTGTCCTAAAGACTGGGCTCAACAAGCCGCCAATGTGAAATATTGGAAAGAATATGATAGAGGTGGTCATTTCTCATCGCTGGAGTGCCCAGAAGTATTTGTAAAAGATATGAGAGAGTTCTTTGGTTCAATCGCTTTCTAATGGAGTAGTCTCGCGGGTTGGATTCGCAGGAGCAGTGGGCAGAATGTGGCAGCTTGACTGTACAGATGAGCAGTCTGGAACCGACCTTGGAATCAAAACATCACAATATAAATCCATTGCAAGACATAACAGTTCAATCGCCTTAATACATTTCTCTACAGTTTTTTGAATGGTCTAGAAGTACCAAAGAAATAGTTTTGGCATCACAACCCTCCAGACTACAATGCTACCACCGGTAACGATTGCTAGTAGACTCACCACAGATCCGCAAAGTGAAATGAAGCGATTTGATCTTGGCCACACGTCTTTGCTAGTCTAAAACAATTGGACTACTTGACTCTATCAAGTCTAGCCCATTTCAAGCTGTGGAAATGCTCAATCCGGCATCTGTAACCATCACACCACGCAAGACGTGGCGTCAGGGGTAAGTTGGGCATGGGAGGCCGTACAACCCCCCGAATAAACAGAGATCTGGGGTAGCGGAGAGAGTCTGGGGTATCTTTGAGGGGAGGACTCGCGGGAAAAGCATAAAGTTCCCTAATCTCCCACTTGCTCTTCCTCTTTCACTCCAGTTACCCATCACTACGCTGTGCTTACCCTTTGTGCGTTACTGCAAGTATGCTTAAAAAATCATTTCTCGGGCCGGGCAAGCCCATCCAGCGAGGTATTACAACTTGCTGCCTGATTGCTTTCATTCTCTTTGGTTATGATCAAGGCGTCTTTGGCGGTATACTTCAGAATGAAGATTGGCTTGACCTCTTCAATCATCCTTCCGATATCGAGACTGGCATCATTGTCTCCTGCTATAACCTGGGCTGTCTTGTCGGATGTCTCGGTGAGTGATGTGCTGGTAAATATGACTTGTTGTTTAAGCTAATGATGTCTTGTGAAGGCTGCTTTTTCCTCGGCGACAAGTTGGGACGTCGGAGGACTATATGGTTTGCCATGGGTATTGTCATCATAGGTGCCATTTTGCAAGCCAGCGCATTTACAGTCCCGGCCTTGGTCATTGGTCGCATCATTACAGGTGTTGGGACTGGTCTCAAGACATCCACGGTACCCATGTATCAGGCAGAGCTATGTGAGGCCAAGTCCCGCGGTCGGCTGGTCTCGGCTGAGGTCCTGTTTGTGGGCGTGGGCATCGTGTTGGCGTACTGGCTCGATTTCGGCCTATCCTTTGTGGGTGGATCCATTGCTTGGCGCCTACCCTTGGCTCTGCAGATCCTCTTTGCGCTTCTTGTCATTTGCCTAGTGTTTGCGCTGCCAGAGTCCCCCCGTTGGTTGCTCAATCATGGCAAGGAGCAGGAAGCTACGGAAGCGCTCTGCAGCGTTTACGATAAGGGGTCTACAGACGCTTGGATCCTTGCCGAGAAGAACGCAATCATACAAGCCATCGAGCTCGAAGCCATGGGCGGCGAGCATGCCGAGAGTGCTGCCCCGGTACGAACACATTATCGAATGTTCTTGGCCTGGTTAATCCAATTCATGAATCAGGCTGGTGGAATAAATCTTGTTGTCTACTGTTAGTATTATGTGGCTCCTTGGTACACTTCTTGGTTTCGCTAATGTCCTGTTCTCGAATAGATGCGCCTACGGTCCTGGTACAAAATGTCGGTACAACAGCGCGGATGGCTCAGATCCTTGGAGGCTGTATCAACCTAATGTTCATGATTGGATCCATCCTGCCATCCTTGATACTGGACCGGATGGGTCGTCGCAAGACCATGATATTTGGTTGCTCTGGCCTCAGCATTTGCATGCTGCTGATATCTGTGCTGCTGTCACGTAACGGGTACCAGAGCGGAGAGACTTGCGCATCTGCTGCCGTCGCCTTTTTCTTTCTTTACATGCTCATTTTCGGCATGAGCGTCAACTGCGTTCCCTGGGTTTATGCTCCAGAGATCTTGCCACTGCGCGCTCGGACACGGGGCGCGGCTGTGGCCACGAGTTCCAATTGGCTGTGGAACTTTACAATCGTCATGATCTCACCCATCATAATCAACCGATTACAGTGGAAGGCCTATCTGGTGTTTATGGCGACGAACTTTCTGTTCGTTCCACTCATCTATTTCCTTTACCCCGAGACAAGTGGATTGCGACTTGAAGACATAGATAAGATATTCGCTGATGGAAGGAATCCTGTGCATGTGGCGCGCGAGATGGTGAAGAATGGAGGCGCTTCTTCAAGCATGACAGCGGCGTCTGATAATTCATCCAGTGTAGAAGGAAAGTCAGACCGAGCGACGGCAGTCAACTTGGAGTGTGTGTAACCACAAATTGTAGAGTAAATACTAGTCTATGCGCTTTTCCAAGCGTAGAATTGCGCTGAATTTGCAGCCAAAAACAATTTACTAGATTGGAGCTTCGCATTTCTGGACTGATAGAATGGTCAGATATGTCAAAAAAGAAAAAGAAAAAAGATAAAAAGAAAAAAAAATAAAAAGAAGAAACCCTCGGAACCGAAATATGACCGTTGTTTACTTCATCTCAATATACAGGCCCTGAATCTTGAACGATCCGCCCCCTACGCTTCACCGAGCTCCCTGCCTGTACCTTTAATTACACCCTTGTAGGTCATGAAACTCCAAAAGAAACAACTATCCGATGGTAATGTAGGCCAATGATCTGTACATGTAGCCGATCACTCTAAGCTTCACGCACTCAGATGGAGTAGATCAGTCAACCCATTCTTACCACTGCTTTGAGATCAAAGGGTGTCATGATCGTGTAAGTCCGCAAGGTCCTCCCAAGGAAACCAGCTAGTACTGGTCAATCCCAGGTCGACCTGTGCCGCCATTGAGGTGCTGTTCAGATCATGACAAGTGTAAGCACAAGCGAAAGCAAATAAACAGCAAGCGCAAGCGCAAGCGACAATAATAGCGTTTGGTCTAGTGAAGGCCCCGACCCTCCACTCAATCCCCGCGATCTTGTTGGTCTACTTCCAATTCTGGAATGGCTATAGCGTACATCCCCGGGGTTGATGTTGTGGGGTAACAATAGGCCGCGCCTCAACTTACCTCAGGCCCTTCGCCAAAAGCAGCCAAAGGCGCTTGATAGAGCCGTAGCGCTATTTCTCGTCATGATATTCAATTATTAGGTACAGCGGTTCTACATAAGAAGGCTTACTAACAACATGTCTTAGATGAGACTGTGATCTTGCAACAGAACAACTGTAATCTCAAGATTTTAGGAAATGGACGCATCCAAGGAAGTGTTGATCATAGGCGGCGGCATCTCGGGCCTTGGGATGGCTGTGCAGCTCAAACGTATCCTTGGGCACAACAATTTCACCCTGTACGAAAAATCAGACAACATTGGTGGAACCTGGTAAGTCTACTTTTGCGATATGGTAAGCATGATCTGGTGCTGATATGGGCGTCTTGAACACAGGTGGCATAACAGGTATCCAGCATGCGCCTGTGATATTCCCAGCCACTTCTACTCGTACAGCTTTGCCCTCAAGGGCGACTGGTCGACAACGTACCCCGGACGTCAAGAGCTTCACGACTACTTTGCCTCCGTTGCCGACCGCTTCGCCATCTTGCCGCACTGCAAGTTCAACTCAAAGTGTCTGAGCATGACGTGGGACGAGCTCACCTCGCTGTGGACATGCACTTTTCAAAACGAGCTGACCGGCGAGATCTTTACCCACACCGCAGCAGTTGTCGTGAGCGCCATTGGAACACTGGACCGCCCGTCCATCCCTCAAATCGCCGGTGCCGATAAGTTTCAGGGAGAGATGTTTCACAGTGCCCGCTGGAAGGGAGATGTCGATTTCAAAGGCAAGAGCATAGTAGTGCTGGGTAACGGCGCTTCCGCAACTCAGTTCGTGCCCGAGCTGGTGAAGGAGGTGGGACCTCACGGCCGCGTGGTGCAGTTGGTCAAGAGTGCACATTGGTGGACGAAACGGGTAAGTCGTCCTCGAGTGCCGCCATACGTGCCACGACTTGATATACGTCGGAATTCGAGCTAATATGACCAAGGGGAACGACAAGTACTCTGGCGTCTGGAAGACGATCATGAGTTATGTGCCACTTGCAGCGCGTCTGTATCGTATTGTCCTGGCGTGGCAACTCGAGAGCGTCTTCTACTCTTTTCTCATGAACGACAATGGCGCCCGCATGCGACAACAGATCCGCGATGCTACGTACCGATACATTGAGAACGATGCTCCGGCCGAGTACAAGGAGATATTGAGACCAGACTATGAACCCGGCTGCAAGAGGCGTGTAAACACGAACACGTACTTGGCATGCCTGCACTCCCCGAGAATGCACCTTGCCAAGGACCGAGCTGCCAGAATTGAAGCCGGTTCGATAGTGACTGAATCAGGCGCAGAATACCCGGCAGATATGATCATATACGCTACTGGGTTTATGACGCAGAAATGGCTGTATCCAATGCAAATCCAAGGCGTCGGCGGAAAGAGCCTACACGACGTCTGGGACGCCTCTGGAGGTGCAGAAGCGTACAAGGGAACCGTAGTCGCCGGTTTCCCCAACTTTTTCATCCTCTACGGTCCCAACGCGGCAACAGGCCAACATTCCGTAATCTTCCACTCCGAGTGCCAGATCAATTACTCCTGCCGCCTTTTGCGCCCAGTCTTGACCAGCGGAGCCAAATCCATCCGGGTCAAGCCAGAAGCGCAGAGGCAAGATCTCACTTGGGTCCACAGCAAACTGCAGAACCTCGTTTTCAATAGCGGCTGTCAGAGTTGGTGGATGGACCCCAACACCAAGAAAAACACATTCATCTATCCCGACCCCATGTACAAATATTGGCTGAGAACCATCTTCCCTGTCTGGTCTGACTTTGAGATCACTGGCGCCCCCTACAGAGATTCTTGGACCAAGAAGGTAGCGGTAATATCGAGTATCGGGGTTGCAGCACTCGTTGTCAATTCGGCAGTAGAGAAGGGTGCCTTTATGGCATCAATCCAAGAGTGGGCTACTCAGATGGCCGCACTGGTTCGATGAGGGGCAAGTGTTTCCCTTTCCGGCATAATAATGAATATTGAATAGTTACAAACTAGAACACTTCAACTCGTGTACCCAGTTTCTGTAAACAGTGATGAGTATGCGGTATACAGTACAGGCGAAATATCCCAGCGTTCAGCGTGAGTCAGTATATACCTACTTACATGTGCCACTAAACCCCCCAATTTCCGCTTTTGGGAAATATGCAATATCTTTCTAAGAAAACCGCCTTAGGCTTTTGTGGGTCGTCAAGACGACCATGTGGTTCATTTCTCAGTCATTTTCTCTCCTTTGTCTCACCTGATCAATGAATGAGTCTCCGAAGATCTCGCTTTGCAAACCGACCTCTTCCATCAGCATGTGCTAGATTGATCGGCTCCTCATGGATGTTACCGCTTGGGGTCCATCACGGTCCCCGAAGACAAGAACAAGATCCGGATGGTAAACCCCACCCCTCCCTCCGGCGTTTGAACATCCGCTCGATGCTGATACTGAAATATCAAGTCTCTCCTGCCGTTTTCGAAAGAAGAAATGTGAGTCTTCGATCATGCTTTAGGGCTCGTCGCCGTCGAGGCTTTGAACTGACAGACCGCAGGTGATGGAGTTCGACCAGTCTGCAGCAACTGCTGGATTCGGCGGAACGTTTGTCATTGGGGGCTCAAATTGTCCTTTCATCCTTCTCGTGCGCTCTCGCTCTCGACACGCGAGGCCGCCGACCTCAGACGTGTAGAACAGCAAAGAAGGCATAGTTTTTCGAGCACAGCAGACAATCTCCCTTCGCATTTTACTGTCGGTATCGTTGGCATTCATCCAATGATCCGTTTGCGACTAGTCGCATGGGCTAATACAACGCCTAGATTATCGATGATACCGAAAATGTCCTCAGGTCATTCGGTCGGGAGCCAACCCCGACAACCCATATTTCTGAGCCGGTTACTCCGTCGTCCTCGAGTATTGTTGACGGAGAAGAGTATACCTTGTGTGAGCTGCCCACAAGTGTAGATTTTGATCCCGACGGATTGATGCCAACAGAGGATGTCGACTGGTCTCATCTTATCAACCAATCAGCGGACAGTTTCCCCCCAGTCACAGCTCGTTCGTATCCTGATCCCATACGAGACGATCTTGAACATGTGAACCTGCCAGTCTCTTCAGGCTCGACAATGGTAGCCAACGATTCGCTGGCACCTATCGACGTGCCGCCTATCAATGAGGTCGAAAAAGCACAACTTATACAGGCTTACCTTCAGGAAGCGGGTACATGGTGTGAAACAACGGATTCTGACATGCATTTCACGGTGAAGAGTGTGCATGAGCTGATGGATTCGCCGGTTTTCTCGGCAGCGGCGCTCGCACTGGCGTCACGTCAGATGGACGCAGTCACCGGTCGACCCAATCCTAGAACGCTGGAATTGTATCAATACACGATTCGTCAGCTCATAAGCCACAATCCGGCCAACAATAGCCTCGCTACATTAAGCTGTTGTATACTTCTTTGTGTATACGAGATGATGGGTTCCCGTGTCGAAGAGTGGAGGCGGCATCTAAGGGTAACGTCGATGGGGGTAAACGAGTATTCAGAGTCAGGTGCTGATGGAAATGATAGGGGTGCTCAATTTTTCTCAAGAACGCTCCATGGGCGAGTGATCGGCTGGGAGCTGGAAAAACGTGCTTCTGGGCTTTTGCTCGAATCGGTCAGTAACATCTCTTCAGAGTATTCCCGCCAAAAAAAAAAAAAATGTTGACCATGCTTAGATCTATGGGCTGCATTCATAAGTGGCCAGAAGACATTGATTCCAACAGATTCCTGGGTGGTCAACGAGGATCCCACATCCGTCGCGAACAATGATGACATGGACGATTTTGGAAATCTTGCTATATTGATATTTGCCAAGATCGTCAATTTATGCGCAACAGTTGAGAACCATTATACGCACGAAACAGTGGCTGAGCTTTGGACTCAACTCCAACTATGGTGGCGCGCCCGACCCAAAGGGATTCAGCCTCTTCACCGGACCCAATCCTCTGTAGCAAGACCGATCCCCACTATCATCTACAGTCGGTCGTCTGCAAGTAAGTATTGAAGTCTTGATGGCACAGACCTGTGACTAATTAAGTAGTATGCGGAAATACATTCTACCATACTGGGTGTATCCTTTTACTTCAAACTAAACTGATCAAACCCCTTCCCGAAGAAGAAGGTAATGTTGAGGTACGTAGCTTTGCAAGAGCGCATGAACTAATACAACCGGAAGAAATCAATGCTGACAGTCCAAACAGTTTGATTCAATTTTGCATGCAAGAGAATTAATTGCCACGTCGGTATGCAACCATTCACAGTACGTTCTCGGCATAACATAGGTCAAGAAACGTCGTATATTAATTCATCGTTGAAGCGCAAATTGGGTCAATCAAGTTCAGCCCTTATTCATTGCTGGAAGGGCTCTAAATACAATGCCAGGAGACTGGGCTCCAACAAGTTTCATGACTGAACAGTCTGTGGCTGCTAGGGGGCGCATCGAGGCAAGCACCAACGCCGCTTTTGCCGTGGAGAAAATGGCTGTGCTACAGCAACTGCGCAAAATTGAATGTGACACTGGATGGCGGACGTCGGATAGAGCAAAGCAGCTGAGACAAATGTGGAAGCTCGAGTAACTTCAAGGCTTTAGGCGAAGGAAATCGTCATAATTCATACCTACGTTTTTTGTAAGATAAAGAGCTCGTAGAATATGTGGTGATGGATCGGAACGACTCTAATAGGAACCAATCTGAGTCATCTATCACTTTTATCTACAGCAAGTTTTCCACCATTGCCGAGTTTGTCATCATTTCTCTACGTGGCTGGATGGCTGATAACTTTCAAAAATCACGAATGCTAATCTCTCCATTTTTATCTTTTGTCCAGCGTCGGAGTCCCCGGGTGTAAGTGGATCGGGTTGATTAACCATGGGACGTATTCCAGAGAATAACACAAGGCACTACGAACCATCATTTGCAAGATGTCTGGAGTTCTTCATCAAAGATTATACCACAGTTTCGATATTTCATGACACTCGGATTTAATCTCACGAAGTGTACCGGCCCAAGTATGCTGTAAGTATCGTTGACGCCCATACTTCATTCGCCGGGGACCAGGCCGCGGGACCGGCAACCCAGCTTCGCGAGTACCGAGAAGTGGGACAAACAACGATCTGCCCTGGACATTTGCAAGGACAACGGGACCAGGACTCGCGAACTCCGCGGAACAGATTCGAAGCATACGGTGAATAAATTGCAGATGGGCAAAATCATATATGTAGGGCTTGAGGCTGGCTTCTATACTGAACTTCTACGCGGAACAATCAAAATAGGAGCCCCGAAAACCCCGCGCTAGCACCCGGCGCATTTCCCAATGATGCAAGTCTGACGTTATTTCCGCCCGTCGCGCTGGACTCTTAGAAATTAGTGTCTCGGTTGCTGCCGACCGACGAGATCACACTATTATTTGGTGGACTCGAGGGGAATTCACCCCTTCCTGTTCTTGCAAGGGGTTTATATCTTTGGCTATGCGTTTCGTGGATTTACTAGTTTGAGATGTTCATACCACGAATTAGGAATAGTGCACATTGGCTATGAGTGTCTATACTCCAGATGAATATTTAGTTTTGTGGCCATAGTACGGTCGCTTTTAGCACGCTTCTGTCTTTATTGAGATGCGTCAAAATTTCTGTCATGTCATACGGATCACCCGCGCACGTTGCCCAGCTGGATGACATTGCGTTATCGCGAATTCGGATCTCAGTACCAACTGAGCAGGTGTGTCCGCGTAACACTGCAAGCATAGTCGAGCCGCATTTCCATTACCCTTGTATGGGATTCCTTGTTTTGCCTGGTTTATCGACCTGTGATTGCAGTTGCATATGTGACCCGCCTGTAAGCTCAAGCACACCATGAGCCGTGCTACTTCTGTTGGGATCATCAGCTGGAATCTGACGTTGAAATGTGTTTCACTTGACATTGACAAGATGAAGCAATGAACACAGAATGTGGCGGCGGGCAAAAAGTCTTCAGAAAAGTTGTCACCGATCTCAAAGTGAAGCGGACCATTTTGTCCGGCCCAACTCCCATACGGCACTTTGACCAGTCTACTGACGCATTTTGCTTCTCTTCCAGGCTGAGCATCCACTATTATTCTCCCGACGCGATCCAGGGGCCCGATTTTGATAGACCGAGCCTGCTTCTAAAACATGGAAAATTGTGGATATAGTACCCCCAAATTCGAAATCTTCGGTTTGTTCAGTGTCCAAAGTGTCCAAATATGGAGTCCGCCAAGAAATAACCGTCTGGGTCTTTGCAACCAAACTTTCTAGCGGCAAGCATCAATGGCGCCAATTGTTATAGGGCTATTCCATAACTTTTAAGCTACGATTCAGGCACCGAAAATTTCTATTGATCTTCGAAATAAATGACCACATACTACCAGCAGCCACGCATATGCATCACCAAGCAGACACATGGTTCTCCTTTGCCTCCTTACCATATCTCCGGCCGGAGCATTGATTCCTGTTATATATGGAGCCCGACAGGAACAATGGGTCCCCATCTTCTGCACCTTGCTGTCGGCCTTGTCGATGGGTCATACACACAAGGCCAAGGCCGACATTGGTCCACGCAAAAAGCGACGATCATAGATTAAGGTGGAATCGCCGATGAAATCTCAACGGGGATCATTCATTACTTGAAGGCTCTCGGCCTCGGGAGAAATGGTTCAGTCATATTCGAGAAGGTCTTTCTTTCGTGTCCTCACAGGAAACAACAACACTCTTAGCTTGGAATAGAAGGGAAACCAAAAATGCAATCGCAAAGAACTCTGGTTCGCGACGGCAGCCACCAGCAGCAGCCGACGCCGAGCGAGGCTTATCAGCAGCGTCCGCCGACCTCGTCTTCGGCGCAACAGCCGCCGCCCTCAGCAGGCCCTTTTGGCAGAAATGCCAGGCCGACCATCAATCTCCACTGCGGCACGCACTACGGCTCGTCGGTTCGGGGCGCCTACACGGCGGGGAGGGCGGACCTGGGCGGCGCGGACAACGCCTCGCAGCACACGACGGTCCTCGTCGAGACGCCCGCGACGGAGCGCGCCGGCTGGATCGACGACGAGTACCTGGAGCGCAACCCGTGGCACGACAAGCCCAGGCGCAAGCCCATCTTCAGTTTAGGTCAGCCGCTGCCGCGCCTCGTGCGCGGGCCGACCGGCCACGGCCACCACCGCAAGGTCCGGGTCAAGCAGAACGTGGCCAACAAGAACCGGCCCCTCGAGGAGCTCGCGGAGCGCGGGGAGCTGGAGCTGGCGACGCCGACGCCGACGCCGGGCCTGGAGGGGTCTTCGCAGTTTGACCACGTCCTCTCGGCGCAGACGTCCAACAACAGACCTGAACACACGGCCAACGGCACGGCGCACAATGACCGGCGCAACGCCGCCGGCCAGCCCGTGTTCGACTACACGCCGGCCGTGGCCGAGCAGGACAACCACGTGCAGAATCCGCAGGAAGACGCCGCGTCGACGGCCAGCTACAAGATTGACGGCGAGCCCCTGGGCAAGCGCGAGCATGATGACTATGAGAATGGAGAGCGCGACCTGGACGAGCTGCGCAATTGGTGGGCTAGGTTGAGGGCGAAACACCCTGAACCTCTTGCCGAATTCCTTTCGGTGAGCTTTGCCCATGTATTTTGATTTTGTTAAAGAAAGATAGAGATCTTGCTAACCACGTTCACAGACTGGAGTGGCTATATTCCTCGGCCTAGCTGGCACTCTATCGGTCAACCTTTCTCAAAACGAATCACAACCGTATGGAACATACGAAACGTCGTGCTGGGCCTGGGGCTTTGCGTGGATGTTCGGAGTCTACCTTGGCGGTGGAGTGTCTGGAGCACACATGAATCCGGCAATCTCAGTCAGCTTGTCGCTCTTCCGCGGATTTCCGTGGCGCCAGTGCCTCGTGTATTGCGTGGTCCAGTTCATCGCGGCCATTGTGGCGGGCGCGCTCGCCTACGGGTGCTACGCCGACACGATATACTACATGGACCCGTCGCTGGAGAACACGTCCAAGGCCTTCATATCCACGCCCCAGAGCTGGGTGTCGGCGGGCAACGCCTTTCTGAACCAGTCTGTCGGGTCCGCCATTATGATGATTGTCGTCTTTGCTCTCGGTGATGACCAGAACAATCCTCCCGGTGCCGGAATGCATGCTTTTGGTAAGTTTTCGTGGTTTCCCACCGCCGCTGAGATCTGAGCGGTTTGCTAACGATTTTTGTCAACAGTGCTGGGTTTGCTCGTTGCAATCTTGAAAATGGCCCTCGGATTCAACATTGGATCCGCACTGAACCCAGCGTCAGACTTTGGCCCTAGGCTCATTGCCTACGCCGTCGGGTATCACCAGGATAGCGTTTTCAAGGACCCGTGGTGGTTCTACGGCCCGTGGGCGGCGACTTTTGTCGGGTCCACTCTGGGCTGTGTGATTTACGACACTTTTGTCTTTGTCGGTACCGAGAGTCCGGTCAACTACAGATACCCGCCCACTATTAGGAGGAAGATTGAGAAGAAGGGGCGGCAGATCAAGCAAAAGGGACATCAAGTGTTGAATCACCTCAGCAGTGGCAATGATGACAATGATAAACAATAGGCAATGAGATTTGATGATGTCGACAACCGAGACTAGCGATTTACTGGTATAGACTTAGAGGTTTCATGACAAGGATGGTAAACATGTTATAGAAAGCGTTGTTTTTTTCTTATGATAGATTCAATAATACTCATCTAGTCGAGACCTAGGCCAGCAGGTGTTGAGCCTCGAAGTTGATCCGTATGGAATTGCACAGATCTCACTTGCCGTCCCAGGGCTCTCAACTAGCCTGCTGGTACCAAAAGTATTACCCTGCTAGAATAATGGTTGATGTCCCTATAGTTCTAAACGTGCTTTGCTTCATGATGTTGAGTGCTATCTGCGAGCTGGCTGCGACATGTCCCACGGGATCTCGTCACCTTGCATACCAGGGAAGTTGAAGCCGGAATATGTAATGTCTTCTTCTGACTGGTACACCAGCTTGTCGCGCACTGTCCAGCCATTGTCATAACACTCTCTATCAATGTCATCGACGTCTAAGAGCTGTCTGTTTCGAGACCAAGCCATGCAGGAAGTGCAGCCAGGATGAACGCCATAAGACCAATCATGGTCAGGCATATCTGTATGTGAACTTAGAGACTTTTTCTTCATAGTAAATCGTTATGAAGTTGTCATTTATCTTGGCTTACCTTGACCGTTGGCACCCTGCAGGGTCTTCCAATGGAACCAGAAGACAGCAAAGCTGTGATGCTTTCTATCGTTCTGGGCATGGGCCTCCATGGCTGTGCGGAATGCTGCACTGTTGAATTCGAGATCAATGTCGACTCCGTGGGAGTACATGGGCTCTATATGGAGGACTTCATTTCCAACACGGTAGTGGAAGGGAGCGCAGGTCTCGCTGCTGGTCAATAGAAGGGTGCGACCCTGGTGGTCCCTTATCATTGCCCTGGCCAGCATCTCGACCGTGTAGCTATAGTAGAGATTCTGCCAACCGGACATGATGACAAGTTGTGTAGGAACTATAAGAGTAGTAAAAGGTTCGAGAAAGTCTGAAGCGGTGCTGGATGTGAGGCTTGACGATGTACGCTATACGATGTGCGAAAGGAACAAACCAAAACGCACGTCACTGAGAGCATTTTAAACTTGTTTTATTTGTCAGTGAACCCATTTAGACACTTGCGATGGTTAGTTGCTCACAAAGAATATTCTGCAGTTCTCTATTACAAGATGCCAAAATTACCATCACTCCATCACGATCAAGCTTCGTTGTTGTGATGCTCGGGTGTTCGTAAAGTGTCTTGAAGAAATTCACATGCTTACATACCGTGAATCAGAGTGTGTCGTTCTCATAAACTCTACAAGTAAGCAAACACTTTTTATATGATCTTGAAGATAATCTCACTGTAACTATCATGAAAGGCATGCCATTCACTTTCCATTCGGCTCACGTTGAAATCACCAACTACGAAAATTGGCACAGCATCCCGGCTCAACCTCGGATTAGCTGTCGGTTATGTAGACCTTATCACATCCAGGGATCGCAAAAGCCTTATAGCTCATTCACTCTGCGCTGATCAGAAGTGCAAGTACTGCGACGCGATGTCGAGAAAACGAAAACTCCCTCAGTCGGATATTATCCACGATCTGAGCACGCTCATTGAAGTGAGAATCATTCGCCAAATTCACGACGGCACGAAGCGAAAGCGTGCTAGCCTCTATCTGGTTGAGGCTCATCCGATTGTGAATGGACAGCAACACTCGCAGGCACCACCAAGGAGATCTGACGACTCTAAGTCGAAACCGAGGTCTCTTCGGAATGATTTAGTACTCAAGATCGTCAGTCCTCGTACTATAGCATAATGATTCTAATTGATAGTACAATGCTGACCTTCTCATCAAGTTTCCAAATACGCGTGCGTGTGAAGATGACTACAACAGGGAGGTGGCTGCCAATGCCGAACTGGTTCGATTCGCTGCCATTGCTGCGTCAACGCCAACAGAAGCCCGCGATGCCATGTTCGAAAATTCTGGCAGCTCTTCCGAGCTTCGATGGCCGCACTGCCACGGGATATTCCAGATTGCCCCGAATCCTACAGAAGGCGAATGGACCACGGGTAATTCGACTTCGGAAGCACGACACGGCATCATTTTTGATTATCTCGCCGGCCTTGAAATGCTCCGGAAAGACGACGTCACGGAAGACTTGGCAAATGACATCAAGCAGCTCTTTGGCGACTTGCATGCCCTCAAGCTGTTGCATCGCGACCACATCAATCATGCAATCTGGCCTTTGATCGGTTTCAACAATCTATTTCTTCAGAGCGACAATACTGGCAAGAAGAGTGAGTAATGATTAAAAAAAAAGAAGAAAAAAATCCCTCTCTTGACACCACACATATGCGGCTGACCATTTGCATACAGAACTCTTCATCCTGGACTTTGACAAGGCCCTAGTCCTGGGAGACAGTGCCAGAGATAACAGCCGCCTCGTTGACGAGGCCAACCGTCTAGAGGAGATACTGGAGCAAGCCATGGCAAAGCAAGATGAAACCAAGGATTTGTCAGCAGAGGTGAAGCGGCTATTGGCCGGCCGAGGTTGATGGAAGCCAGTGTATACACGTGTCGCATATCTTTCTATTCTATCTATTCATGATATAGGTGCACCTTGCATATATTATCTTCAACGGTTTCAGCTCATATCTCTTACTGGCCATTGGGGTTAATCAGGACAAACGGTCAGCTTTATCGACGCAGTATAACTTCTCTCCGCGTCGAACTTTGTTGAGCCGTGAGACACCCGAGTTGTACACTTCTGACGAGCATGGTTGCACATTGTTGTTCGTCTACTTGTATAAGAAAGTCGACTCAGTCCTGCTGTATGCCCAACGATTGCTTCTGCTTTCTCGGCATCTTCAATGGGGGTACGAGGGAAGCGGAACATACGTCATGAGCGAGGTTTCAGACCACAACTCGGGATCACTAACGCGTCGTCACAATAGATGTACATGGTTCTGAATTAGGTTCTGATCTCGACTGTAAACAACCGAAAGCTGCTTCAGAGCACACAAGGTGGTTGGTAGTTGCCGAACAAGGTTTGCTGCATGCAGGCAAGGGACGATCAGTTTATCGAGCATCTTGTTTGCCGCATGCATGTACGACAGAGATTTGTGAAACTTCAAATGATTGGCAGTATGACGACATTGTGTGAGTGTAGATTACATTGATGTGCTATATGATCTATCATTCCAATCGTCCAGCTTGAGCCCTGTGTACCTTATCAATCTATGTCCTGTTTTTTTCCAAAGCCACACGCTATGTTTCATGAGTTTAAGCTACTAATACGTATAGAATGAGAAGAAAAGCATAACTCGTAAATCGTCGTGAAAATACATGAATCGTGAAAAAAAAGCCCAAAGTAGTAGAACCCATAACAGTGGTATGTCGCAAAAGTATATCCTAGAATTTCCTTGGTTTGCCCGAACGTGTGCTGCCCGATGGGACGCCCATGATCTTACTTGCCAACATGCCGCCAACGACACTCTCAGCCATTCCCTTGATGCCGCCTGGCTTTGTACGTCGAGGATCCTTGTCGATAAATGAGTCAATGGCGGCCGCACCCAGAGCAGCTGTGACAACCTTGGCTCCCTTTTGGCCAGTCCAGGAGCCAGGCTCCTTGCGCAAGCGGAACGCCGTCACACCGCCAGCCTCCAGAGCAGCCCGAGCAGCCAACTGCCACCGATGCGCTACATCTGGGTTGGGGGCCCTCATCTCGTTTTTGTAATGGTTCATGTGCGGATGTTCTGACCGAGACCTGGTCGAACGCAGGCTCGAATCGTCGGCGTGCGAATATGATCGACCACGTCGTCTTCGTGGTGACGGTGATGGGCTGGGGCTAGGCGAATATCTGCGACTACGTCGGCGATGGCGGCGTTCTTCATCAGAATTGTAGCCTCTGCTCTTGGGTGGAGGCGAAGTACTGAATGACCTCTCCTTGGTGTTTGCGGTGGACTTTCGACGGTCGCTACGTTTCGTCGCACTTCTTCGCGGCGGCGAGGGCGAAGGAGACGGAGAATAATGCCGTCTGCTGCGGCGAGAAGGTCTGTCATATCGATCGTCGTGGTAATTGTCGTAGCGATCATAGCCTCTTCCCTCTGATCGGCCTCTGCCGCCACTTGCAGCCCCTCCAACTGCGCCTCCAGCTTGCGCGGCGGCGTAAGCCTCCACGATATCACCAAAGGTCTTCAAACCTTTGGTTCCATACGACTTCATGTTCTTGACGGCTGGACGTTCCTGCCAGCCCTGGAAGCGACCAGCCTTGTCTTTTCTCGCGCCTACTGGGACTGGTGCTTCTACCACGACCTCTGCCCTTGCTCGTCTGGGTCCAGGCGAAGTATCATGCCTGGAGCGTCGATGCCTTGGAGGAGAATCTGAGTGTCGTGAAGCGCGCGGGACGGGCGACTCAGCGCGTCTTGATCTTGGCGGCGAAGGGTAGTCGTCAGCATATTTTGCTGGTAGAGTTGAAGATCTATGCGACTTGTGTCTCCGTGGAGAGCCATGGCGGCGGGACGAGCGAGGTTCGTCGTCGTCAAAGGTATGCGAAGGTGGCTCCGGGATGGCATCGGAGCCGACGTACTCGTAAGCATTGTCATCTCGACCAGCTCGAGGGTCTGGGTAAGCTTGTCTCGAGATGTGAGGGTCGTCATAATCGGGACGAGAGCGGGTAGATCGAGAACCCATCTTTGACCGGGTATAGCGCAGTCAACGATGAGAGTGGCAATAAGATGTTGTTGCGGGTGCAGAGAGCAGAGCAGACGAGAATCGCCAAGCACAAGAAGAGGGGAGGAGAGGGAGCTATAGCTGATCTAATCGCCCCTAGGTTGCACCCCGAAAGCTTGGGAGGCCTTTTTCTGCTGCGTGTGATGAGAAGGTTTAGTGCAAGCTTATGATCAGAGTAAGGTGCGAAGTTGTTTTTCTTTTACTCCGAGACAAAGTTGGGGGCAGTTTAACTCTTCTTTCTTTGGTGCACAGCACAGCCTGGGCCGGACCGTATAAGTGTAAAGGCACAGTAGTAATCTGCTGTCTGCTGTACGACGAAGACATACGACGAGGAACGGACAAAACCGACCGAAACCAACCAACGTCGAAAGCAAGAAGGGTCCAGCCTTTTCGGTAGGGCAATTGTGGATGCATGGATGACCGATGCATCACGACGTAGATCGTGCATGGTCCAGAGGGTCTGCGAGCGCTGAGACTGGCTGGAACGGGTGACTGAACCCGCATGCCCACAGCGATCATGTTGCGATGCAAGCGGTGTAGCGAATGACTGGCAGGACGGACAAATACTGGGCAGGGTTCCAAGTTGCCGGTGGACGGACTGGTGGGTTGACAGTGGTTTGCGGACCACTAGCACCACTGGTACCATAGAAGCGTGCGCGGCAGGCTCACAGTCAGTCACTATGCTCAGGTGCTCTAGGTGGGCTGGCTCTGGCTGGCAGCGCACCGGTGATGTCAGTTGGAGGGGTGGTCGTGTGTCGCCTCTTGGTCGCTTGTGGCTTGATTGCCTGCAGGCCTGCCTAGAAGGGCCATGCGGGGGGCTAGAAACGAGCCTATAACCGTTCAGCGGGTGGCTCCGGGTATATGTGGTTGGCACATCGGGGCCCGACTTACCACTTTCGTCTTACCTCTCCTCTCCCCTCAAGCCCCTCCTCTCCTCTCAGCTCCCTCTCGTCCCTTCTATCGGAATTCGCCATGTCGCAGCTGGCAGATCTCAGGTCGCAGGTCCGCAGGTCGGCAGCTTTGCAACTCGACGACTCTTTCCCCGCATGATCTCATAACCAGAATCTCCCTCGTGCCAACACAGCAAGCACTTGGCAAAAAGTGACGATAATTTCCTATTCGTGAACCCACGTTGAATCGACGAAACGTCCGGGCGCATAATTTCATGCAAGATGATGAGAAGAGCTTCTGGGACCGCCCACCGGAACCAAGGGTAAGTATCGGTGATCTTACTCTGGTATGCTGAGCCCAACAATCGCCATCATTCCCAACGAATAATAGATATTCGCCTTGCTTTGGCAAGTCTTCTTCTGATCTGTGGTTGTAAGAGGGGATATGGACTGCTGGCAAAAAGTCACGCACCACTCAGCTTGTCAGGTACAGCTTCATCGCACATGAGACGCGCAAGCCGCAATACAGCTGGGCACATTGAACAAGAGGTGCACACAGTCATGCCACCCATAGACGAATGATTCATTCGCTTCGCCTCGCCTTGCGCAGCCAGCCAAAGCCAGCAAGTCACACGCTGGCGCCAGCCAACACAGTCTTGGTCAACCTTGAACATGAGCCATCGTACGACAGGGCTTCTCGATTCGTGCAACTGTGAGACGAAAGCAGAGAAGAAAAGCTGGAAAAGCAAGATAAAAAGACGGCAAGTCGAAAAAGAATCGCATCTTCTCCGGAAATCGTAGCGTTCTTGCGCGCATTGTAGTTGTTCCTGCCGCCTTGGCTCGAACATTTCCCCCGCTCATGTTCCGGTTGTGCCGGCTAGTTCAGAGCGTCGCAAGTAAACGACACAGTTGATGATCTCTCACAAACATGCCGCACTTTGCTGCAGATCCTCTCTGGCTTCTTGGACTAGAATTTGAGACATTTGATTCCGGTGATTATTTCGATGTGCCAACGTATACAGAGTTCCAAGTTTCACCAACTCCTCGAGTTTCCGTGCCAGTCGAGGACATATCGACAAAACTTGCCTCGATCTAAGTTAGAATACTGGGATGAAGAACGAACTAACGAATGGTCAGACGGTGTTTAAGACGACTACAAGTAGTAAACTCGTATTGTGCGTTCTATTGCATCAACAGCGACGACGAGAAATTATGGATTATACGGATATATCGGCCTAAGTTCCGGATCCAGTCAGCGCAAGGTAGAGGGAGGGTCGACCTCATGGGAGACCCTGCATCTATACTCCTCCATACAGTAGCGAGACCCATTCCTCCCCGCAATCTGCCAGACATGTCAAGTAGGGCTGCGGCAAAGGTTAATTCAACCGTTCCCCAGGTTGAGACTCCTGTGGGTAGGACCAAAAGGTTACATTATTGACCTACCTCTGCCTGCCAAGCCTGTAATTATATCAAGTATCAGCCCTTTTCTAGTAATAACTTCATTCGTTCCGTCGTCTATTCAGCTGCGGCGTCCTTGGCAAGCTCATGTTTCAGTGAATACGAGCGAGCCATCGACTACAATGGTGCAATTGCCTATTCCTAATGGCAACCTTGGTACATATTCCCACCCGAAAGACTTCGCTAACGCCGTCTTTCCATTGGTAAGGCTACGCTATAAAGTACCAAAATCTCCAGCTTTAAGCAATCGCGACGTTGATTATTGCAGCACCCGTTGCATCGATGTCTCTGGACGCAAAACCGCCTTTGTACCATCCGTATATAAAGGGCCAAGACTTTTGGGAGTCGTCAAGCTCGCATCATTTCCCTGCTCAATCCGTAAGCTAAAGTCAGCTAAACTCAAAAAAAAAAAAAAAAAAAAAAAAAAAGTTTGCCTCATTCAAATAGGTAGGCAATGTTACATTGCAAAAGCACCGTAATAGACAAGTCCAATGATCCTCTATATAAGACGCTGCTCAATGCACATGTTGTGTGTTGATAACCGACGTGATCAACCGAAACACCTTGCCCAGAATAGACTTACAGAATATTCCTATCCTGTAAAAGCACGCAATGCTATACTCGGCTCTCGCTCTGGCAGCCCTCCTGGCGAGCGCCTCGGCCGCTCCCGCGGAACAACCCAAGTGTCCTCAGACCATATGTGTCGACAAGATCAGTCCCTGCGGCGTAAAGTACGGCAGCTGCTATGACCTCTGCGACCCAGACCCCAGAGTCCGGCCGACGCCTCCTCCTTGCCCGGCATCTTATTCGTCCGCCTTGCTCACCCCGACGCCGAGTATTTCGGCGGATAACTGCAGCACCCGCACCGTCTGTGCCGATTATATCAATGAGTGCGGCATCTGGTATGGCGGGTGCTTTGCTGACGTAAGAAAACTCTAGTCGTTGCATCTTATTCACGAGATCATAAGTTCAAGAGGAAAGCCTTTTCATAACCCTAACGAGGCAGGAAAGACATATTTTCAATCTGCCGTTATTGTACTATATACATGAGGTCAACCCAAGATAACCATGAAACTTTCTATAGTGCACCCCATGGCCGACATTCTCAAAGCCTCCCTGCCCCAACACGACCAGCACATCCAACCTCCCCGTCTTCGTGACCACGACCGAGACACTCCTCCCACCCAGCGTCGTCATCACCACCACCACCGACACCACGCCCACATTCCCAATCCCGACCAGCTCAGACTGCCACGACCAGACCATCTGCGCCGACTACATCAACGACTGCGGCCAGCTCTACGGCGGCTGCTTCTCGGCGTGTACCCCCTGGCCGTTTTTCACGCCGCCGCCGTGTCCCTCTAGCAACAACGCGACCACGACGACCGTGACGGCTACCAGTGGCGACAGCTCCGGTGGTGCTTTGGATCCGGTTCTTACGGCTACGACCATTACGCCTACTCTGATCACGCCCACGCCGATCCTTACTACATCTCCGACACCCGACGCCGTCACCTCGATCTGTGTTGACTACTTTACCACGTGCACCTCGTATACCAGTACATTTGTACTGACCTATGGCGGGTAAGTTCAAGATCTCATCTTTTACTCCTGAAGAGAAAAAATCATGAAAAAAGACCTGGGGGAGAAAAAGAATGTTCACTTACACAACTCTCTCCTGTAGTTGCTATCCCTGGGGCGGACCGACGCCGACTTTCTCGGCCCTCTATTGTCCGGTTGTGACATCGACGAGTAGTGTGCCTGCGTACCCGGTATTGGGATTGAAGAAGCCACTTTAATGTGTCGTACTTTCACATGGTGCTGTTTCACAAATACCTTACTTTTCCCCGTGAGGTGTCTCATCCGGCTTTCTCCATGGCAATCAATATAACTTTTGATTTCTGACAATTTATTCTTTTTTCTTCTCTATTTTGAGTCGGTGAACAATGTCAATCGAAGTGAAGTAACAGAAAAGGCATGGGCTGTCACGGACCTCCCACGTGTAATTTTTTCTTATGTGCATGTCTAATAAAAAATCCCCATTGACTCCGTGATCACCGCTGTTATAACGCCACGTAAAGTATAAAAGGCCAATTTTTTTTTATTTTTCTCTTTGCGCTAATAAACTCTCTAGAGCACCATAGCTGCAATCACAGCGACCAAGCCAAGCGGCCCGGCGGCAACGGCATTCGCCACGGCGCCGGCCGTGGTGACGGGCACGGTGGTGCTTATGGTGGTGAACGAAGTCGACGACACCGATGTCGACGACGAGTGGACTACCGAGGATGAAGCCGTCGTCAGGTAGGACGGGATCGTCGCCGACGACGACGACGACGAGTGGCTGATTGGGTGGCTCGAGTAGTCCGAGGGCATACTAGCTGCAAAAGTGGACGAAATAGTGGCCACGGGAGCCGTGGTCAACGGGGCGGTGTCGGTTGTCGTGGGCACGGAGACCGGGTACGTCGAGAGGGTGGTGGACTCACCGGCGCCGCAGGGGATGGACACGACGACGGCGACGGTGGTGGTGACGGTGGCGGTGACGGTAGCAGGAACCGAGGGCACACACTCGGCGGCCGAAGTGGTGATTGGGACCGGGAGGACCGTCTTGGACTCGGTGCACGTTGTATCGGCACCTCCATTGTCGTCACTGCGTTCAGCATTGCACTGGACCGAAAAAGTGCCATTGATGGCGCTCAGCACGCCCGCGGCCACGGCCTGCGCCGAACTGGGCAGCTTGTCCACAATGGCGGCGACGAGGGCGGTCGACTCGGCGCTGAGGTCGCTCATGGTCTGGCAGAGTCCCGCCGATTCGAGCTCCGATTTCTTTTCGTTGAAGTCGTCGAGCAGGGCGGTTCCCGCGACGGACACGGAGCCAAAGAACGTGGTCAGGGAGGCGACTTCGTCCTGGGTGATTTCCTCGGTGGTGGTCTTGAAGGAATCCGCGGCGGAGCTCAGGCTGCTGCTCAGGCTGGCTGCGGCGGATTTCACTTGGGTGGCATCGCCAGAAAAGCCCTTGACCGAGGCGTCGAGTTGGGTGATTGCCGTTGATACCGTTGTCAGTACAGCGTTGAGCTGTGTAATATCTCGTGCCAGCAAGACTTGTTGTGCAAGGCCGGCACCTGCCAGAGAGAGACCGCACACAATTGCCGACGTCTTCATGATAACTGATAACCGGTAAAAGGAAAAGAATGTTAATGTAAAGTTGCCAAGAGGAATGAGAAATCTAAAAGAGGTAAAGGGCAGAGAAGAATACTTAAAGGGGAAGGAATTGAGGCTGGGCCTGCAGCAAACGTGTTTATATGGTCAAGGGTAAAAGCAAACGTTTGTGAATCAGATTGACGTGGCAGCGATTTTGCAATGATTCACTTTTTCAGCCCAGCCCCCGTTGAATTGACGAGACATGCTCTTTCTCGAGAGTCCACAGCAGCAGCGACGTTTTTCTCCAATTGTGAATCAAGGCCGTTGACGCACAGTTCAAGTTTCTCTCTCTACGTACTCTATAAGGTTGACGTCAAATAAGCTTCTTTGGTTGGGTGTAAACAAGATCGCCAGGGACCGGCCAGCCGGGGGCGCAGGCACACACATACACTAAGTACAGGGACCGGGATGGCACCCACCAGCGAATCCCAGGAATACGGGCGCAAAGGCGTCGGTCGAGACCAATAGAGAAGGGGTCTTTGGGGTTCACCTTGGGCTAGACACCATCCTTTTCTCCTATTTGACAGCTGTTTCGACTGCCTGGACTCAGATACGAGGGATCTACCCAAAGGAGTGAATCTCTTCCCAATTCGTCGCCATTGGGATAGGCTCGTCTTGCCTAACATTCAAGTGCTGTACTATGTAGTTTTTGTTCTGCTACAGACATGTTCATATACAGCGTACAGCAAGACCGTTATCTAAGATGATCAGTATATTGATTCTTGTGTCATGATACAGACGACCCAAAATTTTACCACGTCAATGCATTTTCTCTCATCTCAACCAAAGACGTCGGGGGCATCGATTATAAGCGCCAGCGAGATCCACCAGCTCGCCAAGTGCCCACACATTGCGATCGCCCACGAATACGATGTTCTCTTTCATCTGACAGCCTGAATAATCCGTACTTCTAGACTCTTAAGCTGCTAGGCTGCTGGCTGCCAGCTTGGGGGGCCCTGCGCTTATAATGGTCCATGCCTTTTGACGTCAGTAACCACCAGCTCGAACTGGAATCTGATCTGCGCGCCCATATTGGTTCAATTTATGCGCGCCTTGAAGAATACGGGAAAAGGTGAAACGCTGGTGTCTTGAAGATCCCCCCTGTATCGCGGGGTTGACTGGCTGCCGGGGGTCGTTCGTGCCAGTGTACCAGCCAGCAGCGTGTCCAGAACATCTTTTTTTCCCCACGTCATCGCTTAGATGTTTGAATAGCTGACCGACTGCCGAATGAGAAGCTGGCAAGCGCTTGCAATAGTACCTTGATGCCATTCATCGCCGAGTGCTTGCCGCCAGGTACGCATCCAGTCAGTTTGCTTACCTATGTATCGTTGGAGAAGAACCACTGTCAAAACTCGGCGCTAGCAATAAACACCATATTTGGCACCAGTATCCATTTTACTTGTTCTATTTTGTATCTCACTTTCCTTCAGGAAATCTAAAATCGGTACGCACGTCATCTACGCTCAAGCAATTTCTAGGAATGTTGGCACCTGATCAACCTCTCGCGAGTCCATCACTTTTTTGTTCGCAGCTTCTAGGTGTGAGGCGTCCTATATCCAAACTTGACATCCTCACCAGCAGCGAGAACCTCCACCCTCTAATGAGCCCAGCACTCTTGTCTTGGGCCATGTCAAGCCAGCCCATCGAAATAGGAGACCGCTCCTTTTCCAGTGGCCTCAGACTGCGTAAACCTGAAAGCTTCCACACAAATACGCTCCCGAACATATACACGCCTAACCCATGCCTTGGTAAATGCTCATAACCCCGTATCTCTTCCCAACGCCGACGCCAAGCCACCTGAAGACAACTCATGAAAAAGAGTATGGCCGACTGGACGTCGCCTGACATTCTGTATCTTGCTCTTTCATAGCTTTGGGTCAAAGTCCTCAAACTCATTGAGTTCCTTGATGGGGCGAGCACCTGCGCTTGCCACGAGTCCAGCCTTGTAGTCTCTCACATTTTCAATCACGCATGGCTCCGATCCATTGCCAGGGACCTGCTCCGCCTCGCCGTCTGTTGTGGCGGCCTCCTCAGTCTTCTTGCTCACGCCCTGGGCGACAAGGTGTACAGCAAGTTTGGCGCGCTGAGGAGAAGCTGGGATGATGTAAGTCGTGTAAAATTCAACCATTTCAGACTTGGTGAGGCTCTTGACGGCAGCTGCATCTTCCTGGGCTATACAAAGTGTGAGTATTCTCTTCTCATTCCAGGGTAGATATTGTTGGAATTCACTTACCGGCCTCAAAGTCATAGTACTCGCCCGTGATTTGCGACCAGTGTCTGCCACTTTCTTGGTCCAGGTTTTTCAATTTCTCCAATCGCTTGATGATGACACTTCTCTTGTGGCTTTCAAAGTCAGCATCCGTGATTCCCTCAAGCGCAGTAAGCTGTTGTGTCAAGAACGAGTCAATGCGGGACTCGAGGTACTCGGATTTCCGCTCGCTCTGGATGATGAAGCGGAATCCGTATGTAGTGGAGCAACCCCTCAGACCGCTGAAAACAATGTATCCAAGTTGTTCCTTGGTACGCAGCTGGTCGAAAGCTGGTTCGTGGAGGATCTGGTCGAGCAATTGCGTCTTTGCGCGTATCTTGCGGTCACCCTTGTCACCAACGTAGAGGTAATATTCGAGGCAGTGGTTGACATTGGCAGGATCCCGCAACGTCTTCTGATACAAGTAATTGGAGCCTGGTGGGAAGATCATGGATCGTTGAATCGGCAGTTGTTCCTTTGGAAGGGATCGAGGCTTGAGGATCTTCTCAACCATGGAAGTGAGCTTCAGGGCGTCTTCCTTGTAGATGTTGCCATGTGCGTATGCTTCAATGTGCATCTTAGCCATGAGCTGCTTGTGGAATTGTCTAGCGGCGTCGACGGTAATGGCGGGGAGCTCAGCCTCGAGCTGATCCACGACGTAATCATGTTCCAAAGTGAGCCAGGAGACGTAGTCGCCAACTTGCGAGAATGGCTGCTGCAGTTCCCAGTTGCGGTAGCCGCGCGTCAGCCTCTCCTTGACAATGTCGAATCGATCATCTTTAATATCAAGATCCCGCATGGTGATTAGCACCTGCTCGAGCAAAACGGATAGCTTGTCATTGTAGCCTGCAACTTCCACGAAAAGTCCACGGGAGTCGAGTGTGACGTTGTACTGCAAGCCCGCTAGCTCGGCATCGTAAGAATACTCCTCGAGCGCATCTCGCACTAAGTCGGTAAAAAGCTTGGCCTTGACTGCGTTCTCTGCCGATGCATAAACAATCGGGTTCCTGAGGCTGATGATGAGGTTGGCTTTGGGCACCCAGAACGTATCGTCCTTCTTGAACCAAGTGCGCGCAGAGTCGTCGTTGCGCACCAAGCGGGGAGCCACAGCTGGCTTCTCCACCTCCTTCTTCTCAACCTCTAGCTTGGTGGGAATGAACTGGTTCTTGTGCGGTAGGTGCAGCTCGGAAAAGCGCTGACTAGCTGAACTGTTGGCAGCTTTTGATATTTCGGCCAGGAACTCGGTGGGAATCTTCTCTGCCTTGTATTCCGTTCCGTACCACTTCTCCTTCTGATCCCAGCCGCCAGGGAAGTCTTGGGAGACTATAGACATGCTAAAGTTGTCAGGGCGCAAGCATTCCAGTCCCTTGGTGATCAAGGAAGGCTCGAATTTTCGTAGCCGGCTTTGCCCGCTCAAGAGCCATTCCCTGGGGAGGGGTTTTTGCATGACCGAGACAATCTTGCTCGTGAATCGACTAGCAGGAGTCTTTTGTTTGAACTTGAAGTCTACATCAGCCATGCCCTTCTGCTCCTCAAAAATCCAGTCCAGTGGGGGCGTTTCCTTTAGAAGTGCAACGTATTGGAAGAAAACCATTACAATCTCCTTGTAATTCTTAAGTCCCTATGCCAAAGTGTTAGCAAGATACATTCATTTGGTCATTGGCAGGTAACGAACTTCTTTCGTGAGACGAATTTGGCAGTCAAAGATACCGCCAGTTCCAGGGCAAATAGGATAGGCTCCCGCGCTTAACGAGTTGGCCCAACCTTTCGACTTGATGTATGACATTATGCTGCCAGGGCCTTCATGTCCAATCAAATGGCTGATGTAACGACTAGGTTGCGACTCGTATAGGAATTCTTCGTCCAAAAAGGGAAAGAAAAGGTTGAGCTCTCTAGAGTCCATTACAGGCTTGGCAAAACTCTGCATGCCGAGAAACTCCTTGGGGTATGGCTGTTCTGTTTCCCATCGGTTTTGTGGGAGGTCCTTGTCTGGTACCCCCGAGAAGAACTCGACAACCCATTTCTCCAAAAGGTCCAATGGCTCGCGTCCCAAGACACAAAGCTTCATTCTGTTTGCCGAGTAGTGCTTGCCGTGGAACTCAATGAACTTGGCCCGTACATCAATTCCTCGTGACTCGGGAAGTGTCTTGAGAACTTCATAGTTGCCAGTCGAGAAATGGCAGTACGG
The DNA here is from genome assembly GCA_023078685.1 of Neopestalotiopsis rosae. NCBI lineage: Eukaryota > Fungi > Ascomycota > Sordariomycetes > Amphisphaeriales > Sporocadaceae > Neopestalotiopsis > Neopestalotiopsis rosae. Next base: position 165,386 of record JALGAS010000014.1, on the reverse strand, counting down.
GTGTTTAGGGTTCGACAGAGACTTGGATAGTTGATTGAGCCGCCATTGGTCACTCTGTAGGTTCTTCTTGTTCTCTGAGTCTACAGCCTTGAGCTCACGGTCCAAAGTCGAAGAAAGAAAGAGGGGCTCGATGAAGAATTGGGCGAATCGATCCAGGGCACCATAGAGGGGCGAGTTGTTCTCATTCAGGTCTGCATCATCTGTGGATTTGGCACCAAGCTCGAAGAAGTAATTTGTCGACGTTCCACCAGTGTATGCGTTCGAGTAGCCCGAGTGGGCAGAGAGGTATTGGTTGTACGCATTCTCAATGGGGTATTTCTTGGTTCCCATGAACAAGAGCTATAGAAATTGTCAGTCCTTGGTCAGGCGGAGAAATCATATGGCTGTCACTGAATTGCTAGAGCGGCAAGGCTGTGTATGTGGTTGCTTACATGTTCTACAGCGTGCGCCATGCCAGGCATGTCATCCTCGTCACTGAAGCTACCGACATTGACGTCCATGGCGGCGCTGGCCTTGTCGGTCTCGGCATCGTGAACCAGAAGGACCTCGAGCTGGTTCGAGAGACGTATCACGCGGTAGGATCGGTCATCTAGAGAAGGAGTCTCCAGCTTGTCCGTTACCCTCTCGACCGAGGGCTGCTTGTTCCGCGCTGGCAGGGAGTCTCCCAATGTGCCATCGGGCACTTTTGCGGCGGGTGGCATGGTTCGAAAGTCGGCTCTAACCTGTTGCGGGGTATTTTATATGGTCGTCTCGGTACTGATATTTCCAATTCGAAGAAAGAGGATATTGTTTTCGGTAGGCGTTGAGAGTAGGTATGTAGGTAGGTGGTAGAAGGTGGGCAGAGGACTGGACCTCAAGGTCGTTAGGTTAACGTGGGTATCGGTAGGTGGATGGATGAATGTACCTAAGTCGAGCGGCGACGATGGTGGGGGGGGATGACGGAACCTGGTTAGAAATGCGTCGAGGCTCGGATGACTTTAGATGGGCGCAGGGTAAGGTGAATGCACCAGACTGCTGCTGGCTGCTGGCTGCTGGCTATTAAGGTACCTTGGTAGCAGGTATTTTAGGTAAGGTTCGAGTGTGCTAGAAGCGTGCTAGGCTGCTAGAAATACACCAATTGATGATTCAAGTCGGCGAGTTGCAGCCTTCGTTGGGGTCCGTGCAGTATAAGTGTGGAGTAGCGCTAAGGCAGGTGGTCAATATTCTTTGAGGTCGCCTGACGGGCTGCTGATGCAGAGGGTATTGCAGCAAATATTTCATGTATGTAGGCGGGCCAAGGGTATTATATGAGCAAAGAAGAAAACAAAAACGGATGATGATCGTCGATAATCATATGTGTAGGCGCGTATGTGGTTATATAGGCCGTCTGTCAGTTTCTTTGTTGCAGACAGTATGCAAGAGCTCACACAATCATGCCTTGATTAGTGATTGGCTGTTGTTACTCTGGACAAACTTCGATTCACTTCTTGCGTGTGTATGAGTTCTTCTCCTATAGTGAACTGCCTCCAGGGCGAGTCAGGATTGTTTCTTATGTGGTCTGTCGAGGCTGCTGCATTTTGCTTACGACGTATGAAGCGACCCTGAGGCGTTGGGGCGAGAGGGTTCTTTGGGCTCTCTATATAGTCGGCCCAGCTTTTGTGACGACGGAATGATGATATCCTGTTGGCCTCGCTTGAGCTATTGGTAACCGTTCAACGTCTCACCAAGCGCTGGCCCGGTCGTTCAGGAGAAGCCGTGGTACTTTCGCTTGCCGAACGTTGATGAGCGTCATTCGCTCGCTGTGCTTTCGGAGCATGGGACTCCACTGCTACGCGCTGACCAGACTTCGCATGAGTATTACGCGTAAAGCAAGTCTTGTGAGGTGGTCTTGCAGAGTGGACTGTCGTGTGAGAGATCTTCAGCAAAGGCCGTTGCATGACGGAAGCCTCGTCCAAGAGAAATTGGGGACTATATTGGACGCCGAGCAGCATATATCATTGTCTCGGAGGCCCAACCTGGACAAAACTCGGCCCAGGGGGGTTACAAGTCACAATAACAGAGCCGCTGTCCCCCAAAACATGGGAAAGTCAATCCTTGTCCTTTGTTATCGTGTGCTACACAATCTCGGCGTCCTGCATGCTAACATCTACCGCAACAGGATGTGACGGTAGGTGCTATAGAAAATACGGGGTCGTCGATATCTGGGTATTCGGGTATGTTCTCGGCAGGTTCTAGAAGGACTATACATGAACAGTAATAAGCTGGCAGGGAAGAGCATCAGCCGAGGCGGGGCGATGGTGGGATAGAGTTCATGCAATAGGAACCAGCGATCGAAGTAATTTTGAGTTCTTTGAGGCAATGCTGGAAATCATAACATATAAATCCTGTCATATAATACAAAGGAGGGGGCTTTTCTGTATGTGAATTAGGAACAGTGCATTTTCGTGATGGAATCGGGCAAGTACGTAGGGACGGTTGGAGCCGTCGGGATATTTCGTTTCTTCTTTCCTCCCTCTTTCAGAAGATGGAAGAACTGATATATCATCATAGAAAAGAGGTGTATTGTACTTTTATTTTCGTCCATGGCTAAAAAGTTCAGGCATGTAGAGTCTTTGGTACTCTGGAAATGACTGGCCAATCCCAATTGCCCCAGGTATTGTCGGTTTTGGTTGGTGCTAATTCTTGGCACGAGACGCGATCCCAGAAAGTTCCATAACAGCGGCAACTTACGCAAAGGGTCAGCGAGCAATTGAGCGTCATAACCACGGGCATTCCAAGGAGTTTTTACTCTCAAAAGAAAAACAGCCCTGTATGATGTGCGATTTGGAATTCGTGGCGCCAGAATGTGACCAAATGGCACAAGTCCTTGGTATTTCTTCCTCACAGCTCGTGGCCCCCAAGGCAAGTACAAACGCCCCTATAGCGGTCTGCAAGATCATGCAGAAGTTATGCGAGCAAGCCGGTTGCGGGGGGTGGGCGCATAGGGTTCGACGGGAGACATGAGACGAAAAATGAACAAAAGAAAAAAAGAGTTGGGACGATGACCAGGATGGTTGGTTGGCTCGAATGGCAATCCAGCAAAGCAGGTAGCCTTCCAAACCCCGAGCCGCAGGGTGTTGGACGCGAATAGGTACCGTATCTTCTCTTTACCTGGTCATGTTGCATGATGTATAGGAAACTCTATAACGGCACGCACCAAAAAGGCTGAACCGAGAAGCTAAAAAAGAATGCGCTGGAACTGCTCAATCCACGGCGCCGCTGAATCCAATCAAAAATCGTGAGGCAATTACCTGGCGAAAATTGATGTATGCCGGCGGCATGACTGATGCTGACATGTGCTCTCTTCCGCGGCGGTAACTCTCAGAAACTCTTCAATCGACCCGAGGCTGTCAGCACTCATGTCTACCTATTTCGTGGACAAGAAATCCAATACAAGAACGAATACCAAGGGAGCAACTCAGGTGCGCCACAAGCACCACTAATACCACCACTACACCCGTTCTGATCGCTGCATCCGCCTTGGCACCTCAGCTATGCATGTGCTCCAGGAAGGAAGAAGATCAGCAACAAAGGAAGGCCAGCCCTGTGGTATTTTTCCGCAGGCGCGATAGTTTGGAATAAGCTAATGTTGGACACATTTCCTGTTGTATGTCAGTAATCTTTCGATTTTGACGGTAGTATCCAACGGGGTATCTCAATTTACCCATTGAAATCCAGTATACTCAGGTGACTTGATACGCCCTATAAAATCCCCACTTTAAAAACACCCTCGATCCAGTAACAACGCAACACGACTGGATCATAACAAGCACCGTATGAATCGCCAACGACTTCTTCACGAGTCAGATATCAAGGCAAACATGTCCTGAACCTGGGCAATATTTGATTCTGCTTTGGTGATAGTATCGCGAGAGAACAAGCTCCGGCCTGCCGAGGCTGGTACCGAGAAACCCCAAATCCAAGACAAACTGGTCCGGTGGGATCTTATCCTTGGTAATAATCAATAGTAACGCCCGGCTTTTTCCTCGGACTGGGTTTTGGGGTCTTTCTCTTGCTCTTCTTGTCGGGGGGAGAAATGTTTTCATTGTACTGGGTTGCATCAAGTAACCGAATTCCCGGTACGGAAACATGTATTGCTTAGTTGAGAAATACCTAGGCGAACCTAGGCATGCATTGCGACGTTGGGCCAGCCTCGGATGGCTGCTTGTAGACGGGGCTGCAGATCCTTAGTAACCCCATTTCTTCTTTACTCCGGATCTTCAGCAGTCATGATTGCGACTGTTACAGTATCATTTGGAGAGAAAAGGCTAAGCCAATTAGTCACGTTAACATTGTAGAAGTTATAGCTCGATCATTATACTGTGACGAAGAAACGTCATCGCATCGAGTAGCTCTTCGACTCATGAATTCTTCCGGCCCGTTGGGCCTCCACTACTTGGGTATCAATTGGAGCTGAATATGTGATCCCTATACTTAACAATGCTTCGTAAATATACAGCACTCCAAGATATTGACAGGGGTCCCCTGATAGCACTGAATGGTTACATGTGTAGTATAGATGTTTGAGCTCGATGACAGTGCGAGTCAGTACTTCGTAGGCCAATTGCCTGAGAATTGACCGGTAGAGAGCCCCGAGGTTGGTGAAAATTAACCGATCACTCTGTTTCTTGATTTTGCAATTCAAAGTCCCAGGATACCAACAAGAATCCTCTCAAGGACAATCTCGATTCGCAAGAATTTACTCGATTACTCAATGACACCCCTCTCAACGGGCTTGACCGGTTTGATCTATTGGGCTATGATGAACGGCTGAACCCTTCAATTCCCATGGTATCACGAAGCCGAGCCGCAGCCTGCAGCCGATATTGATGCAGGTACCATATATGGTAGCCGGCAAGGCAAGTAGCAGCCATCACGGCCGGCAACTGTAATCTGTAATGTTATGGCTTACAGATCAACCAGTGTGTTTGGAGTGAAACAGTCTTGGCAGCTTTGTCTTCATATTAGATGCAAATTTGGAAAGGTGTCTTTATTGCTTAGGCGAAATATCGGTCACCTGATGGGGCATGTGCAAAACTGTCAAGTCAGTATTCCTGCCATGAACGTCTTTCGAAGAGAGGTGGTGTTGAGATACAACCCGTAATCACTGAGAGCAGAAGGTATCATTACATGATCTGTCTTGTTCCTCTTGGTGAGATATGGAGTCGATATCATCTCTTGTAGAAGCTTCCCAATTGTATTCGGTAACGTTGGCCCACGTTCGTGGGGGTCCAGCAGCATATACTGATGGCGGATTATGTCACCCCAATTGGGTAGTAGTCTATCTTGGACACGCTTAGATCGGCATCTCTCATCACAGATGCGCCTACAAGCAACGATTTCAATGGCATCAACGTTACATAATTAACTGTCCTTCAGGCATTCATTGACAAGAACATTAGGATATGAAGTCGCCTGGAGGCTGATGGTATTTCGGCTAGAGTCCGGACGGACGGATGCGGCCGGTTACCATTTACAGGGTACTGAATACATCACAGAGTTTCATCACCCGCCATGTTGGATATGCGGAACGACCCTGGCTGTACCCTTTTCCCGGGACAATATCAGGGGAAATGCGAGACGACCGCTCTACGATTCCTGCGCGTTTGATACTAGGATTTCATGGGCACACCGGTGTTATTATTTACAACTTTATTTCTTCTGTCTATCAATTTATTAAGATTTTCGCGGCAAGTGGAAGGTACCAGGTCCTTCTCTACTGCCTTCAATGCACTCACGGCGGAGCGAGTGTGAGATGCCACCAGACCGACTACCCTCTGGTGATGATTTCTCGTGTTAGAGATTTTCGTGCAGTCACTTAGATTGCTGCTCGCTTCGAGGCAAAGTGGCTCCCATCGAAAGATGGGAGCCAATCCATATGAGAACCTTCCCAGATGGGAACGTGGGCCTTTGAGCCTGATATGATATCTCTGCCCACTTGCTCAGCTGCCGGACACCAGCGGGCAGCATACTTTAAGGAGTACTAGATCTCTTCACACGACTGGGGGAACCAGCAATACAGCATGCAAAATATACTCAACCAGCGTCTTGGTCAAAGGAATCGCTGTAGCCTGGGCATTCAAGCAGGGATTGTTACCAAGCGAGAAGCCACGGTAAGTGGCCAGCGGCTCGCATTTTCTCCAGTAGTGTCAAATTCCCGGGACGGACCTTCCTGCAGGCATCTCACCGGGAACGTTTCTTGGACTTCTTACAGTCGGCGGCTTTGTGGCCAACCTCGCCGCAGTTGTGGCAGTTGAAAGCGAAAGCACCAGATTGTCGTTGCATAGGGCGGCCACCCGAAGACAGTGACAGGCCACCCCCGGAGATCGACGAAAGGCCACCAGTAGACTGAGATCTGGCATTGTTCAGCTTGACCTCCTTTTTCCTCCTCTTGTCCGCGAATTCCTTGGCTCTGGCTTTCTCGGCACTTTTTCTGTCTGCGTAGCTGCCTCTGCGGTTGCCACTTCTAGGGTTCGCGGAGGGAATCTGAGACTCAGAGTCGTCTTCATCTTCGGACGAACTCGTACCGGATGCATCAGAATCGTTAGAAGAGTCGGAGTCGCCGTCATCCTCAGAATCACTTGCGTCAACGGCAGCCTGTAAACATGTTAGATTAATATTCATTTTCAATAAGCTTTAGCAATAGACGTGGTACGAAAACAAACGTGCCTTCTTTTTACCCATGTTATATCGGCGAATCGGCTGTATTTTGTCGGGCATTGCTCGGGATGAATCTGCGTCGTCGTCGTCTGAAGTATCAGGTGAGTCAATCTGGGCATACCCAACCTGAACCACCCGCAGAGGATTTGGAGCTGCCGCGCCAGAAGTCGACAGGTTTGGTACATTAAGCACCCATCTGGCATCGCCAAGCTCTTCAGCATGCTTGATCAGTGCCTCTTCGCGCTTGCGCTCGCCCTCCTCAATGGCAGCCTGAATAGCCTTGCGATCCACCTGGACCTCGAGCTCATCATTGTTCGACGGTCTATGAGAGATCTTGCGTCGCTTGGAAGAGTCATCTGAAGCGGGGGTACTCGGGGCTGAGGCTGGTGAAGATGTCGCTGCTGCTCTCTGCATGAACTTCATAGTCAGCAGCCTCGAGGACATGCCCTTTGGAGTTGTCTGCGCCGCCATCTTGTCAAAGGTTTTTGAGGCTACTCGGAACGCGATGTGACTGTGATGACTGTAGGCAAATGTAAAGATGATATGGGAAGACGGGATGTCTCCCAGATCCTAGATTGGGCAGGTTGCAACGGATCTTAAGAGCAAGCTTAAGATTTCGTGGGGCAGGTCTGCTCCAAGATTGATCAAGGTAGTAAACCAGCCTCCAAAGTGAAGAAATTTGCAGCAATAATTTTGCAGGATGCTTCTTTTTTTCGTTGTCGAAGGGCCGAATCTCACTGAGGTGGTGACTAGGGAACAAATCCACGGGTGTTCCTATCTACACGTAATGATGGGTTAATGTTGGCTTGAGTAGGTAGGTATTGTCTAATTCAATTCAGGTGCTGCGTGAATGCGCCGTTGCGCTGCTGCACCCAAGAATTTACAGAAGCTCAGGCGCTATCGCAGCAATAGGTGCACACCCCCCGCGATAAGGGAATAAAGTTGATCCACAACTCTCCAGCCCGTTGCATGGCCCGAGCTTCAACGACTGCTGCCCGGATTGGAACCAATTGGCCCTGGCGACAGACAGACGAGGTTGACGACTCTAGTTGAGAGCCAATTGAATCTCGTGTTCAGGACGAGCCAATTCATCCTCACAACACAGCATCGACAACATGCTTCCCCGATTGACCGCCCGGACATCGCTGCGCCTGGCGCAAAGGGCCAGCGTTGCCCAGAGAGGCTTCGCTACCTCGCTCCCGAGACTCGAGGCCAAGGAGGCCATCCTGCACAACAAGGCCGAAACTACCCCCCAGGCACAGAGCGAGGCCGACTCCTTGGGCGTCGCGGAGAACCAGGAGAGAGGACTGCAACAGGCACCGAACCGGACTGGAATCTGGTCGAGAAGCCAGAAGCCCAGGGCTCAGGCCATGTCCGGCCCCCGATTTGAGCAGACGGACTTTGACCTCCAGGTGGGCGCGATTGCTGGCTCTCTTCTGTTAAGGTCATGAGACTAACAAGAATTACGCGCAAAGCCTCAATCGATGGCTGCCATTGAACTCATTCACAAGCAGCCTGTCCGGTGGACACACGACAAGGTTGTCGCATGCGACGGCGGCGGCGGCCCAGCTGGACACCCCAGAATCTTCATCAACACCGACAAGCCCGAGATTGCAGCATGCACCTACTGTGGACTGCCATATGTACGTTTACTGACCGATATATGCTTCATTGGCGTGGTTTGAAGAGAAATACTTGAGAAGAACTACGTAACTTGGGGATGAGATGTGGACTAACAAGCAATCAATTAGGCCAACGAGCACCACCGCGAGCACCTCGAAGCATTACCCGAAACCTCATACCCTCTCGCATAGATGAACAGCTCGTTCTTTGTACCAAATCAGGAGTTCAGAATGGAGAGGTAGATGAGAGATCAACGGGCAGCGAGATGCTGCCGGTTTTGTACATACTTGCGACCACAATTACACAAAATAAAGAACCGTCCATCAACTTTTTGGGTGACTTCCATTCGACAATTATTCATTTTACTAATTCAATTGATTCTCATTTTTATGACATAGGAGGCTTACCGGCAAATAGAAAAGAGAAACAGAAGGAGCCCTCTTTCTCTCACCCTTGCTTTGTTGCGTTGCACATGAAATAGCGATGAGTTGCCATAAAAAGCTCCAGCGAGCTTCCCGCCCGCCCCACCATGCTATGTAATCGCCAATTGCCTGCACCTCATTGCTCCAAAACCCAGTTAACGGAGAGTAAATCGCTATGCCGTCATCCACCAACGCAAGACCTTCAGCAAACTACAGCTGGTTCAGTTTCCTTTTGCTGGTCGTATTCTTTATAGGTTTCTTCCCAAGTCTCTTCAATTACCTCATCTTCCTTCCCTGGACCCTCGTCTTTCCACCGTCGACTCCCACATCACCTCGAAGCACCCCGCCGTCATCGTCGCCCGCCGAGATAAACATGTCCTGGTCCCAGAAGCAGTTCACGCTGCCCGCGCGGTCGCGGGGCTCGTACCTCATCACCGACCACATTGTGGACTCGCTGCCCGAAATCCGCGACTACAAGGTCGGCCTGCTCAACCTCTTTGTCCAGCACACGTCGTGCGCCCTGAGCCTCAACGAGAACTGGGACGACGACGTCCGCGCCGACATGTCCGACGCCCTCGACCGCATCGCGCCCGAGAGCGGACCCAAAGGCCAGGAGCTCTACCGCCACAGCGCCGAGGGCCCGGACGACATGCCGGCGCACATCAAGAGCGCGCTGATTGGTGCGAGCGTCACGATTCCCATTAAGGACGGAAAGCTGGTAGGTTTCTTGTTGCCGTCTTTGCAATACACGACTTCACGTAACAGAGGCAATTGGGCTGACGAGACTTGTTGCAGGCTACCGGTACATGGCAAGGCATTTGGTATCTCGAGTTCCGGGCAGTAAAGCACACAAGAAGAGTGGTGGCCACGATCCAAGGCCAAAAGGCATGAATTCCAAAGATGAGTGCGACACTTTAGCCGAGAATAGAACATGAGAGTAATGACGATGATTTGCGACAATTCTTCTGGAGCAGGGCATCCTACGATGGTGTGTCATTTCTGCGTTTTTGCATTGTCCTTCTTAAAGATCTGAGAAGCTGTAAATCCTATAGTCCTCTTCTCATACTTTTTTAGAGGCTTATGTCTCCAGGCCATATGCTTCGACAGTCGTAGGCACGCCTCTCTGCGAGCGCTCCGAATCGTACAATCCGACAATGTCTCACAGCTATAAAGTCTCCTACAGCTGCAATGCTGGGTATGGGGCTCCTCATGTCTACTGCCTAAGCTTTTTTTAAAGCTTAAGGCGCTGGTAGTTCGACCATAAGTTCATTGGCATATCGATGCGGACTCTTGCATCTTTGTCTCTTCCGCGTCAATCTTGAGCATGCGCTCGTCTCTCAGCTTCCGCCATTTTCGTCCTTGACGTCCCGCATATCCTCGTCGCCACCGGCAAGGACACGTGTTTGCGGTACGAATCCTTCGGGGCCCGTACCAGGCGTCGCGGCAACGATATTCCCACTTTCATCGACGAATTCAAAGTTGTATCGGCTCAGTAAGTGAGGTATGGCGGATAGCTGGGGGCCATATCGTGCTGTGTTGTCGTAGAGCTCGAATAGTGGTACAGCCAGAAGTTTCATATTCTTGGGCACGCTGAGAACCTCTGTAGAGACACGACTGTTAGCAAGAATGACGAGTGTGGTAGAATCTCTGGTTGTTTGGTCATAGTGAACGTACTGAATTCGGGTAGCTCAATAAAGTAGAGTTTCTTGCACTCCTTTGGCCGTGTCACATGTGCTGGAATGAAGGGATACATGAACGTCTCAAAGTTTGGCCGCCACCACTGTGCGAGGCAGTCGCCGACCTGCCAGTTGCCGGGCTCAACACCCTCACCGAGTCTGCCCACCGGCGCCAGACGCTCGTCTAACCGTGACTTGAAGCCCTCGACCTCGTCATCCTCTGGTCTTAAATAATCGCCAGGAAGCTTGAAGAATGCATTGGCAATCTGCAGCATAAGAATGTGTGGGTGGTTGTGTTCGTGGCAGACGAGGATGCCCTCGCAAGTTCTCCGCATGCCATGCTCCGAGTAGTGCTCTTCGAGGCGCTTGAGACGGGCTATCACCGAAGGGTCCTCCTCCGGTTGAGTCTCCTTGACGCCAAATGTGTAGTTTGAAAGCGGGTAGAGTCGAATGGTCTTGGGTTGGTTGCCGTTGAACTCGAGTGGGATGATCGGCGGTTGTCCCGACTGCAATGCTGTTGCTGTGACTGTCGACATCTTGATGTTCGAGAGTGTGTGTGGATGTGTGTCGCTTTGACAACTGAACGCTGACTTCTAGCTGAGCTGCTTTCAATGTTGCTGGCGAAGTGCGCAGTGCAGGACTTCGTCGCCCGTCGCCCTAGCTACAGGTCGCTCGTCGCCTGGGTCTTCGGAACTCTGCTGTGTAACAAAGGCACTGGTCACGCTGTCGTTCTTTCGTGCTTGATTTGCACCGAATATCGATGTTTCCACAGAGTTTTCAACAAGGAACGACGCGAGGTTGTCCTTTATGTTTCGTGGTAATTGAGTAGTAGGCTGACAGTTGTCCTTCGGAGCTATCCCTGGATCCCTGAGCTGAGCTTAGATGGTGAGTTTAGAGAGCTTCCGCCGACAAACGGGGGTCCACGCGGTACCTGAGGCGGTCGCCGCACGGACAGGCATGTCATGGGGACTATTACTAGCGTGTCTACCTACCTAACCTAGGTAATACGACAGTATTTGAATGCAATATGCCTACCTAATCATAATCAGAATTAAACTTACTGATGTGTAATGATTCTTGGTATATATCGATCAGTTCAGGTTGGCAATGACAATTTTGATTTTTTTCTCCCATTGAATTTTGACCAACTTCCTCCACCTTTGGCTGCTGAACCGATAAAATCTTAGATAAGGCACACATTTCGAAGCGTACACCAATCATCGCTCTCCTTGAACGAGTATAATTTTGAGCTGCAATCAATCGCTCTCTGAACATTTTTGATGGCAGTAGCAGACTCTCAGTTAATATGCAACAATCACATATGCGGGGCTCCTGCTGAGAAGTGTGATCATGGGGATTGTTACATCTATCAAATTCCCATACGATATCTCTGCTCTGTGGTCATTATCAATGTTCAATGTATCGAAAGCCATGCCATGATTGGATAAAGACAGTTTTGTCGCTGTTTATACGACGGGATATTGTCGTAATGTGTGAGACAGGATTGTACAGTACAATACGAATAGACAATAGAGCAGAAATGGCGAACAATCACTTGATCGATATGCTGACTTACAACAATCTCGAGAACAATCCTCTCCAGCGATCTAGAAATCGAAGCTGACCAAGAATACTTTTCCTCTCCGAAGCATTTACTTCACTAAAACTCATTCCTCTAACATTATTCTGCCATACACATACATAAAATCGTATACGGTCGCTGATTGTCCTCCACGGAAATCTTCACTCTCTGAAATTACAAGTAATGGCAAGAGCGCGGATTCGAATTTGATTTTTCTCTTTGTCTTTTGACATAACAATCTTGGCAAGAGCAATTTGCCATTTATATTGCTTGCAACTATTTTGCGTAGGGCAATTTCATTTTCTCCTCTTCCATTTCCACGAGGCTCAGCCCAATACATTGAAATCTTTACTCCCTTCAGTGATATTTCCACTGTCGAGAGTCTCTCAGCATTCTTCACATTACATATCTCTCGAACTCGGACTCGACTCCGGCTCGACAACCCTTCTATCAATACCACTGAGCCTCTTGTACTCTGCCCTTGTGCTCACTGGGTGCTTGGCATGTTTCCGCAATTGTTCTTCACCTTTCCCGAGCAGTTACATCAGGATAGAGACGTCGAAAACTCTAAGCTCTCTTTGGTCGAAGACTTTGTCAGCACCTCGACGCTGCAAAACCTACCTCAAAATTGACCGAAAAATATCGTCAGGACAGCATGGGTGCTACAAACTCTATCGTCAAGTCCGCCACGCGGAGTGGCAGGTACAGAAGGAGATCGCGCCGGATCACTACACCGTCGGATGAGGCTGATACGGATGTCGAAGGAGCTATCAAATCATCAGGAGCCAATGCTAAGAACATACACTTTCGGTTTCTGGACCAGTGTGTTCAGGAGATATCGACATATAAGCTTGAGGCTCGTGCCAAGACGGCGACTTCAGTCATTGACGATCTCGAGAAGGCGCTACAGAAGCAGTCAATTGCCAAAGATACAGCCCGTTTCCTGGCAACCATTGAGGGTCTCAGATCGCAGAACAAGCCGGTCAAGACCGTGATCGGTGTGTTGGGCGACACCGGTTCGGGCAAGAGCTCTATTGTCAATGCTCTGCTGGATGAGGAGATGATTGTGCCGACAAATTGCATGCGTGCCTGCACGTCCGTCATTACTGAGATTTCTTACAATTCCTCGGATGATCCCAATGAGCTATATCGCGCTGAAGTCGAGTTCATCTCTCCCGAAGACTGGCGAGAAGAACTCACACAGCTCTCTCATGATATTCTTAACGGGACTGGTGGGGTTGTCAGAGAGTCCAACAATACAGAGACAGAAGCAGGAGTCTCCTGGGCTAAAATCAAGGCCGTGTACCCGGAGCTGACGAAGGAAAGCTTCGCAAATGCCAACATCTCCACTCTTGCAAGCAAGCCCTATGTACAGGCCGTACTCGGAACAAAACACATCGTCACCGACATCACATCAGAATCCTTCTTCGAGGTTATGCAAAAGTACATTGACAGCGACGCACAAGACAATCAGGGAAGGACAAGTGGTGCAAGGAAACAACTTCAATACTGGCCTTTGATCGAGGTTGTTCGCATCTTCATCAAGGCAGACGTTCTATCGACGGGAGCGGTCATTGTTGATCTGGTAAGTACTTCCATCAATTCTCATTCGTGTCCTTCCGATTCAATACACATCAGAGTTAACTCAACGTTTGCAGCCCGGTGTGCAGGATTCCAATGCCGCCCGCGCAGCCATGGCAGAGAAGTACATTGAGAAGTGCAAATACATATGGATCGTTGCACCCATTACACGAGCAGTTGATGACAAGACAGCTAAGAAGCTGTTGGGCCAATCCTTCAAGCTACAACTGAAACTCGATTGCAAGTACGATCGGGTCACATTCATCTGCTCCAAGACGGATGAGATCTCGGTCATGGAAGCTGGCAAATCTTTCCAAAATCAGAAAGACATTTCAACTTGCCTGCACGATCTGCGAAGCATTGAAGCAGACTTTGATCGGAGCAAAGAAGAGTGTCAAGGTATCAGAGGAGATCTTCGTCAACTTGAAACCTTCATCGACCAGATCAACGAGCAGATCACTCACTGGACTGCACAGCTCAACAATCTGGACAAGGGCAACCAAGCTCAACCGTACTCAGGTCTATCTCGCAAGAGAAAAGTTTCAACACAGGAGGCCATTTCTCACAAGAGACGTTGCATTGATCTCGATACGGAGTCTATATCTGACAGTGATAGTGATGGCGATGATGATCACATCAAGGAAGAGATTGAAGAAAAGCCGAATATTCCGAAGGACGTTCCCTCGGAGGAGCCCCTCACAGCAGAGCGAATCTGGAAGGAGATCAATAGATTGCAAGCCGAGAGGCCAAAGATCCAAGAGAAGAAAAACTACTTGGGCAGTCAGTGGAATCATGCTTTTGATGAACACAAAAGAAATACCAAGGCAAAATCGAAACTTGAGCTCCAACTCAAGTCTCTTTGTATCCAGAGCCGGAACAAATTTTCTAAAGATGCCATTCAGCAAGATTTTGCTCACGGCCTGAAAGAGTCGGTACCTTTCACATTTTCAGCTGACCATTGAAGCTAACTATTTTTTCCAGAACTGACCAAGAACTTGCGTTGCGCGAAAACGAAGAGTTATTCGATCCTCAAGAGAACATTAGAGACTACGACGCAATCGGCGCATCCCTTCCCGTATTTTGTGTTTCGTCGAGAGCTTATCAGACGTCAAATGGACGATTGGGCCGAGACGAGAAGGTGAAGGGCTTTGCTACGATGGAAAGCACGGGCATTCCTCAGCTACAAATGCATGCAAAGAAGCTCACGGAGTCTTCTCGTGAGGATACCGCGCGAAGTTTCTTGAAGAACTTCAGACGATTCGTCCTGACTTTGAGTCTCTGGGCTCAGAATCCAGGTAGTAGCGCACAGCTGACCGAAGCCATGTTCAAGAAAGACTTGGAACAGCTTGGAATGGTACGAACCGTGTTCTGTTATATTACCTCAACTACTTTGGTAAACGTTTATTGATATTGTTTAGGATCTGGACCACGCTGCCGAAACGGTCACAACGGAGTGCCGTGACATCTTGATCCGATATCTATACAAGAAGTTTGACAAATCGAGCAAATCAGCCGCCAAGAAAGCCATCAAGACAGCAGAGAAATGGTTCATGCCGCGGCTCGCTGGTGGCTATGCATGGAACACATACCAGGCCATTTGTGTTCGCAAGTGAGTTTCTCCATTTTCGTGCCTCGGAAATCATGTACTGATCTACCGCAGCGGCGTCCATTACACAAGGTCAGCTGGCCGTGTCAACCTCAATGAAGAGCTCGCAGAGCCTATCAAGACACTGTTGGCAAACTCATGGGAGGCAGTGTTCAGCACTCGCATCCCAGACGCTCTTGCAAAGTTTCCCGCCATGTCCCAGTGCAGCCGTGATCATTTTCAGAATATCGTCAAGAGTCGCATCCCCAAAAAGGACCATGGCGTTCTCATAGCATCTCTGATGGAGCATGTAAGATGGGAGGATATCTTTAAGACATTCCAATCCAGGATAGCTACTCTGCAACGGGAAGCCAACAGAGAGTTTACGCCCGCTGTGACAAGCAACATGACCTGGGCATATGAACGTTGCGCCAAAGAAAGAGGTAAGTCTTACTAATTGTGGTGCACACAAAATATACTAACAAGTGACTAGGTGCAGGAATGTATGCTCGTATGAAAGACAACACGTTGCGCTGCATCAGAGACAACCGTCGCTCCATGTTTGCTGAAGCAACCAGCGGCGCCCGCAGCAAGTTGGACGCAATCTGCGATGAGCTCGAGTCAGAGCTGTCGACCCGCATCTCCCAGTCCATCAACGGCATTCTCAACGACTTTGAGTCGGGTGTCATTGGCAGCAACCTGGCTGATGCCTCAAGAGCTGCCCGTGCTGAGGTCCACGAACTTTTGTCCAAGACTGACGCCCTCTTTGGAACACCAGTAGAGGATGACCGGGATGTCATTTGTTTATCATGATTCTCATGTCTCTCACGAAATATTCTGAGACGATATTTGCGCTCGATTAGACGAGACTTGGGTCATGTTCGCAGGCTCTTCGATCAAAAAACAATTGCGCATGATCTAGATCAGGATCAATTACACAGACTGAAGCGTACATTTGCTGTTCTACGTTGCTTTATGATTTAAGACCAGAGGCTGAGCAAGTTGTACGCTTGAGGGAAGCAAGGAAGAAAGATGAAAACGAAAAAAAAGTAGTAGAGGGACGAAAAAGTGGTGAGAGATACTCAAACAACATAGCTTCTGAGATAGATATTGCTCGCCATAAAATTGTTCATTACAGAAATACCTTCATACGAATCGTGTGATAATCTTGGTGTGATGGTCAACATGGTGACCCACGAACAGTAACATCACAAGAGTCGACACATAGACGTCAAAGTGGGGTTTCCATGCGATGTAATACTTTCCGAATGCAAATGCAAGAATACTCATAGCGAGAGATCAAGCAGACGTTATCTTCGTAGTTGCAAACTAAGTGCGTCGCTCGAATACAAATCAACACATGGTAAAACAGTGGTCGCAATTACCAGAGTATTCAAACAGGTTCAAGCGTAGGATACGCGATCGGGCTCTTTTGTCGTCAGCTCAGGCACACCCAATCGGACTACGTGACAAAACACCATGTTCTGAATTGAGGAATAATCACGTTGATCTGTCGTGTATTCTTGAAAGGCTACAGAACACCATTGGCAAAAAGTCATCATCTTGTGGTATGATAATAAGAGTCTGCAACATATTACCAGTCACTGTAGTCGATCTCAATAACAATTTGACAAGGATCACGAAGATCTAGAATGAGCGAGCATAGTTGGACACTAATAACAACCAAACAGCTATCTGAGCATTGGATATCGATGAATCATAACAGAAAAGAAGAAAGAACAAATAGATACACAATTCCATATAATAGGAAATATGATCCGGCGGTACCCCCCTCCCCGTACCTACCATGTGTTACCCCCGGGTTCTCTCACCCGAGAATACCCTGCAAATGCCCACGCAAAAGGGTGGTCCGAGAGTGCATTCGGCTACAGCTGTCCGTCACTCTGCTTTCCTTTCCGGCCCCCTCGATGCGGAAAACTGCATGGAATGGCAGGGGGAGGGGGGGGGAGCAACGCATCGTATTTTTGTACAACCACCACTTTTTGCAAAGCCCTTTTCGTTGGAGGAGGTAGGCAAAGTGGTTCGAGTAATTATTATTTCTTGCAACCCTTTGGGGCGGCGCGGTTAGCTACGGGAGGAATGAGAGCAATGATGGTTCTTTTGTATTCTTGCTTCTTGTTTTTCCTACATGATTCTCCTTCCCAAAGCAGTCAAAAATTTGGTTGCTTTTTTAGAAAACGAACAACTGGAATCAAAGACATGCAGCGGCGGCTAACTCCGCATATTGGAGAGGGAACGAAACGATTGCACCATCATCGGGAAAGGTGTGTGTTATATCCGCCGTACGCCGTGGACCAACCAACAACATCAAGGACGCAAAAAAAAAGGCTGAACTATTGCCATGGTTGTTGCATCTCTCAAGGAGAAGGCTCCGCCAACCAGAGGACAAATTACCCTGTAAGCCACGTTTTTGTTGTGGTCGCCATGAGAGTCCTCCCCCCTTGTGAGCGATTCCAAAGAGTGAGAAAAGGTCGCCTGCATATGCGGCTCCGCGGCTGACGGCATTTTGTACTAATGCAGAGCCACGCCCATAGTGATAAGTCACCTATAAGTAGGCGTCAAGGTGAGTGATCATGTCCTATTTCCACGGAAGGCTGCAGGAATAAACGGGCTTCTGCGCTGGGGCCAAAAGATGACAAGGGCTCGAGACACGAGAGAATACCACTCGAATGGAAAGCCAACGCAACCATCTCACCGAATTATCGCAAGAGTGCTTTGCAACTATGGAACCGCATAGTCTAATACAAAATAGATATCCCTATGCAGCGTACGTCTTACAACACAAGCAGCGGAACTTTTTGATACACATTTACAGAACAGTAGTGGGGGAGATCTATTCAGGGTGCCAATGATATCAATATCACAGAACAGTAGTATGACATTACTGCAATATCAAAGTATGATATACCAGCGCTCAGTCCTTCTCCAAGGAAGTCAAACTCGCGTGCCAACAACGAGCTTTGGTCCTTTCGCAGCTCTCCAAAAGCTTGAAAAAAAGCACCAAAATCAGTAACCCGATACACACTCGGTCGTTCCCCAGAAGGGGCAAAAAAGGCCCCCAAAATCCTCCAACGAGGAGGAAAAGTTCCACCCGCTGCCACGAGAACTTAAAGAAAGTTCCCAGGGTTAGAAAAATGTCCAAGGTTTCTACGGGACGGGCCACGCCGCAATCAGTCTCGGAAACCCGCCGTTCCTTTCCATGAGATTCACGGGACTTTGCAGAGACATCCTAGAGACCAAGTCCCCCTGGATCGAGAGACCTTGGGATCCTCTCCCCCTCTTCTCCCTTTCTTTTTTTCTTTTCCTGCCTGCACTGTCCGGCCCATCGGATGATGATGAAAAGCGGCAGCATACATGATGACACTATGTTACGTACACATTCCCTATTGTTCTCCCTGGTACACAATTATTGCCCGTGGAACAAGTATGTACGCACAGGAACAGGAATATAGTGTGAGAATATGATAAATCTCATGATCATCAACATACATGTCCCAAGCTACCCATCGATAGATGACAATGCATTGATATAATCAATCGCGATCGACTTGACTGCATGTGACAGATCCATAAACTGTACAAGATACTCAAGAGAATCAAGTACCGGCCCCAAGAATTGTTCTCGTCCCTCCCAAAAACCTGTTGCAAAGATTCGTGATTTGGGCATCGCCAGATTTGAAAAGAAAATGTGACAGGGCTCTCTGCAAAGGACTTTTTATTGTCAATGATAGACAGGCAAATCGACTCTATCCTGTCCCATCAAGGAGAAAAACGCCGCGCAAAACGAGCACCCAAGACGCCCCCCAGTTGATTCTAGATAGACAGATATAGATTTTCCACCATGGTTCTCAAGCGCTGTTTGCCGCAGTCTGCAAAAATTGGGTCTCAATATTGGATCCCTATTAAACAGATCTCTCATCTCTGAGACCGAGGTTCACTTGATTGACTTGTCGGCCGACTCGAGGATCCATTCGCAATAATGACGCCTCTATTGATTGATTCCTCTCCTTTCCTCTTTCCCTGGGCAGACGATGTGGACTGCGAGCCTGTCACTTGCTGCTGCTGCGGTGAAGCTTCTTGTTGCCGCTGAGGTCTTGCTCTCCGCTCCTCGTTTGGCGAGACACCCTCGTTGGTCAACCTTACTTCAAGCTGGTGACCATCGAAGTTGTAGTGGTGTAATCTCTGTACTGCTCTCTCTGCACAATTCATGTTGACAAAGGTGATGGTCGCGTGTCCTCGGTTGCCTCCTTCTCTAGATCTGGGGATCTTGATGCTGTTGATTTCGTTACCACCCAAGCCGCATTTCGAACGGAGCAGAGATTTGATTTGATCGCTTTGAGTCCGTTTGGATAGTCCCCTAATGATTATTTTCCGGTATTCTGTCTCAATCACTGCAGGGGCTGCCAGGGTCTGCACCTGGACTGGCTCGGTTGAGATGGAGTAATGATTTTCATACATATCTCTCGGGCGCGGAATATGATATAATGGCTCTGCGTGATATGTAGGAACTTGCCCAGGTGAGACGATGGGCGGGTTGCCCATATAGCTACTATCATGAGACTGATACCAGGAGGTGGTTTCTTGATAGTCACCAGCCATTGTTGTGTGCATGGGCTGCATCCCATAATTTACGGGACTAGATACAAGTGAGACTGTGCTAGGTGTAGACCACTGTTGGTATCAAGTAAGAATTAGCGATTTTCTCTTCCTGAAAGAAGAGATTCATGGACAGACGACTTGCCTGGTCATAGCCTGATGCTGTCGGTGACATCAATGGCGGAGTATCGAGGGGCAAATGCATAAGCTGAGGCGCTGTTCGTGGGGTCCGTGGAGATCGCGGAGAGGCAGGCAGTCTCTCTGGGCCTCCTACCAGTCTTTTGATGGGGATTTCCTCTTTGGCGTTCCTGCCGTCTATGAACATTGGCCGATCTTGAAAGGGTGTCGATCCCAAATGACCTGGTCTCTGATCAGTCATTCGGTTGAGCAGCATAGGATATGGCACAACATACGCATTGCCGCACGAAAGTTTTCGCGGCCACGAACACACACCCACCCCGAAGTGCTCTCATTGAAAATCTCGACTCTCTCAACTGAAGAACAGACTGTCCGCACATGGTCCTTGACCTGCTTCCACGAGGTCTGCCATGGTAACTAACAAGTGTATTGAGTCAGTCTCTAGATTTCAACTGCAAGTTGAGCCATGTTTGCCCAAGGCCTTTACATACATTGGAAACAAGAATGTAATACAGACCCGTCACGTTGCCTGGGCCAACAACGACCTGTATGGTGTTGTTGATGGGAACTTGACGGATCGTGCTATTGCTCGACATTGTGTGTACGGGCAGCCGCATTGAGAACAAAAACAATGCTATAACCGACGCAAGGACCACCCTTGACTGTGAGAGGGTGTGGAACAAAGGGAAATGGGACGGCCCGTTGACGAGTCTTTTATATTTTGTCGTACGAGAGCAAGCCCGCCTTTGGTGTAGGGCTCAGATAGAATACGATCTTCAGCGGATATCTGCTGTTGGAGAGTAGACGACCAACGGACAATTCCCTTGTCAAATATGTGCAATCTAAAGATGCTTGCTCGGAATGCGTACAGGTTCCAGGATCTTGCGACCCCAGAAAATGAGCAACGCAAACGCCAATCAGGGAGGTCTGGATCAAAGAGGGCAACATCTTTGAGCCGGTTGTACTGTGTATATGCGCAGTTTCCTATCTAATAGCCCAATGGTATCTTGGCAGGCCTGCAGCGGATGACACCGGCTGCATGTTCATCCAAAGAAAAAGCAAAGAACCCTTTACGATTGCTATTGTCATGGTAGGATCCATGGACGCACGCAGAAATTTGCGCCCGGTATCAGTTGTGCATGGTGTACAGATTAGATACAGTTGGTGATTGACCAAAGTCTGTTGGTGACTCTCGTTTCCCAGGGTTTCTCAGGCACAACAACCAACGGGCCGAGCTGGGATACATCACCAGTCGGTAACGAATGAGACGTGACGAGTGAACAGATGCAGTGACATTGTGCGAAATATGGCCCCCTAGACGAGGCAAGGAGTAGGTGGAATCCATGTGATAGGCGACGTAGCTCGACGCACAGAGCCGGGCGCTTAAACCGCATCTGGCGGGGCTCTACGGAGTTCGGACCAAGATGTGAAGACTCGAGTATAGATGTGTTATTGTATGGAGGTATGTTTAGTTCCCGGTTGCCGGATCTATGGTTGCGCCTTGGGCCTATGTAGCTGTAACCTGTGTGCACACCTCAAAGGTCAGGAGGTCGGCCGGGAAGCAGGCTGGGCTGATCGGTGGACGTCTCATCGTGGGGGGCAGTTTTTGTCAATGGTCCCCGGGGGCCAGATGCTCATGGAATCAGTTCATTTTTGGGGGCACCACCGAGAAACGCGGTCCAGAATTGGGGGCACAACATTTCCAATGTGGTAGTACGACTCAACTGTCAACATGGGGCACAGCCATGCTAAACGTGCTGTCGCGGAACCGCCTATGCATTGCCGCAGGCACTATGACCAATCAGTCCATGAAATCGTTGGTCCGCCCACTCGCTACAGAAAATACGACCTTTGACGAGTGCAACGAGGTCGTTGGATCGTTGGCACACCCGAATTTGCCATGTGTGTGTCTGTAGTAAAGCAACCTCGTAAAGTAATGGTCGGGAGCCTCACAAAAAGAATTCGAATTTGTCCAGTTTACGGCCCCGTTGTCGTCGTTGGTCCAATGAAGCGGACAGGGGTGTGTTAGCAAACAGCATATGTAAACCTTCCTGACGTACATCGGCTGCGCCCATGTGATGGAGTATTCCCAGTTCATCGACTTGCATAGAGCATTCTAAGTCCTAACAGCCACACGGATGGCAATGGTTGGCGATGAGTTGCAGGTGCCAACCGCCAATGCTTCTGCAACACTCCACACGATCATGCTCCACGGCTGGTTGAACCGACATTTACTGAGGTCGCAGTCCACGTACCTACACCATGCTGTATGTTCGGGAAGACGAGCATGCTGCAAGCTACTGCGAGCGAGACAAGGCCGGTCCTTCTTTTTCTGTCTTGCTTGCCTTTTCTCTTTCCTTTCCACCACTCATGCAATTACTATACAAAAGGTGGACACCTGCCAAGGCCGCATGAAAGTCCTTTGCCGTGATTTCTGGCAACTCAATTACTCAATCCAGCCGGGATATCGTCGATTGCAACTTTGGCGATATCGCCAAGTGATATTGTTTAGTGATTTGTGGCGGCAGCCAACCCTGCAAGGCAGCGTCGGGAGGTGACTGGATGTGCCCCGGTGAACTAGCCTGGGATATCCGCAGCCCTGGGTCGTTTGTTACCTGTCATTTGTCATACTGAACACGCAGCAAACCCAAAGACGGTAGTGCTGCAGCTACTCGACCCCAAACTTTTTGAAATGAAAGGTATCATCGGGTTGACTTTCGTCGTCTTCCATGTCGCTATCTTCTCTGCTGTTATTTTCTTCAACAGATTCCAACGAGAATCGTGCAGCTTGGCTGTCATCGACTAAAGATGGGGACTGCCACGGCATTTCGTCCTCATCTGAGTCTGTCAGGGAGCCGAGCAGGTAGGATTGTGCATCGGTGAAGAAGACGGTTGGAGAACCTGATAGGGCTCGCAGCCAGCACGCCGACGGCTTCCCGCATATTTGATCTTCCGATAGCTGGGACTTGAAGTCGACTGTAGCTGGCCCGTCGCTGAGAGGATCCCAAACAAACACGAGACCAGCATGTTCTTGACCTTCACATCTCACAAGTAGGAGTTCCGATTGCGAGGGATGCCATTCGATACGCGCAATATCGGCATGGAACATGAGGACTGCGCGTAGTTCGGTCACTGCTACATCCCAAATCCAGACAGTGCTCGGCGCATCTTCTAGAGCTATAGCCAATAACGTAGCAGACTGGTCAAACATCATGAAAAGGGGCCCCGTTTTCAATTCATGTCCGCTTTGTTGTGTTGTTCGGACCACTGGGGCCACTGGTTGAGAAGCTCTGACGAATCCATGGGCAGGATTCTGTCCATCGGATAAGTCAAATTGCTCTTGCCATATCTTTGAAAATAGTGATTTCATTTCAGTCAGGGTCGTTCACACAAGAAAACAAAATCAAGGAAAAGGGTGTTCAGGTCACACCTACCTGCAGCGTGTCCTTGGGCTCGAGGGTGAGAGGGTGGCAGAGCCGCAATTCGTGGGCTAGATTTGCCGTTGGTAGGACGGCTACGCACCGGCCGTAGTCGCCAATTGCTACATATTGACTGTCGGAGCTGAAGGTGACAACCTTGACACCCGCACCCCAGCGTTCGTGCAGCTCGCCAGGCCGGAGGGAGGGTCCGCACCAATCCCGATACTTGTGGCCATCGGGGGTGAAAAAAAGCACTCGGTGACCCTGAGCGGCAGATTCCCAGACGACCAACCATTTGCCATCCGGCGTCCATGATAGACCCTGTGCATCTACGACGTCGGGACTCCAGGACCGCTGCACCTCTCTCGACTCGGCAGCGTGAATGCTCACAAAATCCTTGCCTGAAGACCGGGTAAGCAGCGCTAAGTGATGCGTAAGGGGCCGGTAGGAGATGCCGCGGGCAGCGTTGGACGCAGCGTAGAATTTGGGATTGCTTATTTCAACGGTCTTGGCCGAAGCGAGATTGAACAGTGATAGCTTTATGCCATGAGCAGAACAGACACAGGCCTCCCCATCCGTGGCACCGAAATCTACAAAAGTTGATTTGGCCACGGATGAGGCAGGGTTGCGTATAGTCGCATGGAAATCGTCATCAGCGACAGAGTAGACGTGGATCTCGTCACCTGCAGATAAAAGAAGCCTCTGCGAATTGAGAGACCAGACGAGCGTGGTGGTGCTGGCAGCGAGATCGGCAGACAACCTGATCCTGCGCTCCACGGTCAAGGTCTGGATTGCTCTGATCCTGAGCTGAGCAGGCAGTAGTGTTGCAATGAATTTGCCATCGGGACTGGGTAGGCTGTGCGGCGAAGCTATCCAGCTGGGATCAGTATGCGGGTTCCATTTAGTTGTTGGTTGCACAAGAACAACAATAATGACAGGAGGTGAAGAGCCATGTATGTATACATGGGCGGTGTTTATTTTCGACTGTGAAATGAAGAAAAGCCAATATGGGCTGGGGTGAGAGGAATGAAAAATGACTGGGCATATGCGTACATTTTAAAACGGGCGAGAAATGCATCGTCATGGTCTGGCCAAACGCAGACTCCAATCTCTTTGTCGCCTTACAAGGCAACCAAGACCAGGACCAGGTGGAGGACTGTGTGGCACTTCAGGGCAAGCGTGATCAAGGTTTTGTGGCTAACCGGTGAAGTTGCTGCTGTTGCCGCTGCTGAAAGGGCTGATAGGTGAGTCGTGTCAGTCAGTGCCCACAGTAGTAGCTCAACGTAGTCCGCCAGTAGACGCGACTGAGTGCCTGTGCATCCGATGTCCCAGTGCTTGTGCCTGCTAAATATTAATCTGCCAGCGCACTCCTTGTTCTTGTTTTTGAGAGTGTCAGCTGCTTGACGATATCAAAAACATACATGCAACTTGCAGCTCGCCAGCGACCAGAGCAAGAGCGTCGTCGCGAGAATTGCCAATCTGTGTCTTTGCGGATTTGTTGATGTTGCGGATGAGAGAGGCTGGTGGTTAGTGGATGATGACTGACCAATTACGCGAAAACTTGCTTGGGTCAATCAATGATTGCGCTTGATTGCAACTCAGCAGCCGCTTATTATTACCTAGGTTACCTATTTATCAGCCAAATGAATGACATCCTTTTCCCTTTGCATGAATAGATCCATTCAGTTGGACATTTCTCTCTTTTCTTGAGTTTTATGATGCGATTTATAATTTCCATAATTTGCGTGTAAGAATTAGACAAATCCAAAGCCTCAAGTAGAGGCAAATGTAATCTGTAGCTCGTCTCACGGCATAAACAGCATGGAACTTCCCCTGTCACACTGTCAATTACTGCATCCTCCGCTATAACATTCCAGTCATTCACCATACCCCTGAATATTACTTACTCGATGGAATCTGTACTATTCGCCAGAACCACGATCTTTGAGTGAATTTCTCCAGCATCTACCAAGTATGTCGACATGTCAGCATCCATGGCTTCTTTGGCCTCCTTCATATCTAAAGGTCGGGCCCGGCCAGTATCAGCGCCGGATTCCTAAGTCTGCTGACACACACTTGATTTACCCCACCATGGACCAGCAGCCAGTAGGTATCTGGCAAGTCTGGGTATCTCTGCGCCCTCCCACTCGTCAAAGGCCGTGGCAAATCATAATCTAGATATTTGCCATCTTCCGGGAATATTCAACACTCTGATCAAGATTCAAGCATGAGCATGGTTCTTGCCGAGTCTGTCGAAACGATGTGCATGACTTTGTGCTAAAGCAATCCTGCTAAACTCTTGCTCGCAGCCAGCTCAACCATGTCCGCGAAGGCTTCACTACGGTTCAGACCGACACGCCCGGTCTGGCGATATACACGGCATGCATGGCAGCCACTTCCACCGACGACCAGGAGCATAGTCTCCTCAGCGGCAGCAGAGGCCAGAGACGGGTCTGCTGATGGACTTGCCCGGCGCACCTTTGAGGAACCACCGCCAACAGCAAGTAGGCGTAGCCGGCTGAAAGAGGCCCGGCCGTTCTCGGACTTTCTCACGGACACGTGTCAGCGCCAGCATGACTACCTGCGAATCTCCCTCACGGAGCGGTGCAACCTGCGCTGCGTCTACTGCATGCCCGAGGAGGGTGTCCCGCTATCCCCGCAGAGGGAGCTCCTGACCACGCCCGAGATCGTCATGCTGTCCTCCGTCTTTGTCTCGCAGGGCGTCAACAAGATCCGGCTCACGGGCGGCGAGCCCACCGTCCGAAAGGACATCCTGCCGCTCATGCAGCAGATTGGCGCGCTGCGGAGCCACGGACTGCGAGAACTGTGCCTCACGACGAATGGTCTGGCCTTGCACCGAAAACTCGAGGGCATGGTCGAGGCCGGACTGACGGGTGTCAACCTCAGCTTGGACACCCTCGACCCGTGGCAGTTTCAGATCATGACCCGGCGAAAGGGCTTTGATGCCGTCATGAAGAGCATCGACAGGGTCCTGGAGCTGAACCGCCACGGAGCCGGCATCAAGCTCAAGATCAACTGTGTCGTCATGCGTGGAGTAAATGACCGCGAAATCATACCCTTTGTCGAGATGACGCGAGAACAAGACATTGAGATAAGATTCATCGAGTACATGCCATTTGATGGAAACAAGTGGAACAAGGGAAAGATGTACAGCTACAACGAAATGCTCGATCTCATCCGTGAGACGTATCCCAGTCTGGAGAAGGTTCAGGATCATAAGAACGACACAAGCAAGACGTGGAAAATACCCGGGTTCGTAGGTCGTATTGGATTCATTACCAGCATGACTCACAACTTTTGCGGCACCTGTAATCGGTTGCGCATCACAAGCGATGGAAATCTCAAAGTCTGTCTTTTTGGCAACGCTGAAGTATCAGTACGGGATATACTGAGAAAATCCAACAATGGAGAGCCTATCGAAGAGGAGGCTTTCGAGGCCATGAAAAAGATTGAGATGGACAGAAGGCAAGGGCTCGGCGATCATTCCAAACCGTTGGGTCTGGCTCTCAATGAGCAAGAGCTCTTGGATGTCATTGGCATGGCTGTCAAGCGGAAAAAGGAGAAACATGCAGGCATCGGTGAGCTAGAGCATATGAAGAACAGGCCGATGATCTTGATAGGTGGGTGAACGATCCCATCATCATCATATTTGGGCGCATTTTGGTCGGAAACTTCTTGTTGTTCGGTTCGTGCAATACCTGCTTCGAATGCCATCAAGACGGTACCAATGACCTCCGAGCACCAAAGACTGAATTGCAAAACGCAGATCGAGGCCATCGAGACCCGACATCAGCTTCGACTGCACTGAGCCAGCGGTGGACCATCAGCAACCGCCACTTTTCTCAGCCGACTGTTGCAAGCAGAATTCCGCTGCATCTCCTACCCAGTGCTTCATCATCGTTTATGCAGGCCCGGCTATTCTCGACCACGCGTCGCCTGTCCAACCCCGTCAAGGACGACCATGATGATACATTGGCAGCACCGCAACCACCAACGCCCAAGCTGACGCACGTCTCGTCCTCGGGCGCCGCCCACATGGTCTCCATCTCGTCCAAGCAGCCGACGGCCCGCACCGCCAAGGCCGCCTGCCGCGTGCGCTTCAGCTCCGGCGTGGCCGCGGCGCTGATCCGCGAGAACGCGCTCAAAAAGGGCGACGTGCTGGGCGTGGCGCGCGTCGCCGGCATCATGGCGGCCAAGAGGACGCCGGACCTCATCCCCCTGTGCCATCCCATTGCCATCTCCAAGGTCGCTGTAGATCTTGTTGTCGTTGATAATCACGAGGGTGATGATGCTGCTGCTGCTGCTTCTTCTTCCTCTTCGGGAGGGGAAGAGAGCAAACATGAAGCGGATGCATCCACATCATCATCTCAGCGGCTAGGCGGCACCAGTGTCGAGATTGAGGCCACGGTATCGTGCGAGGGCAAGACTGGCGTCGAGATGGAGGCACTGACGGCGGCGTCCACGGCGGCGCTCACCGTCTACGACATGTGCAAGGCGGTGGACAAGGGCATGGTCATTGAGGGACTGAGGGTCGTGATGAAGGAAGGTGGCAAGAGCGGCAAGTGGATCGAGGGTGTTTCACAAGAGACGGACTGATGTTTGTAAAAGATATGGAAACATTATTCGTTGCTGTTGTAATGTTGTTGATGAGAAAACCTGGTTTTGCACGAAAAGGAATAGGGCACAGTCTAGTGATCTTGAATACGAAGAAGAAATGGCATTTGTGTTCCAATATGAGATCATTCACATTCTGAGCTTACCGTTAACACTGCCTCAAGGAACGTATCATCTTCCGGCTCACATCTAGCTACTCTAGGATACTGTTGAGTATACACAAGTTTATGTGAAGGTACCAGTTAATGTCATTGTGATTAAATATTCATACTTTTGGTACATGATAACAAGCAATACTGACGCTTTAGATACAACAAGGTCATGCTAATGGACTCGTCGCTCATCATCTCAAAGTGACCACAAAGTGCCCACGGAATCTCGAGGGGATAGCAACTGCTATGCGCGACAGATATCGAAGGTATTCGGAACTCAGTCAAGCACAATCACTTATACGATCATTTTAATCCCCTATACTGGTAAAAGCTTCATGACACGCCGAACAGACGATTTGGATCCTGTCTCGCTTCTTCCTCGTACGATTGCCGTCGCAAGGCTGCTCAATGCTGCAATCTCGAAGTTTCTTCGTTATTCTACCAATCCGTCGAAACCATAATGGAAACTCAGATCAAGTGGAGGGGTCCCGGGTCCCCGGATCTCGCTGGACCGGAACCGGTGCATCTTTACATTGACAGCTTTTCTTGGAAGGAAAACAAGACAACGACGGAAAAAATGCCCGTGCTTGTAATTTCTTATCATCATGCATCATACCATATATCGTGTGTCTCTGTGGCGTGGCAATGCATAATGAACAACACCTCGGAGAAAGTTCCACGCTTTCCCTTATCTCTAGGCTGACGTCTTGATGGGCAACGCACGACACCCAGAAATGCATGGAAGAGGATATCGTGTGGAAATAGCATCATTATCAGACGAGTCAGTCATCTAAGCTTAAAACCACAGAAGCAAGACGAACGTGCCATGTATGCCAACAGAGGACCCTCCTCCCCGCACCTCCTTTGTCCTTGCTGTCAACTTTGGAGGAAGATCTTTGAGCAAGGGGCACAGAGCTGGAGCTCCGTCCTTTTTCATCTACGATGAACCGGCTCCCGGTAACACACTTTGTTTGGCTGTGGATGAAAAGGGACATGTAGTAGGAAAACCGGACATCTCGATGTGGTGCCCAAGCGCCAGCGCGCCGGACCAAATCGGGCGGTGGTCCATTGCAAATCGCGATTTGGCAACGGAGCCTCTACGTCAGAGAGGGGGGTTTTGGAAAGGGAGTTAGGGACCGGCATCCCGCCCGATAAGGAGCCCAGCGATTCGAACGACAGGTGCCCCAAGAAGTCGGACGGATGCCCGAGGGGGGAGCCAGCCTCCTTGTCTGGAGGTCCCCCAGGCCCAGATGAAAGCTTTCCGAGTGAGGGCACTGATCATGGCATTTCGCCAACTAGCTGCAGTAATTACTGAAGTAAACAAGCATTAGCTGTCAACTATCACGTAGCTTCGGATGCCCCTCCGATCAAGTGGTTTCCTCTCTCTAACGATCGTCCCTCATCACGATAAGGAAACATGGGAAAGTTTGGGATCTGCTGTCATCAACAGTATAACGCAGCTAGGAAGCTTCAGAAGCTTTCTTTGAGGGGTAAGGTAAGAAGTCGTTCGTGACGACGGGGCCTTCCATGCGCCTGGCGGACAGGCAGTGGAAGCTTTCCGCCCAACACCCCCGCGACCGCCGCCGACCAGAGGAGGAAAAGGTTATGCTTGTTCAATCTCTTTTGTCCGTCTGGGGCCTCACATGATTCAAGCACCATGTCTGCCGAGCTGCAAGCTTGTTGATCGATTAAGAGGAAAAAGTAGTTGTTTTCCCTCTACTACTACTCATATCCCAATATAGTAGGTATAGTAGATTATGATGTCTTTTGAGCACATCCTCGTTGCATCACACCGCCAGAGAACGACAAGCCCTTAACGGCATGGCCAAGGATCAACGATTGTGTGTGTGTGCTTCGAGAACCTTAAGGATCAATACAACAAAAAGACCATCACTTTAGCCTGTCGTACTTTTTCATTCCCCCCATAGCTCTCTGTAGCCTCGGTGTAGAAAAGGGAATACGTAGCATTGATTCGCTTGGGCGACTAAGAGTGAATAGCTGCCCTCACCATGCCTCAGAAATTGGAAGAAAGCTCTGGCGCTCGGTGTATTAGAAGACAAAGACACCAGAACACGACTATCCAGTCGGGCATTTCCTTTTACTTTACCACATTAAGGTATTCTTGGCGATAGGCGACCTGTGGCTTCGTGTGGATTGGGGAAGGTTCCTCTGACGTTACCTCTTGGTCTCTCTCATCATTTCTTCTCGAAGACGAGGAAGAAGGCATGATCGCCAGAGCCAATGTACGTAGTATAGCCGCTATGTGCCGGAAAGGCCGAATTGGCTTTTCTCCTCGGACAGATCTTTTGAGAAGGGATTGGCTAGATTGGGTTGGAGGTAACGCGGAATTCCATGGTTTCATTGGCAGATTTTTCCCTACCTTCAGTTGCATTTCTGGGCTGTACAGGCGTTAGGTTGAGCTGGAGGGTAGGAGCTTGAAGAGGGCCGGTGGGCGGCGGCGGCGGCGGCGGCGGCTCGCGGGCAATCGGTGCCTTGGGTGCTGCGTGTCTCAGTGTGTCTCTGTTTGTCTCTGGCTTGCGAACATGGGAGGACCCCAGGCTGGGATTTCCATTTTGGGCACCGAGGACTTGACTCGCCAATCAGAGCCGGGCGATAAGACGACGCAAGTTCGTTCCACTAAGCGCATCCACTAATTGGACCCTGAAAAAGAGCGGGAACGGACAAATGCCATGTGCTGGGATAGGCCCAGGACAGGCCTGGCTTGGCTCTTTTCGTGCTGTGGGCTTGGCAGCAGCAGAGGTAAGGCGCGGCACGCAGACCACCGGCTAGCAGCCAGAAAAGAAGCGAAAAGCCAAAAGCAGCACAAAAAAGGTTACACAAGACACCGACCGTTGGGTTCTTGGCGCGCGTTATTTGCTCCAGGCCACTTCGTTAATTCCGTCTCCCGTCAAGCCAGTGTCTCCGTTCTCCTCCCTCTGCACTGCAAAAAGTTGGGGCACGCAAGAGACGAGCCTGGCGCGCATGGAGCTGCGTAGTAACCTACTGTTTGTAGCAAAGACGGGAGTATTTTGGACCCCTACTTTTGCTACTTTGGCCAAATTGCATCCACTTGTGTTTTGATGCGTTGTCTAATGCATACATACAAAGGGCAAGAAAAAGGGTCCAGAAGAGGCGACAAGTGAAGCAACGGGAACCAAAGAACTAAAAGCTTGGGTCCCGGTCCCGTGCCATTGTGAAGCACCAAAAAAAGAGGCTGTAGTACGATGGCAGATGGAAGGGGGGGACACCGAGAGAGGCGGCTGTATGTAGGCACCATGTGGCACGTCTTTTGACAGCACACCACCTCTGACCTAAATGTGTGTGCGTGACAGGTTCGACAGCGCGCAAGCCATGGACAGTTAGCGACCACCTGCAGCACCCAATGCGTAGCAGCAAGTATTTTTCCGCTCAGCAGTTCCAAGTCAACGTAGAGGCTGTTTAAGCGACAATGAAAGAAGGAATAGTGAAGTTGACCACGCCCAAAGCACACACTCATACTACGTTTAGTAACTACTGCCTGCCACACATGGGATGCTCGGCAAAAGTGGCTTTGTATCATGAAGCGCGGCGCCGTTCTAGCTATCGATTGCTGTGGCTCTGCTTTTGATTACCGCTTCGTCATTTTCTGCAACCAAGAGAACCTTAAATCGACTAGGTAGTACAAGCGAAGTTTCCAATTGCTAGGTACGTAGTATGCTAGGTGTGATTTTTCTTCAGCGGATCAGATTTGCGATATTATGGTTTCGGCACAGCGGCTATAATCCATATTAGAGAACCCCATTTCAGAAAAGAAAAAGGGTTTCTTGGGAAATCACCTGCAAATCTCAGATGCAATCTCTAGATCCCGGGTCTTCCTGCAGGTTTGGGAAAATGATTATCAGAGAAAAGAAAAAAAAAGAAAAAACAAGCCCAGCGGCAACTACATAGATTCTAGACAAGTGCTGTTACTCCACGCTTCTCTCCGAGATGGATTGACCCACAACTATGGTATGGTGCTATGGTGGCCATTGTTCGGTCTCTCCAGCGAGGCGGGCAAACTCATTTTCGAATGCAACCGTCTATCCTGGGAAATGGGGACCAGCATCTGGGGAATGCTGTGTAAGCCACCTGGAAGAAAGAAAAAAAAACATCTCGGACTGGGGAAGAAAGAGAAACAGTGAGAGCATGAGGAGTTAACGGTTGGGATGAAGCAGGTGAGGGGGCCACATCAAACGTTACCCTCGCCTGCACTGACCAGTGTTTCTGCTTCTGCCGAGTCTGCTCTTGTTGCTTGTCATGTGGCGGTTCCCGCACCGGCAAAGGACCGACGATGAAGGCATCGTGAGTGGCTCGTTTGCTGAGAAGCGGATACGGCGCAAGCGGGTAAGAGAAAATCAATCGATGCATGCAATAGTATACTAATTCTGGCGTGGCAAATTCATATTCTGGAGACTGCTACTGGCTGGCTGGCACTAGCCTGTAGCATTCCTGTTGTCTGGACACATAACACGTATGTATGTAATGTAGGGCCAGGTAGGTACGTAGTGTGTAGACGTTGAAGTGAGTTAGTAAACTTGGCAACTAGACAAACATGACAGGTTGACAAGTGATGATCTTCTCGTGTGCGTGGATATCATGGCTGGGAAAGGCGGACGTAATTGTCCGAGTGAGAAACCGTGTCTTGAGTCTTGAAGGAGGAGCCCGGAGATTGGGAGATTGGCGCTTGAATCACTGACGAAAAGTAAAAAGCCTGTGTGTGAGAGGGCGAGTGTGAGAGTCGTGGAGTTTGGGAGAGTCATTTTCCCTCTCTCTCTTTGCCCGAGGCTCTGGTTGCGAGAGGGTGGAGCACTTGATCTCTACTTCGAGGTTGCTGTTACCAACAGAATCCATTCGTTTTCGGCCCTAGGACGGTCGACCTGACAAAAGTGTCGCGTGCAGAGCTGCGCCATTCATCACCAAACCCGCTCTCAGAGGCAGGCAAGGGGGGCCCAGACCCGAACCTAGCACGCGCGACGATCTGAGGAGCACTGGCAATAGTAAGGTGCGGCCGTGAATGCGGCGCGCGATCTTGTCTTCGTTTCCAGTTCAGTAGTATAGTCGAGGGTATCGTGAAAGCCGCGTGGAGTAGCAAAAACCTCGCAGCTGCTGGCTTTTTTGGGGTTTGGGGCCTGCAGGTCTGTTTCTGGCTTTTGCTGGGTCCCTTGGGAGATGGTTCCGCTCAGGGCAGCCCACCCCTCATTTCCTCGCCCGCCTGGCCCGCCCACTTTGCACGGCAGACGGCTTGGACGGCCTGTGATGCTACATATGGTTGCATAGAACACCCAGTCGAGAAGAATTTGGTTGGCGAAGAATCAACGGGAGGCATATGGAGATGCGCGACTTGAGATCTGCTCTGCTTCCCCCGCTCCAGCAAACCCCAGTCCGACTCCGACGGCTTGCCTCTATACCCATTCAAGCTGGAGTTTTGCTGGCCGCGTCCGTCTCTACATAGTAATCAGACAAATCAGACAGACCCCTCTTGCTCCTCCTCCGCGATCTATGGGCCAGAGATGGGCAAGATGGGCAGAAGTCTGAGACACAAGCAATCAAAAGTATATTGAAGATCCGCGGTGAACAAACAGCATGCTAAACCACACCCCGGAAGCGATGTTTAGGTTGGCCTCGCTACGCATGTCGAAACCTTGGGAGCTGACGTTGAGAAACCGCCGCGATGAGGCGCTTCGAGTCTCGCGCTGCAGCGGCAATAAAAAACCACCCTTACCACTTACACAGTACACTATCCTACATACGGCCCCAGACCCATGCTTGCGAGGGTCTCTATTCGAATTCGCTCCGACAACCGACAGCACCGGCGTTGCATGGATTAAACAGTCCAGCGCTCATCTCGCCCATCTCGCCCATCTGGCTTGCTGCACGCAAGCAACAGTATGCGCACCATCCTGGTAGGACTAACCATCTATGTGGCTGACCAGTGAGTAATAATTCCGAATCGATTCCGTAGAAGCGCCCAGAGTTCGTTCTTTTGAGAGGCAAAATGACGACGGGCGCAAATGCCAGATGCACACAGCACACGACCAGTTCTAGACGGACAAACTAGTTTTACTTCTTCGGCCTGCGAGATTAAGCATGTCTCTGCCTACAACCAACTTACGTATCAGTATAGATTCGGTCCATGTATGGAATGGGTAGGCTAAGCCTGGATCTGGACAATATCCGTCGAGGCAATCCGCCCAGGACACTACACTACACTGCCCAATATCGTCGTAGGCAAAAAAACAAAAACTCCATCCAAAATCTCAACTTCAACTCTCTTACATGGGGCAGACAGGGTAGTCTGCGTCCGCCACTAATACTCCCGACGTCGCACGTCTCTCCTGGTGGCCAGGGACAGAATGGAGAGCAATACATTGTCCACTTTCTCTCCATACTCTAGTCGGATGGATCATATTGTAAAACAGGACGTAGAGTATGTACGTACATGTGAGAGACTATTCACGAAAGTAGCCATTGGGCACATGTACTGGACGTACATACATGCAACCCCTCGTTCGTCACGCATTGGTGTTACATGCAGCTATGCTTAGTGTGCAAAGAACTACGACCAGAGTGCTTTTTTTTTTCTGCACAGGCAGGAATTGACAGGCCTTGACAGGAGGGTCGCGGTTATGCGTATGAACATATGAAGCGCTTGATGATGGAAAACCGTAGCACATATTGCCGTGTTACCCAAGAGCGGTGCTAGATTAATCAAAACCCTTCTCCCATCACAAAGCTAAAAAGTTGCAGCTAATAAGAGGGCTGGCAGGACGATCCTAGGGTGTGCTAAGCAGGGCCTCCGAAGTCAAGAAGACGGCAGCCGAGAAAAATCCACAAGTTGCCGAGCGGAGGCACGCGAGCAGGCTCAATGATCGACGGCCCAACCTACACAGTACCTGGGCCAGCAGCCCAGTAGGTTAGGACGGACGGAGTAATGTAGACACGAGATTGCAAAGGGTCAAGACTCAACGGACCGCTTGATGATCAACCTCATACATATTTTTCCCTACTCATATTATGTAGACCCTGGTAAGCTGAAGCTGCTATGTACTAGTGTACCTACCTACGTCTACTGTCTACGTTGCCTGTCACTGTCAACGAGTTCAAGCACCCTGCGTTGCGACGCCGCAAGCAAAAAAAGCAGCCACAGCAAAACGCCGACGCCGACGCGAGCATTTCCGCGCTGCATCCGCCCGAACAAGACCACGTACATACTAGGTAATTGGCCACCGGAGGTTGCGATACGCGCCCAGACAAGAAGAGCGACAATTCAAGAAGAATTAGCAGAGGTAACGTCGTAGTATTATCATATGTTCAAGGCGAAAAAAGGACGTCGCCTCATGTTGGATATCAAGGCGAGATCTAAATAGCAAGAACCATCAAAGGTGCAGCTTGGCAGTAGTATTAGACTTTGGAACGGAATAACCATCATATTTACTATCATGGTTTCATGCTTCCATAGTTCCAAGTTATGATCATATATGGTTTGTTGCTAGATATAGTAGCACGGTCGCATGCTGTGAGCTAGGCAATTGGCAGAAACCTTACATCATGGTCACAGTCGTATCGCAGAATAAATGGATGATACGCTCGCACGGCAATCGGTTCGTTCCAACGCGGCCAGTGAGTGCGAACGGGCATCAGGCATTCGAAGCGGTGGGACGCTACCGCAGCTGCTACCAGTGACGGAGAGAGAGACAGCAGGCATTTACAGAACCAGACCCCAGGAACAAGATCATGAACATCAACAACAACAGAGAATGTAAAGGCAGCAACAACAAGAACGAAGAGAGAAAGACCGTGCATTACTCTTCCTACAAGGCCTTGGATACCCTTACTCATCCCTCACCGGTGGTTCTCTGCCTATCGCGAGCCTCTCACTCGTCCCAGCAGTCGAAAGCTTATTGTCGGTGTGGAAACTTACACGAGTCAACCCTGTTCCCATCGTTATCTCGTAACCCAAGTAAGTAAGTACTCGCATTCATGCGGGCCGGGGGGGGGCGACATAGGTAGGAGTACATGCGGCGCCGATAGACAGGCAGTACATGGTAAAAAAGAAGAGATCCATCAATACTACAGTGGATAAGGTAGGTACATGAGGGTAGTGTGTAGCTTAGTGGGAACTGAGGGACCTCAACTAACTGGATGGATGGAGATGCAGGCAGGAAAGAGAGTGGCTCAAGAGAGAGAGTCCACCTCAACCGTCTCTTGACTCTCTCTTGTCCTCCCTCTCGCGTGGCTTTCAGAACACAACAGGGCATCTCATAAGCCCAGAGAGCTGGATATGCTCCAGAGGGTCCAGTACGTACATAGTACTCACTCTCGGGACTGAACGGTGGGCGCAACGTTCAAGTCAGCCATGGCAAGTCTCCCCGTCTCAATCCGATCACTGCCAAGGGCCTGCCTCCCGACGCTGCCCATCGGCCATGGATTCGCCGTCAGACTTGAGTAGTTATGGTACATGCCAGGCCTGCCTGCCTGCCTACATGCAGTGAGAGCGGCATTGGCTCGCGCATTTTCTGTGGTCCACGAGCCACTCGACCCAATGGTAACGCACAGATTTCCGAGAATACCCATACCCACCCTTTTTCCGATCAGAAAACGGTATCCCACCAACCCATGGCCGCGCTCTTTCTTTCTCTCACCCACCACCATTACACTTGTACTATGCATCTCTCTTGCTGCGTGTGCATGTGTCTATCCCATTCACGCTCACTGCATCCCAATCAATATATGTTTATTATCATGGCTATGTCTGCTCTCATGTCTGTGCTGTAAATGTCTCCATTGACCTGATATGGAGCTCCAGAAAAGCCAAGTATGGAATGTATGTCATGTCCTCTACGTAAGTCTTGTTCTGCGACCAGGCTTAGG
The DNA here is from genome assembly GCA_023078685.1 of Neopestalotiopsis rosae. Taxonomy (NCBI): domain Eukaryota; kingdom Fungi; phylum Ascomycota; class Sordariomycetes; order Amphisphaeriales; family Sporocadaceae; genus Neopestalotiopsis; species Neopestalotiopsis rosae. The sequence goes on along the minus strand of JALGAS010000014.1, from coordinate 128,389 downwards.
TTCCATACCCAGTACCTAGCGCGGCCGACAAGAGAAAAAGTAAACTAGTGCTAGTTTAGTGGTCGTAGCTTACATTTTACTTACCTTGCCCGCCTCCATTACATTACACTACCCTTGTAAACCAATGGCCCATCGCCTCAATTGCTCTCCCTCCAGGCAAGTGTACCCAGATCCATCCATCCATCCATCCATCCATCGCAAGTACGTACCCTCTCTCACTCTCTCTGTCAGTCCCTAGCACCCACCACAAACCCAGCACCTAGCACCTAGCACCTAGCCTAGCTAGCATCCCGGCGGCCAGCGACCCAGAAGACAGACAATCCCAGTGGCTTCCCCCGTCCGTTTCTTCGCCTACGTACCGCCCGTACCCAGTCAAGTTCGGTCCAATCCCATAACATAGATACAATCCCCATCCCGTCACCCGTCTCCCTCCATGTCCCCCCGATCGAATACTACTTACAATACACATATGCAACCATCTGCTCTGCTCACATTCCTACTCGACACTTTCTAATCATTTCACAAAACCCAGATTTTGTGACGAGTCCATCCATATTTTATTCCTCCTCCACCTCCCCTACGTATCATATGTACGTGCATTCTTGGTGACGGTTATCTTTTATCGTCGAAACCACCCAACCAAGAAGCCAACCCCCCCTACAAGCCATAACCAAACCGTTCGAACCAGTGGAGGTTTTGTCGCCCGCGCGCCGCAGAACTCCCCCTGTCTACATCCATATCTACCACACAGCCCGACCGTGTAGTACGACGAACAAACGCCCACCTTGATCTCTTGTGTTTTTGTTCCTTTTTTGAGGACAAAGCAAGCCGAACACCGATACATTCGCAGTCACGGTTTAGGATCCTAGTTCATAGCACAGTATAATGGCTACCGACTTCATAATGCCCCGGCTGCCTGATCAGCAACAGCCAACATATGGCGCCCACTTCTACCCGCAACTGTCTCAGCACCACCAACAGTCGCACATCGCCGCCCAGGCGCATGCCGCCGCGCAGTCGCAGCAGGCTCAGTTCCAGCAGCAACTGAGCTCCGGTCCCAACAGCCGTCAGATCTCTCCTCTCAGCACTTCGAATAGTGCCTCGCCTACTTCTCCCAAGTCCTACCACACCCGCCAACTGAGACCGCTCTACATTCCCGCCGTCTTGCGCCCGACAGACTACCCGGCCAAAAAGGCACCGGCCAAGAAGACAGATGACGACGACGATAGCCTCAAGGCCAGCAGCAGCTGGAGCAGCCTCACCGGCCTCGGCGCACTCGGCCGTCTGACTCGACGCTCGACCGGCGACAGTGGCAAGTGCATGAATGGAGAGTTGGACCTCGACCTGTTTCCCCAGCCTACCGCCGAGCCTACGCGCCAACACTGGAAGGTGAGTACACTTATAACTTTTTATTTCAACGGCTCCGTTCGCCTCGGGAATTTGGTCATGTCTCAACTACAGCCTTATGGCGTACGACGTGACATGTGACATGCTCATGGTCTACTACGAGCACGTGGTCTTGATTGACATTCACTAACACACAATCTCTTGGGACAGGCCGACAACGACGCTACCATCTGCGACGAGCCTTCGTGTAGACGTCACTTCAACTACTGGACGCGACGCCACCACTGTCGCAAGTGTGGCAACATCTTTTGCGACAGCCACTCGTCGTACGATGTGCCGCTTGACCAGGATGCCAACTACAACCCTCGGGGCACTCCCAGTCGTGCCTGTTCCCACTGCCATACCGACTTCGAGGTCTGGCGCAGCCGCACAAACAGCGCTGCTTCCAGCGACGACAGCTCCTCCAACAGTTCTGGCACTGCTCCGGCTAGCCCCATCACCGCAACTGGCACGCCGGTTGCGCTCAGCAATCCCGGCCGAGAGCAAAACAAGGCCGAAGTTGCCGCAAGCGTCCCACGAGACTGGAACTGGAGCACTTTCTGAGTTGGCTCCCTTCCCCCTGGGTTCCCGCGGAGATGCATCACCCCCATAATTATTCGGAACGTTCCATCCAGGAGCAAGGGAATAGTCATACCCAAAAGGTGGACACTTGCCCAGATGTAAGCAACAGTGGAGCAACATCCACTTAACAACCGAGGCGACCCACGCAACACGAAATAAACGGCCGAAGATCGAGCGAAGACCTATAGATCTTAGAGAAACCAGAGCAGAACGGAACCGGCAGAGTGGGCTGCTATAGATGGCTCGCACTAGGAGGCAAGACTCGCAAGAACCTCCCAACTTATACCAACAACAACAAGGTTGAGCTTTCTGCTTGGCTTCTCGGCATTTTCCCATCCATTTTTTGATTTTTTACATGATACCCAAGTTTGAGTTTCCCGGCTGAGAGGGAGAAGGACGACACGATGGAGCTCACACAGCACGCGATCATGTGGCTTGTGTGGATGCTTAGAAGAGACGACGGTTGACAGGAACGTCATCGTGCATTTGAGAGTGGAGGGAGCGCAACGATGAAAGAAGATATCCACGAAAGGATTCAGTTGCCCCAGATGATGAACATTATAGACTGGCATGCGAATAGAGGAGGGGAAGAGTTGATGTCATTTGCTACATCATGCCCTTCCTCTAATGGTTATACATTTTACGAAACAGAATCCCCTGGACAGACAGGGTCGAGAGAACCTCTATTTTGATTTTAGGCAAGGCGTTGGGGCATCATTTTGTCATAGGGTTCCTCCTCGTGGGGAGTCCTCTTTTGAGAGATACACACATACACACATACAGTCTTCTAGTATAAACCAGCTTTCCAGCGTGGTTATACTGCCAGTAATGATGAAGAGACGAAAGCGATACAAGCATACCCAGAGTACCATCGCATCCCAACAACACTGTTTGCTGATGAGCATAATGAGAAAATAATTTCATAAACAAACAAACACTTTCTTCTCCTAACGAGTGACATGGTGACTTTGCTACGTGGACTGACAACTGAACGCTTATGTTCTACAGCACTGTGCTGGTCTTGTAGGATATGGCAAATCGTTCTTCATCCCGACTTGAAGCAAGATACTTTTGTGAACTTTGACATATGCCAGAGATGTATTATAGCCCATGCCTACAACGGGGAGCTCGGGTTCGGTTTCATGACGGATTGCAGTCTCTAGAATTCACAAAAAGACGATGAAATGTTTTCAAGAGCCACAGGGCACCCTCGGAAGAAGGCTGGCTGTATGGTTTGACGATTTGCAGGAAGTTATATTTGTCTCGTTTCAAGCCCGTGTTGTCCGGAAGGAAGAAACGTTCTTGGGGAGCGTATAAGATATCTTGCTTCGGACAAGGTCATTACTATCACGGATCTTTGTCTGGTTTGTATATAAATTGGCCCTGAGGAATGTGTGGCTGCTACAGCTTAAAGACCACGTCAAGTTGGTTGTATAATTTCAATATCCCGTGTACGTTGATCATGACAGTTTTGGTCGGTCTGCAAAAGACGAGAGTAGATTCGAGGAAACAGTGCAAAGGGAACATGAAACTCGGAACGCTTTATATTGCTGTGCTGAACCATGACAGTCGACTCAATCGGCTTGGGGGACCTCTTGGCCCCATGAAAACACCATTGAAATGAGCCACATGGCAAGTTCAAGCCACCTTCATATTTATCAAGATATCGTGTGATATTTATCACGGGCACGGGAAGGGAGACGAGGGAGAGAGACATGACAGACACAGAGCAACTTGACAAAATTACAAAATGCTTTTCTTTTGTTTTTTTACTTCTTGGCTAGATAGTGTGCAGCAAGAAAGAAATACATCCCCCCTGAAAACGCCGTATCCGGTTCCCTCTATATACATAGCATGATCTCTTCTCATCGATGGTCAGATCAATGCATATCATGTGGCAGTTCACTTTCGTGAACGCATCTGTCCGAAGCTTCCCAAGCAGGCTCTTCTTGTAGTCATCTCCAAACTTGATCTTGGTTGTTCAAAGATCCTTCGTCTTTTTTAAATCCATCTAATGGTAGTTTGTAGCACCAGGAGTGTTGGTACGGGGCAGACCCAGCCGGGTGGGCAGAGGATCAGGAAGTCAGAACCTGGTCAATGACTCCATAAATCTTGTCGACATTGCATCGTGACAGCATTCTCCTTAGTTCTTGCCATTGGCCTTGCGGCTACGCAGGGCCCGGCCGTTGGCGGCGACAGGCTCATTGTCCTCCTCGACGACGGCGCTCTCGCTGCCGCCCTGGCCGTAGACCTCGCGCTCGATGCCCTTGGCGGCGTCCCAGCCGGCCTTCTCGGCGGTGAGCATGGCGTTGCTGACGCGGCGGTCGGCGAGGCCGCTCTTCTTGTCGGCGCGGCTGCGCTCCGTCTCGGCGCTGCTGCGCTTGAGGTAGCTGGTGATGAAGAAGGAGACGAAGAGGTAGGTCAGGGGCGCCAGGTACAGCACGTTGAGCCAGATGGCGAAAGTCTGGCCAATGGTGGTGATGCAGGGGGTGGCCTGGTACTGGGTCTCGTAAAAGACGCTCTCGGTAGCGGCGCCAGTGGTCTCGGGGCCGACAATGGCGGCTGGGTTGGCAGCCTCGGCGGCGCCAAAGACGGCCTGCTTAAGACTGTCGAGGAGGGATCCAGCAGCATGGGCCGACTCGGTGGCGGCGGCCACGGCGCTCGAGACAGCGGACACGGGCTTGGCGACGGGGACCTGGACCGGGATGGTGTAGTAGACAAAGGAGTGGACCATGGCGTAGGATGCGCCGATGAGGAACTGGGTAATTTGCAGGGTGGTCAGGGTGCGCTTGATCGTGGTAGGGACGCGAATGTTGAAGGCAGTGACGGTGTAGTAGGTGTACTGGACACAAGTTAGCTGATAACATTCTCATGGCACTGAAGAAATCTTGGGCGTAGGAAAACTCACCATCATGGCGTGGATACCAGAGTTGACAAAGGCAAACATCCAGATGGGTGCCGACATGTAGCGCATACCAGCCCACATGCACATCATGGCACCGGCGTGGTGGTAAGTCTGCAGCGTGGAGCTGAGCTTGCCCTTGGCCAGGATGATAAAGGTGTCGAGGACCTCGTAGAACTTGCTCAGGTAGAAGATCCAGCCGTAAAAGGCCAATCCCTCGTTCCAGAGACGTCCAACATCCACGCGGCTAGGGGACGTCTCCCAAGCGTTCTCATCCTGAATGTAGGTGGCGGCATTGCCAAAACCGGCGGGACCGTTGAGCTTGCAGAAGCTGTCGACGGTGCCGGCCAAGCCATTGGGACCGTTGGGGCTGACAATCGACCTTCTCAGGGCGCCAAACATGCCAATAAAGGTCCATGCCGAGTAGACAGCCAGGAAGATATTGTGCAAAACGACAAAGAGGCGGAAGGGCGCAGTCTTGCTGATAGCCCAGGGCTTCTTGCCGGTAGAGGTATTGTACTTGTTCAGCAGCTTGGCCGTGATGGCGTAGGCAGCGGCAATGGTGATGGGAACCCTGGGGTCCAGGGCGGCCGTGAACCACTCGTCCGGGATGGTGAAGGGAAGGTTTTCAAAGTGCGGCGGCGGGATGGCTTGCGGTTCCGTGGGCGGAGGAAAGTTGAAGAGGGACGAGGGAGGCGCCTCAAAGAATACCGAAGGTGAGGACGCCATGGCGGCTATTGTGTTTCTGTCTAGACGACTGTTATGCTCGGAAGCTGGGATATCGTCGAGCTCTTTTTTGGGAAGAGACGAAGAAGCTCAGATTGGAAAAAGGGCAGAGCGGCCCGTTTGTGTTCAACAAGAGACGAAAGAGTTTCCGGCCGTGATTCTTGGTGAGGACCCTTGAGATTATGTTCGGGTACGAGACAAGTGGGTTCGAATGGGAAGGTATTATTGAGAGACACCGAGCTCAAACAGACATTGAGGAGCTAATAATGTGAAAATGGAATTGTTGTCATGAAGCAGTAGAGCTCAGACTAGAGAAGAAGAAAATCAAGCAATAAAACTTTTCTTTGGACGGGCAAGAAGAACAGAAAAAATATTATCAGGACGACTCCGAGCCAGGAGGTCGTTCGTTGATGAATTATTATTTTGGAAACCAACGTCTGTGTACCTACTACCCCCCATGTAGGTCCCGAACCAGGGTACAATCGCCTCCGATATGGTATTAGAACCAGTAGATGGGTACGTAGCGTCCCAATTGAAGGACGACTAGGCCCAGCTAGCATTGATGGACATCAGACACACACAAGGCAGAGGGCACATGCACAAGCAAAAGAGAAGGGAACGAACGGCAACTCAACGATCGCCTCCCGAAAGATGCGGCACCATGGGCCCTGGGGATCGGGTCCCAGGTTTGCCAGGTCCCTTGGGGGGTCCAAGTTCCCAGCAAGAAGCAGAAACAAGAAGCAAAAGCTCGAGCGGATTGCCATAGGTGGAATGGTGCCGTTTGGCCCAGTAGCCAGGCAGATCCAGCAGCCAGCAGCCAAAACCAGCAACAAAAAAAAAGTCTTGTCGCGAAGCCGATTCTGTTGGGATTATAATAGTCTCCTAGTGTCTTGGACACGCGACTTGGGTGGGTATGACGTCTAGACATTTGTGTCTTGTCAGCCAATGAGCTTGTGCGCAGCTAAAGGACATGCAGCAGCTTGGGTAGACCCCAGAAGAATTGCATTTTGTATACTTGATACTCTTCTTGACCCTGCCCAAAGAATTGTGTTCGTGGGGGCCGTGGTTCAAGGTAAGGATACAGGAGCATCCGAGGTCCATCGTTTGTACAAGCCACGGTACGTAGGCCAATGATTTAAAGGATTCGCGACAATTTTGAGAATGTCTATGTCGCAGTATCATATTCGATGCCCTTGTATTTCATAGATCTTGGCCATTATCGGCGCTCCACAATTCAATGTCTGATAATGATAACGCCATTGCTTCAGTTTGTTCCTACATAAGCGCACACGTGCGTATTCATCTGGTCCCTGAGTATCGAGATACGTATATTCACAAAGTGTCTTTACGCGACACGCGACATGTCAAACTGCAAGCAGAAGAATTCAAAAATTAGTCCTTCTCAGCAATTTGAGTGGCGTTGGTCGCATGTACGAGTCCGACTTCCTTGTACATGAAAAATAAAAAATGGAGATCTTTGGACCCTGGAGAAATAATTGGGATTGCGGGGCAAGTCATAAAGTTTTCTCTCCTCTGCCCTCGCATCTTCAATTTTTGTTGGGGAAGGGCCCAGAGGAGAAAAAAAGGCGCCCGCGGGTTTGCGGATTTGCGCGCTGAGCTCGCGCCCTGAGCTTTTTGGTCCTAGCCGCAGCGCAGAGCTACCAGAATGTCCTTTGCGTTCCGGTTCACTTGCCGACACTTGAACTGAAAGAAGCATTGATGATTGATTTTCAGTTTCTACCCAGGCTTATGATGGGATGGATCGCCGTTTGTCCTTACCATGCTGGCTCATGAACCTCGGCGTCGCTGAGATGATCGATCGCCAATTTTGGTGTTGCGCATCTTCTTATTTGGCGGGGCAATACACTCGTCTATTACGCCGCTGCGGAATGTTGAAATTCACCGCCCCGTTGCCAATGTCTGAATATACTGCCCTGACTGCATGCAACATTGAAGCCTGGGCTCACATTAGAATCGTCACCGCCTGGTTGAGTTTAATGACAGCCAATGATGCTCCCTCAGTCTCACCTGTATGCCGCATACAGCTGCCAAAGTGACACATTGAGTGGTTGCACAAAATGTCAATTTATCGACTAGACTTCCCGCTATTCCGCGATTCCCACGCGGCTTGTCACTTCTTGGGCTTAACCTAAATACCTGGAAAGCTGTACCTGGAGCTAGGTCGCTCGTCTGTAAATTTCCGTCTTCTTAGACAAGATGGTACACAGTAAATGCGTCTTTTACCCACTCATGATTGGGACTATCTACGCAAGGAGCGTTCAACGACTCGACCCGAATAATAACGTTGTTGGAAGAGACACGCCCCGTCATGTGTCATGTAGGCGTTGTTAATACTCTAGGTTAGTAATATGCGGACAGGAACAGACAGGCGCGGAGTGCAGCTTTCAAGACTGCATCACACCCGTCATCCGAATGTCACCCAGCCAGTCGGTTCCTTGCGGCTCAATACAGTAGAATTGTTCCAGAAACCCGTCAGATCATCATCCCGTATAGTAATCCAAAAAATCTCAACAAAAACGGACGATATATCCGGATCTGGTTTTCATTGAGAGCCACGCGAGTTGAGGCCCTCGGTCGCTGGGATCAATGGGATTTCACATGTCAAAAACCCTGAACGCACCCCCGCCAAGACTGTCACATGCCTTCCCCAGGGAAATGAGCAGGGGTCCTTTTCGTTCAACAACCACCATCGCTTTGACTGACGATCAACCACTCATGGCCAATTTCAGTGCTTTACTAATCTTCAATAGAGTGCAACCTTGAATAACATAGTCGCGCCCAACAATCACACATCGCGCCTTCATCAATAATGAGATCAGTCCGGTCACCCGGCACCATCTCATCCCGTTCACTTCCGCTACCACAAGGATTGATTCTGGTAACGTATTGTCGCGATCGAGACTGTTTACTCAAGCTTGCCGTTGTACGAAAATATGATTCTTTCCAGCTGCCTCGAACCACTTGACGACACAAGGCAATCATGCTTCACTCGCGTTACAGGTTATATGAAAGCATGGATTGGCTACATACACTACAGTGCACCTGGGGCTATTTTGACATTGCAACTCGGTCTTTTCCTCCTCCTACCACAAATGCACCTCAGCACAGCCATATTCAGGCATCGAGAGTGATGGATCTTCGCGTATGGCAATAAACCGACCCTAATGCAAACTTCCATCAAAGCAAGTCTTGTCTTTGGGAGCCGGCAAACGGAGTGTTCCGTAATAGCAGCACCGCTTTAGTCCATCAGGCTCTTGAACGTCCAGACCATAACACTATCGCCAGCAGACCAGTGGCAAGTTCTCCTGAAAATGAAAAAGATGAGTACATGGAAGCTGCATTCCCCCCCCCCCCCCCCCCCCCCCCCCCCATGCAGTATCCGGAGCGCAGCGGATGTCGAATATGACTTCACATGCAAATGAACACTAGACTGATACATCCTCCTGCTTGATTGGAAAGACATCATCTTCTTGCTTGATGGGAGTGACTTCATCCTCCTGCTTAGTGAGAGTCACTTTCTCATTCTGCGCGGTATGGGGCATCTCTTCAAAAAAGGGATCAAATCGTCCACTTTCAAAGCTGGAGTGAACTCGCGACAGCAGCTGTTGTATCTCGCTTCTCACAACCCTTGACGCTGGCGACACCTCGCGTCCCTGGATGGATTGGAGGTAATCGGAATGCATTGCTTCGACAGTCTCGTCAATCTTTGAACATATGGTATGGCTGCTCTCGTCGCATATATCAAGAAGGCTTTCTTCGACATTTCGACATGAATTCTGGAACATGGTTCGCTTCTCCTCCGTGATGTGGCGGATCATGTGCTCTTTCATGCGCATGAAACTTCCGAGACCTGGCAGAAATTGTTAGTCAATTTGATGTCTGTCGAAACCATTCAATACGACGGGCAACCTTCCAGACGATGATAGGCATGAGAATATCTGTCAGAAGGATGTAAATACTTACCACTTTCTTGACGGCAATCCAAATATGCCTGTGTGAGTGTTCTCGTAATGACTGGGGTGAACTCTCGATTGGCCTCCTTCTGAGATGTATCCATGGTAGCCTTGAAAACAGCAATCATGTCCTTGAAGGCTTCATGACGAATCCGGATCTGTGATTGTAGGAGGTTGATATCGGTTTCGTGGAGCTTCGATCCCATGCGGGCACTATAGGTCGAATGAAAGTTGTCGAGCATAAGTCGAGCGTCTTGCGAGAACTCCTCTAGCGTCTGAGGTATGTACTTCGTGAAAACTCGGTCCCAGGCATTAGCCAGTGAAGCCTTGAGAGGATGTAGTAGCTCCTCATTCAGATTACGGTATCCTCGTCGTCCAGAGAATGCACCTCTGCTCATGGTTAGATATATTCTTTCGAAAATCCTGAGGATGGACTTACTGTCGGCGACAGGTGGCTTGATACGTGTGAAAGTACATTCCTCCTTCAGTGGATCTTTTGCTCCAGCCCTCGGCGATGGGGATTGCCTGGGTCTCTGCCTTGGAGGCAGAGGTGTTAAAGCGGCTAAATAGTTTCTTCTTGAACTTTTGCTTGCAATCGTGGACAAAATCGTCTGTGAGACGATCAAGGTCACTGCGAAGATTGCCAATAATTGTTCGAAGGTGAGCGGATTCGGTGACCTTCTCCGAAGCTCCAAGTTGATCTTGGGTGGTTTTGCTGGTGGCCCAGATAGACAGAGAATTGAATTGCTGAAAAGCGAGTACAAGATAGCGTTTCGCGACCTCAGTGCGGGCTGACTTAGTCAAGGCAATGGCGTGATCTTGCAGCTGAGGAATTTCAGTCTCTTCCAAGCTCTGGAAGCCAGGTGTCTTGCCGTCTTGTCGGAAACGACCACTCAGAGTCTGATATGCTATCGAGCTGACACAAAAGACTGGTAGTGACTCTGCGACTTGGTCGTAATTCCTGATTTCATCTTCAGGGTCAAACTCGGCTTCATTCATATTGTCATGGTCCAGTCTAAATAAGCAACCCCGGTTAGCATCTATGAAAAAGCAGCCTGTGATAGGGAATGAGTTTGTCATTGCACCCGACAGGATCAGTTTTTCAAGAAGTCATCGCGCCAGAAAAAAAATAGAGTGCTGCTTACTCTCTGATACCACGAGCAAAGTCTTCTCGAATCGCGCTGCGTGACTGGGCATTGCGAGCGCGAATGCACATCGCCTTGACAATAGGCTTGATCGTGGATAGCTCATCTTCCAGCTCACGATACGCTTCCCTGGCTGGCAGTAGACGAGACTCACAGTCTTGTAAGGTCTGCAGAGCCTCTACATGTGATGCCTTGCACTCATCCAAGTTGGACTGAACTCTGTCGCGTGAAAGTGGCCCTCTTTCGTCTTCTGTCTCCGAGTCACATTCATCACTACCGTCACTATCGTCACTGTCGTCGAGGGTAATGTATTGACTGGAAGACTTTTCGCCGAAGGTGTAGTCGTGATCCTTTGCAGTTCTCTTCGTAGTCTGGCGACGTGGTGAACCGCGCAGTCGCCGCTTCTGAGGAGTCACTTGGGGCGAGAACACGGCATGTCCAGCTTCTTGTTTGACTGCCAACTTCTGCCACATGTCGAGCTTGATCTCAGCTTCGTTGAGAGTACCCTTGGATGATGAGAATTCAGCTTCTAATGCCTCAAGCTCTCTTTTCCTTGGTCCAATCTCCTCAGAAACCTCTTCAAGTCGTTCAGAGAGTTCCATAAAATCATATGAGTCATCAGAAAGCTCCAAATCTTTTGTAGCTTCCGAAATGCTGATATCATCCGCCTTTGAGGCGATAAAAGTAATGCATGAGTACGAATTGTCGTACTTGACTTGGAGCTTGAATCTCTCGCCCAGGAGGTTTTGGGCAGTTTTGTCTGAAACTGCTCGAGCGATGGGTGCCACAATCCAGAGGCTGTTGCAGTTTTGGATGTACTTCTCAGCGACAGCTGCTCTTGCAGCATTTGAGTCTTGTACACCAGGCTGATCTAGGTTAGTCCAGACTTTTCATAGGATTTTAGATTCTTACCAAGTCAACAACTCTGGCGCCAGTCGAGAGGGCGCGCGCCTTGGTGTACACTCTGACCACTTTGACCAAAGGCCAGAACTCGGGCTTCTTCTCAGGTTTGGGCTCACCCTTCTTGCGTTTTCCCTTCTTTGAAGACTTTACCTGAGTGCTGTCAATATATTGTTGCAGCTTGGGATAGAATTGAGCAACTTCAGCGTCGGAGACTTTCTTTGTGGTGCCGAGTACCTCGCAAACTCTTGGATCGTTTGTCAACGAATCCAAGCTGATGTGTGCAAATTCATCCTGAGTTAATTCTGGATAAACTGCCTTGACCTTTGCCCAAGACACACCTGCATCAGTGTCTGCCTTGCCGGCTTCCTTGGATACCTGGCCTTTGGAGTCGATGAGGTCGTCCTTGAGCTGTGTCAGCTCCTGAAACCAGTCCTCTGGTTGAATGAACTCGATCTCGCCTCTGTAGAGCTCTTCCGGAATCTCAGAGTCATTCCATGCCAACTCCGTTATGACAGCTGTGCATGCTCGAAAGCAACTAGTCGGTACTATGCGTTCTTCCTTAAGGATTGCATTGATGACGGAGCTCTTTCCGGCTCCAGTGTTGCCGACAACGCCGATGGTGACTTGAGCGGGTTTGCTCTGTGCCTTCAAATCTGCCAAAGTCTTGATCCATCTGGCTTCATCGGTCTCTGGTTCACCAGCGACCTCACCAAGCGACGCGAGGGTGAGACTCAGCTTGTCAAGAACTTTGGAGGTAGTAGAGACAAGAAGTTCCAAATCTTCAAGGGTGCTTTCCGACAGGTCTTCACTAAGCTGATCGAATCGAAACGGCCTTGCGCCGGGACCGCTCTCGGAGGCAGTGGCGGCCATGGTGTTGGCTTGGTAGTGCCGAACGTCACAGGTTTCTAATGACAATACGCTGATGCCAGTAACGAACAAGCTTTGGGAATAAAGTAGGTGGATGAGATAGCTTGAGGCTGGTTGAAGTTGGAGGGTGATGAAATTCAAGAGTTGTGGAGACCAAGGCTCGAAAAGAAAGGGTTTGTTTGGTGTTGTTGAAAACTCTAGACCAACGGCGAAGACAATCCGTCAGCTGTACTTGAACACTTGTACTGGGGTGAAACACCTCAACGTCGATTCTTGTATCAACAAGAAGAATCGAAACTCTTCCCCGACCTGGGCGATGAGATTGGCGAGGTGGACGAATGGTCAACCACAATGACTGGACAGCACTTTCCCAAGATGAAATATCAAACAGCTTCTTACAAAGATGCTGGATTGTACCTTCCTCTTGCTGCTACAAAAAGTGGCCAATCACACAATTTTTGATTGTCTTTAGAGTCATTGCCACCATCAGCCATTGCTTCAGCAGAGGGAAAGAAACACCCTCAGATTGGACAGCAGCAGGCATCTGCCACACATTGGTGTTGCAAATTCACCTTTTGCGACCTTGATACCGTCGGCGTGTAGGAAGTAAGGACAAGACAGAGGAGAAGGCTCGAGTGAGAAGAGCTAAATACTTGATCTCGTAGCTGAATTCGACTGGTATTCGGACTTTCTGCTCCAGGCAGCAATCACTGTTGTTTCAACTGAGAACATGGCAATTACGCTGATCGAGTGTCTATACATTCTGAAGCCACTCACAGCGTGCAGGAACACATATCTTCGGGCAAGGAAGAGCGACGAGCACTCGACTCAGAGAACAGTAACATGTGCCACTGTTGAAGTTTCATATCCTCGAAGAGTCCAGTAGAGCTCGACGAAGCAAAGATCGTGATATTCAATTCCCAATTATTCCCATATATGACGTGTGTGTACCTAGCTATATACTTGTTATGCCGAAATGTCTATGCTTGCGTAGGATGGTCATCAAGTTTCGTGCCATGAGAGGAACAATAATAGTAAAAAGAAAGGTCGTCGCGGTCATAAACAATATCCGTACCCACAAACGGACCCCGTGCCACCCTCTTCCCCATTGATTACAATCCCCCTCCCTCCCTTTTCCCTTTAGTCGTGGTCAGCCCGTCTTGTCCTTTCGATTCAGCTGAAAGCTGAGACTGGGCGTGTTGCCGCTATTCCAGGTAGTGGCCTTTTTCATGGTCTTTTTGCGCATGATGGCCATGATCTCCGTCTCCATGCGCTCGATGCCCTTTTCAATGTCGGCGTCCTCGAGGGCGTACTGGCGCTCGCGCCGCTTGTCCAGCCACCACCACGAGCCCACGATGAGCATGGTCAGCGGGATGGTCACGACGAAATACACCCAGAGGTACTGCGAGACGGCCGCTCCCGTGCCCCCGCTGGAGCCGTCGTCTACGTTGAAGTCGAAAAACGTCATGGAGAAGATGGAGGCTAGGAAAGTGCCCGGGAGGAACACGGCGCCTAGTAGTGATAACGTCTTCATGGCGGTGCTGTCTCGTTTTGATGCGTGTGCGAGACGCCTTTGCTGGGCTGCCATTTCTAGGTTGAGCTTGGATTCCTTTTGGGCAATGATATTGTACAGCTGTAAAATGTTAGAACATTCTCCCTTGATATAATAACAGGATCCAGCTGAAAGAGGGAGAATGAGAAAAAAATGAAAGCAAACTCACAGCTTGTCGCTGGATATTCAGCCTCTCCAACGTCGTATGCGCGTAATTCTCCACGCCCAAGAGTTTGATGCGGTAAAAGTCCAGACGGCTCTTCATGCTGCTGTGCAGGGCGGCCGTCTCGCCGCGGTGCACACGCTCGGGCACGGAGCTCTGCCAAAAGTTGTCCATGGCCAGCTTCATCTCTTCAATGATGCTCTGGTAAGCCTGCGGGCGCTTCCACAGGACCTGGCTGTGGCACTCGACGAGGTCGCGGTTGAGGACCTCGAGGTCCAGCTCCCGGTACCCCTCCCCCTCCTCGATCTCGTCGCGCATGGTCACGGCGTGCTCGAGGCGCCGCAGCCAGTCCCGCGCGTCGCGCTGCTTCTGGTCCGTCTTCCAGGACAGGTCGTGCGACAGGATGATGACGGGCAGGAGCATGGGGTGCGCTACCTGCGCGGCACACGATATCAGATGCTCGATGGAAGTGACAATGTCCGAAGACGGCGTTCCCTTGACGAAACCAGTCGTAATGGCAGTTGTAAAGGAATGCGAGAGCATAATCTCCCAGCCACGGGTCTTGCCCTTTTTCCGCACATCGGATTTGCGAAAAATGATTTCTGCAGTGACATTGTCAGCCAGTCCAGGCACTCATGTGTAGGCGAATAGACGGGAAGCTTTAGACATGTCTACAAGCACAGTATAATAACTTACGCAAGTGCGGATCGCTCGCATCTGAGTCGAATGCAGACCAAAAGAAGGGTCCTACGACGCTCGTCCCCTCAATGGCCCGGAAGGGGAGCCGCATGGTCCTGACCATTTGCTCATATTGATCTGCCGTCAGGGATATATAATTTGGCGTAAACGTCTCATTCTGCTTGGCATTTTTCTGAAGACTATAATTCTCAAGGTTTCAGTCAATGGCGGGACGGAGGAGGGGGGTAGAACAAGAAGAAGGGCGAGACTCACACTAGACGGATGCCATCTTTCAACCTCACGCCCTCGGGTAGCGTTGGTGGCTCAAAAGCTCCCTAAGTGGCCACAAAAGAAAGCATCAGTAATAAGCAATGAAACAATAGAGACATATCGATTGTCAAAAGTTCCCCGGTCCCAAGGGTTCGGGTACGCAAAGAGAGGGCTGATACCACACACAAAGGCGCCGGATCACGGCAACCAGATCCCTTCCCCGCTCGGCGAACCAAAACTCCACAGAGCAGTGCCGTCCGGGAAGACGGCACTTTAGATCCAGGGGGCCAAGCAGGCGACGGTGCGGACAGCTTTCTTTAAAGGGAAATAGAAGGTCCAATAACGACACCTTATTGGGGGAGAGGAAGGAGGGAGAAATAAGGATCTTATATAACATACCCGGCGATGTAGATAGTTTTCAAACTCATCGGGTGTGAGTGGATGCTCCTCGACTGAATTATGAACTGGATCCTGATTCGGGGGAAGAGCCGCATTGTTAGCTTCGGTAACTGGCAACGCTGACGACGGGAATAGATTGGAGCTCTCTTTCCATCTCTGATAACCAACGACAGAGACGAGACAAACCAGACTACCCTCGCATGCTGGAGACGAGGTAGCTCTAAGCAAAGAGTATATATAAGGGGGGCATTGCAACACACACCCGTCCGTGGACACACGCAGATAACTATCCTCACCCGGGATTGCCTCTTGTCTACTACCTACTATTTGACTAGATATTGACTAGTCCTCCAATCGGGGACTCGAATTGGGATGCGAAGCAAACATGAGGGGTGAAAAAAAACAAGAAAAGACATACCGTATAGTTGAATACCTCCAGGTAACTTGTATTTTCTGGTACGTATTTGCATTGCTGCACGTAACGGTGGAACATATAATCGTCCATTTCTCTCTTTCTCTCTCTCTCTCGCACACAACTCGCCTGGAGTTTCAGCAAAGAAGGATTGTAAAATGCAGGGACATCAATTACGTTAGGAGAAACTTTAGTAAAGGGGGACGACACTGTAGGATAGTAGATGGATGGAGATGATTCAGGGTGCTGTCTAGCAGCATCGTATTTTCCCCAAAAGAGAACCACACTACCTAATAATTGATGTGCAGCAAGCAAAAGCAGCCGAAGGAAAAAAAGAGGGAGCCGGGGCCAAGGGAGAAAAACGACACAAGTAAATCTAGAAGTCTCATGCAGCAGTCACCGGGCGCAGAATGCAGATTGATTCACTCACCGCGACTTTTTTTTTCTCACTCAATCTCACCCCGGGCCAGGCCTGGAAAAGATCCTTAATTGATTGGAGATTTGACCATGGGGACGAGCGAGACCCTAAAAACGGGCCCCCGATTCGTTTAGAAAATGGCGAGGCGGGTTTGAGCTAATCTAGAATCGTTAGGGATCTAATGTACGTATGAATTGGCAAGTAAGCAGCCCAGCACAAGTGGGGGAAATCCCAAGCATAACACACAACCGTCTTATGGCGTGCATAACGGGACCGGGGTAGTTGAGGGGACAATTGAAGACCTCATGTCCCCCCTCCCCTCAATACATTGTTGTACATTACTCGTACATATGAACCACCATGTTCACCCACACATATCATTGTTCCATAGAGCGTATATAGGCAGGTAATAAGTCCTGACATATAGGGTTGTTTCTTTCTTCGGCCTCATCATGTAAGCGCCATGTAGAGCTGTAGCATAAGGCTTAGGCTGCTGCAAGTTCGCGCTGCGACAGAAACCCTAACATTTGCTTGGGTGGACAAATACTGAGGTACGGGCATGCTGCTGCTTGACCGCGAACAGTCAACCTTTTCTTTCCTCATGTCTTCTTTCGCAGCATGTCATCTGCCAGACCTTTTCTCTGTTTACCTGTATTCCATCATGTGAACTTCTTTAAGAAATATCATGGCCGTCGCGTGCGATTCGCCACCCACGTCCTCGACCGCATTCACCCCGTTGCCAATTCCCAGCCTTGCCCCAAACCCATGAGTATCCTTGCCACTCCGCAAAGTCAATCGTTTCTTTATGTTACCGTCGCATATTCGCTTGAGTGGATGCTCAGCGAATCAAATCAAAAGTCACTGAACAAATGTCCAAATCTGCTATGTATCAGCGAAATGTTTGCAGGGTTCAGAACAATCGTGTCGACTCACTCATCATGACCGCTCTGGCCGTATTTTTCTGTTTCTTCGGGATACTTGTCAAACTGACTCGCGTCACCAGCGCCGGCTTTGACAGGCGGAGTGTATGGAGCGTCAATGTCTTTCCTTGATAGACGATCCCACGTAACTTCCGCGAACCAAGGATGATTTTTCACGTCTTGCGGTCCGCCGTAAAGGTTGCCCAATCGTTTGGTCAGATCCGGTGTGATCAGTCGTTCCAAAAGGTTGTGCGCATCTGGGTGGACATATTGCGGATACTTGACTTTGCCCTTCAGAATATTTTCATAGATCTTCATCGGCGACCCGCTGTCCCAGAACGGCGTGTATCCGCACAGCATCTCATAGATCAAGATGCCAAGCGACCACCTTTTAAACATATGTCAGACAATCCACTCCTGCCCGTATTGGGATCTCGTGCCACTTACCAGTCTACTGATTTGTTATAGCCCTTGTTGCTGACAACCTCCGGGGCCAGGTAGTCGGGAGTACCACACAAAGTCCAGGTCTTGTCAGGCACCCGCTTCGCGAAACCAAAATCCGTTATCTTGAGGTGGCCGTGGCGGTCCAAAAGTAAGTTTTCGGGCTTCAGGTCCCTATATATGATGTGCTTCTCGTGCAAGTACTCCAGTGCCAGAGTAACCTCGGCAGCATAGAATTTTGCGACTGGATTCGGAAAACGCTATCGTCTGTTAGGTCACAATTGTCACGGGCGAAATTAGCACGAGGCAAGAACCTACTCCAGATTTCCGCAGCAACGAGAACAGCTCTCCACCTTCGACAAAGTCCATGACCATGTATAGATTCCTCGAGTCCTGGAATGTTCCCCACAAGGTAATGAGGAAAGGATGTTTGACTTCTCCGAGCATACGCCTCTCATCGTTGGTGTGCTCGACTTGCTTCATCTTCACCACTTGCGCCTTTTTGAGTACTTTGACTGCATAAAAGCGTTGGTTATGTTTTGACTGCACCAGGTGTACACGTCCAAAACTTCCCGTACCCAATGTCCTTTGGATTTCAAAGTCTGCAAGTGAATATTTCCCCTTCGTCACCCTCGAGTCTGTTGATGGCTGTGAGTGATGCCCATGCGGTTGTTGTTGCTGCTGGGATTGCTGGTTCTGCTGTGGTGGAGGTTGGCCGCCATTCTGAGCAGCACTACCGGCTCCTGTACCATTATTAGTATACGGATCAGTCATGGTCGAGGTATCCTAGAATTGCGCCATACCATCATTCTGCGGCATGTTAATTATGTTGTTGATACTGGGCAGGCTTTGTGGATTTCCTGCATGTCCCGGACTAGGAGACTGCTGGATACCATAAGGGTGGTGCTGTTGGCTTTGGTGTCCTTGGACAACGTTCATTTGTTGCCCAGGACCTGCCGAAGCAGGTTTTTGTACCTCGTAAGATGCGTTTCGTGCTTGAGAAGACGGCTTCCTCGCATGCGAGGCCGAGCTGCCAGGCGTCGTACGGGCAGTAGACTGCGTGTGCTGGCTCTCAAAGCTTTGTGAGATGGTCGGGGTCGTTGGCGTCACCGGACTAGTTGGCTGGCTAGAAGAGGGATCGGCCTTATCGTCCCTCGTCCGCTTTTTCTTGAGAAAAGAGCCTAGACTCGGCATATGATATAGCTGAGGGGGAACGGAGGGGCCGGACCCTTGGTAGGTAAAAGAAAAGGTGGTTGTAGGAAGTGTGTGTAAACGACGCACACACAGGTCCAACGAAGCGGTTAATGTCAATTGATGGCGACTGAATTAGCTCTCTGGAACGTCAAGAGTGAGAGAGAGTGAGAGAGACAGAGAACGCGTCGGTGGAAACTGCGGGTCGACGATGGGAGTCGGAGGAGGAGCGAAGCAGAGGCTAGTTAGAGACAGCGCATTCCAGTTGGCAGGATCTTGCTGCAAGTGATTTTGCTGGCTGCCCCGGAAGAATTGAGGCGATGCGACTGGGAAACGGACGCGAGCTAAGGATTCAGGCGAGAGTGAAGCTCAGCGCAAAGCTCAATTGAGGGCGGTGCGCGCGTTGATGATATCAGATCTATCGAAACTTGAAGCTGCTACAGGTCAAGAGACTGAGTTGCAGCACGGAGTCGATTTTTCGTAGGCGGCTAGGAATCAGGAGGAGCTGCAATGCAGACAGGATCAATCAGCTCATGTGCTACACATGAAAGCGTAAAATAGAGGCGAGGTGAGAATTTTGGTTTAGATGGTTTTGCAAGTCATGGATGCTCCTTTCAATTTTTTGCTCAGAGGCAGACGAGGACAGGGGAATGACATACGTAGCTCAAAGAGGGGTGATTGATGTGTAAGTTTGTGAAGCTAGACACTGGCGCAAGTCGTGCTGGTGTTGACGTCGGTGGGGGTAATAAGACCGAGTGGGTGAGGATAAATTACAGCGGCTGGATGCGGTGAGAGGACCTCGATTGCAGGTGGATATTTTATTCTTGTCTACCGGACGGACAGCGATGCGATCTGAAGCTGCAAATAATGGCACGGGGAGAAGAAGCCGGAGTAGAGAAGAGGAGTAAGAAGAAACCAATCGCCTCGACCCAGCTTGGTATATCTCTGAAGCGGAGAGGAGCAAAAGATAGAGGAGGGACTGCAAATGTTGCAGCAGACAGCTCGAATAAGGTTCTCTAGCCTGTGAGTCTCGACGGCGCCAAAACTGGGGTAGGAAGGGTCAGGGTATGGAGTTCAAGGGCAAGAGGCGGCCGGGTAACTAACTTATTACTGTACGGCAGCTACCTACAGCTCTACTACCTTTTACTTAGTAGTAGCCCATAGGTAGGTAGCAAGCAGTCAGTTAATCAGCCAGCAGTGAGTGCCCGGATCGGCAAGGACAGAAGGTCCAATCGATTTTTGAACAAGGGGAGTAAAATAAAGAAAAGAAAATGGCAACGTGGATGACTTTATTGACCCGCCCACTGTGTGTGTATGTCTTTGCCTTGCTTTACCTTGCCTAGCTGGGCTTTGATGTGCTGCCAATGAACGCAGAGCACAATACCATAGGCAGATCTTATCTGGGAAGCAATTTGGGTCGGCAAGGGCTATGGACTGGGGCAGTAAAGTAGCATCGTCAGGTAAAGGCGCGGGCCCTCGGGTCAGGGCTGGGGGGATGGATAGAGGGAGACAGCGACAGAGCGACAGAGAGGCGCTGAGTCGATGAGGAGGAAGAGTGAGAGGGAAAAGCCTCAGCGAAAGAGAAGTAAGTGAACAAGGGATTCACTCGGTGCTTGATCCAGCGTTTCCGCTTCCTGATTCAATGGACAAGAGAGCCGCGGGGTTACAAAAGAACAGACACGCATTTCCCTTTGTGGCACAAGAGGAACGAAGCCATGCAATGAATACTGTATGTACACTACGTTTACCCATGTAGGTACATGAGTCTGCATGCTGCTGCTACTGCTACTGCTGTGTGTGCGTACACGCCCACAGACAGAGTTGACGCCCATGCGCTCTCGGCCTACATACAAATATACGCCTCATACCAACGTGAACTGTATTCCTTCACTCTTTTGTGTGGGTGTCAGGTGTCTGATGCTGAACGCTCAAGCAGTGCTGTGTTGTGTAGTTGCAAAGCTGCCATGTAACTGCAAGAGAGTCAAACTCTACGTTATATTACCTAGCATTACATTAGGCTGGAGCCGAGAGTCTAAAGTATCACACACAATACATTAAGCTGTGGTGACTTTCTCCAAGAAAAGAAGGCGCAGCATGAAACGGACAAGAGTCGCCGCGGTCAAGAATCCTTCTGTTACTGGACTTGCTACATCTAGCTGCTGGCAAGAAAAAGTGTCCTGCTATTTACGGGGCTCTCGGGGCGTTGCTTCTTGTTTTGTACCCATCTAAATGTATCATCACATTCGGCTATCGATGTGCAGTTGGTAGTTGGATGACTACTGCTTACTCTTGAATGGCGCACAGCTGTTTCCTTCGTACGTGTGATACGCGTGGTGCCAGGGATTACATGTGTTTGTTCAGTGCGGATATCTGAGGACTGACTACTACATCAGTCGAACTCGGGCTCTCGGGTGGTTGGTGATTCATGCAACTTGGATGATTATGATCAAAAAGTTACTGCCTTCGTGTCCGTTCAAAGTCTCTTGTCCACTATATTCCCTAGAGGGCGCACCTCGTCAAGAGCTCTCGGGCGATCATGGGCCTCGCCGCCCTACTACGGGCACGCTACACCAAAAAGTGATGGATTGCGACGAGTTAGCCGTGGAGTGTGGGGTAGCCCTTTCCATGTTCCCCGCCCATGCCTGCTGGAAATCGTCGTCATAGCCTCCTCATTGGACAATTGGCCGGTTCGCTTAGTGCTGAACCCTTTCCGAGTAAGTATGCCAGCCTCCGGGTGATATGTACGAGTATCGGCCGACTGCCTGTAACAAGTGAGAGCAAGCAGTCCCGGTCGGTGCACTGTATCTCATCTTAGATGCGGTTGCGGGCAGTAATTCCAGACAAATTCATTGTTGCATCTTATTATCTGTCACCATTGGTCATGTACCATGGCAAATAATTTAAACCTGAGACTGCCGTCTCCATCAAAAGAGGCTGACATCTGCATCAAAAACTGAATCATAAGCCACGTGGGCTTTTCATACTATACTGCTTCGAGCCACCAGTAATACCTGCTGGCGCTATTCTATTATAATGGACAGATCCAGTCGTTGAATGTTTAGGATCCCAAGTGATTTGGTAGGACAGGACGCCACTGCATACTGGCAATGTAGAATGGCTCAGCTGATAACAACGTTGCTGTTATCTTATACGGACTTCAACGCGGTGAAGGATGCTAAAGACTTTCAAGCATCTGTAACGTTCTCGATTCATACAAACACATGTTCCTGATTGGAGCTGATATCTTATTTCACATGTTTGAACTCGACATTTCAACCGTCAAGGACCCCGAACCAATGCGCCTAAAGTGACAAAAAGTGCCATTTCAGAGAAAAATCACATACAAAGAAACTCTCGCGTTTGATGCTGATGGTATAGACAATTCTTCTCTCCTTTTTTGGTTGCCCCCCACGGATGCGATAGATATCACAAAACCCCAACTCTCGTATCCGTAGACTGTTCATAATCTAGAATCTGTGTGTCCTCTGCTTACTGGTGCGGTAAGCAGTCCAGCCAACGTAGCCACCAGCAACAACCATGCCAAAGGCCAGGAACTTGAAAAGGAACCATCCCCAGCCACCGCCAGTCTTCTTGGGACCGGAAGCCTTGTTTCGGTTGCGCTGACCACCGCTGCCCGGAGAAGACTTGCCAGACTGACCGCCAGGAGTGTACAGGTTCTTAGCTCTGACCGAGATGATGTCGTGGTTGTCGCTCAGCTCGCCAGTCTCGGCGCTGAATCCGAGGTAAGTGACGGAAGGGATCGATGGCGGCTCGTTGGTCTCGAAGCAGAGGGCCCAGTCGTCTTCCTTCTTGTACTGCAACTCCAACTTCAGGGACTTGTCCTGGAAGTAGGTCAATCGGAGCTTGGTGGGTACGCTCGAGTGTCGGATACCGCGAGCAGAGCATCCTGCGAACTCGGCGTCCTTTCCATCGTTGTTTTTGTTGTAGCTGGTCTTGCCGTCGCCGACCATGGCCATGACGTAGGGGAACACAACACCGGGGCGGTTGTTCTTGTACGTGTCCACAAAGATGCCCAATCCCTCGAATTCGTCAGAGTGTCCAAACACTGGGCCGAGCTTCCCGCGCTCTTTCGTCAGCCACATGGCGAAACCATCGCCATAAAGCTGGTTCTTTCCGTGAATCTTGAACTCGACCTCGATTTCCCAGTTCGTGGCAGTCAGGGGTACTCGAGAGAACAGCCAGCCGTTTTGCGAGGGTTGATTCGATGTTAAACGAATGTATCTATAGTTTCTTCGCGTCAGCCCTTCATGTACTGGGTAGTTTTCGTAGTTATGTATGATGGTCGTGTGACATACGAATCTGTGCGGACAATGGCGTCGCCTCCAAAGTCATACCAGCGACTGGCCATGTCCGAGTCAAGGTAGGGCTGCTGCAGCGTGTGGGTTCGCAGCTATCGAGTGTCAGCAGAAGCGATCAACTGACCGTTGAGTTTGTCAATAACCTACCGCGATACTTCGAACGTTGCCATCGTCATCGTGGCTGACGGCTGCTCTGGCGGTCGCAGCCAGCCAAAGAGCCGAAAGTGAAGTAAGCCACCTCATCTTTCAGATGGTGGCAGGAGAGAAAGTACTGGACCAAGGAAAAGGTACGAAGGAAGGAGAAGGGGAATGGAAAGTTGGTAGAGTGTCGAAGAAGAGGCAAAAGAAAATTATTGTCTGGACATGTGTCGGCGCAAATGGCCTGGTTTGAATGCGCAGCAGTACAAGCAGGCTCGTTTGTGAATTCGTGGTCGGCCTGAGTGCACTCAGCTGGCTTCTCCCAAGTAATGTAGGTATGCACACGTGTAGAGCAGACCAATGGAGGATGGTGAGTTGCACTTATCCCTGTTAGCTTCTAATCGGACACAGCCTCCATTAGAGCACGTTCAGCTGTGTAATTTTTCTGTAGCACGAGGTCAATTCGGTATTTTCACCTCTGTAGTACTATTCTTGGATCTATGTGACTACGCTTGTGTGCGTTTTCCTCGGTGAAGTCTTCGTTGATACAGAATATCTTGAGGATCTACATTAACCTTCATACTCACATGCTGCAACTGAACCTCTTCTCCAGCATGGTTTGGAACATATTCACTTAAACATATCAAACCCCTACTCCAAAAAGTTCAAAGTGGCCAGCTTGCGAGCTTTCGTCTCACCAAGGAGCTACCCCTGCTCAGCGCTATGGGACTAGCGCCAGACTGCCAGTGCTGTTCGGCGGCGCACGGGTCTCATGCTTTGGGTCTTTGCTGATAGAAGTCGGATAAGCGCTGTACCGCGGTACCTTACCACTGCAGTCAATTCTGGTGTGCAGTGTGCACTTTTGCGGCTGCTAAGCCTTGCGCTAAAGAAATATCTTAGCCTTGACATCAATGACAGCTTCAATTCTCGACTGAAGAGAGTCTTTCGAGTTTAAAAAACAATACGCAATCTCAATCTGAAAACCTGCGACGAAGCAAAATTTCCACCGAAAAAACACGAGGATCCCCAGCTCTAGAGTCGAATCATAACCTCATAATCTTTCAAGATGGACTCGGAAAGTGTCAAGCAAGAAGTCATCAAGCAGGTCCGGGCACAGTACGCCATGACCAATGCCAGAGAATTGATTGAGGTACGACATCGCAAAGCCTGCCAATTGCACACTGGGGCGTGTCCACTGACATATACACAGAAAATCAACGACCACTGCTTCCAAAAGTGCGTTCCCAAGCCCGGATCCTCGTTATCGAGCGGCGAGACCACCTGCTTTACGCAGTGCATGGAGAAGTACATGTCGGCATGGAACCAAGTCAGCTCGACATATATTAGCAGAATACAGCGCGGAGAATAGATTCAAAACAAAAAGACATACGACGCCATGACGAGGACTTCAAACCCAACTTCTCCAGTCATATATACACTTTCTACCGGCACGGTTGATTCAATGTACAATACTTTGTAAAAGATATACTTGGGGGGAAATCACCACTACCGGAATGAATTGGTGGCTATCATAGAGGCACTGGAATAAAGTGTATTATCACTATACTCTCGCCCTTGACGCAGTCAATCTTTGACGGCGTCTAACAGCGGCCATGTACATGGCCTGTGGCAGGAATTGGGAATGGCTATAGTAATAGCTGCAGCCAGGCATTAAATAAATGTCTACGAGCTACTTCTTCGCCTCTTCGGCTGCTTTCTTTCGAGCCAAATATCTCTCCTTGGCGCTAGAAATTTCCGTCTCGGTCTTTCGACTCTTTGCGGCACGTTCGACTTGCTGTCGCTCTTCCTCTTCCACTTCAAGATTTCTCTTGAGCGCTTGTTCCAGCTGTTCCTCCATCATTCGTGATTGACGCTCGCGCATGGCGTTCTTGCCGCCTCCAGCAAAATTAGGTCTGAAGCCGCGGTCCTCTCTCTGCTCTGTTCTCTTCTCCTGGCGAACGTCTGGTTTCTTCTTGGCTCCAAGGTTCAAACCTCCTCTGAGTAACTCGCGCTTGTCGACAACTTCACCATCTTCATTGATCGCAATGGAGGCACCTTTAGCATTGAGTTCCTTTGCTCGATCTTTGGCGCTCGCAGTGGTTTCCTCCGCGGGTGTCTCTTCGTGCTGTGAAGGTCCGTTCTTTGCCCTCTCTTCTGCAGCCTTCATGATCTCGGCGTGCCGTTGATCGCCCTGGTTTAGCAAGTCTTTGTAGAAAGCCGTCATGCCGCCTCCCTTATTTTTGCGCGCCTCTTCCTCTTCCCGTTTCTTCTCTTCCTCCTCGAGCCTGCGGTTCTCTTCTTGCTGCTGCTTGTAGGCTTCGGTCACGAATTTCTCCTTGTCGGCGAATTCTTCACCTTCAGCCTCGCGCTCCCGTGCAATCTTCTTTTCCTCGGCTATAAGTGCATCGCGTTTCCTGACTGCTGCTGAGGCTATGAGATTCTTCATGTATTTTGGCCTTCGGTCGACATCCTCTTGTGTCGTCTTTTTTTCTGGCTTTATCGAGTCATAGACACCGTCATAGTCGAATATAGATGGATCGAGCTCTTCGGCGGCCTCTTGATTCCTCCGCGACTCTAGCGCTGATGAGAGGTCGCCATACATGGTCATTTGCGGCTTCTTGGACTTGGGCGGCGCAGAGGGCGGCGCGCCCGGCCGGACTTTCGACTTGGTGGCTGATTTGGCGAATGCTGCGGGTTGAGGCTCATCTTGGTCGGAGTCTGAATCGTTGCCGCCACCGAGAATACCGTTTGGTTTTGGTTTTACGGGCTGCGCCTTTGCGCCAGGCTTCCTGGTCAGATTGAGACCGAACGAGAGGCCGGGCTTGTTCATGACGTCGATTTGTTAATGTGTCGGTCGTGCTCAATGATTAACAAGAAAATGAAATAAGAAATCGAAGAATTTGTTATTCGAGTCTTGGGCAGTTCCTCTCAAAAGTATATGAGTCTGCAGATTGATAAATGCCCGTTTTATAACAGGTCCAGGTTGGTCGCGATGCCCAGGTTCGCTCGTTCGTCACCCAAAGCTTTGTCTCTGGTTAGAACTTAGAGCTTTGGCACGTCCCATAGGTGCTGACATGCGGCCCCACAGCAGAGCGGCATGCAAGCAGGCACAATCGATAAGCCTTATCCGAGATCTCCAGGGTCCCGCCTTTTACCTGCCATCTAACGTCATTTCGAGGTTTCCTTTCTTCATCAATCACCACCCGACCAGGAACACGGGTTGGTTGAGATGCGCGTCTATTTCGTAACACGCAAATCATGATCCTACCGCCATGACAACAGAGCCATCGTCGCCAAGGAGGCGACACATTTTGGCTTCCATCAACCATGAAGAGCCACCCTTGCCGTCGACAGAGAGACCAGAGCGTCATTCGTCAAAAGAGGATGCCACACCAGAGGAGCCACCTAGCTCAAAGACGGGCGAAGACGCAGCGCCAGAGTACCGCGAGCGCAAGTCTTCAAAATTCCGCTTCAAGTCCAAGAGACGGTCGCATCGATCCTCACGACACCGAGAACGAGACTACAGTGAGGATGACCAGAATGCGCCTCGGCATACGTCGTCGCGGCGGCGGGATGACGCAGAAGATGCCGACAACCATGAGACAGACGATCGGGAGAGCTCCCACCGTCACAGGCGCCATCGACACCATCATCGACACAAGCGGAGGCGGGAGCGTTCTAGAACCCGTTCGCCTACACCACCAAATCCCCACGGTCCCCCACCGCTGAGCCCTGAGACGGCTTTTCGGGAGTCTCTATTTGACGCCATGGCCGACGATGAGGGAGCAGACTATTGGGAGGGTGTCTACGGCCAACCAGTTCATGTTTACTCGAATCAAAAGGCCGGTCCGCAGGGAGAGCTCGAGCAGATGGATGACGAAGAGTACGCTGCTTATGTTCGACAGAAAATGTGGGAGAAGACGCATCAAGGACTCTTGGAAGAGAGGGCAAGAAAGGCAGAGCAGAAGAAACAAAAAGACGAAAAAGAAAAGGAAGCGCGGAGACTAACCAAGGAGATGGAGGAAAGTCTACGGCGTGGCGAAGAAAGACGAAAACGCAAGAGCTGGAAGGTCAAGTGGGACGAGTATGTCCAGGCGTGGTCAACCTGGAATGGTACAGTTGAAACTATGAGCTGGCCAGTCCTGGATGGTAGTCCATCCAGTATCAACAGCGACAACGTCAGAGACTTCTTCATCAAAGGGCTTGATCCCCTTGAAATTGGCGAGAAGGAGTTCCTCGTGCGCCTAAAAGACGAAAGAGTTCGCTGGCATCCTGACAAGATGCAACAAAAGTTGGGCGCACATTTTGATGAAACGGTCAGTCGTAATGTCACGGCAGTCTTTCAAATCATCGATAAGCTATGGTCAGACACCAGGCCTAAGTGAAGTAATCAGAGAGAGGAACACACAAATCGACCATCAAGGGAAGCGATGCTTGAACGCATGTCCTGCAATTTTTTATTTTTACGCAAGATACCCATTTATAAAGAAACAACGCTATAATGCAAGAAACCGGACAGAACACGGATTAATCCAGAGTGACTGCAAGTCCTAAACCTCCAAACAGAACAATCGCCTAAAGAAGATACAACCAACAATAGATGCAAATCTTTTCCGTTTCTTACTCTCCATCGCTGCTAACTTCACCCTTTTCGTCCTTGGCGTCCTCTTCCTCCACAGTATCTTTTACAAGTTTAACCTATTTGCGACCATGGTCAGTATCAAACGATTGTTGAAAGAAGCAATGTATTGTTTTGCCTTACCCAAGGCCCGTGAATGGCACCCGTACCCGCTCCAATCAGTATTCCCAATCCTGTGGTTGGTATCGCCGCAATGCCACCGACGATGCTGCCGACCACGGTTCCCAGACCACCAGCTATGCCGGCACCAATACCTGCTCCTGCGGCGCCGCCCTGAAAGGCTCCATTTTGCACTGTGACCAAGTCAGTCTCTGGCTGGAAGTTATTCACAACACTGATCCACGGCAAAACTCACTCCTTCTGGCCGTCTTGATCAACTTCTTGGCCTTGGCCTCGAGCTCGCCGGCCTCGGCGCGCAGCTTCTCGGCCTCCTCTGGGTTCTCCTCGGCGAGGCGCTCGGCCTGCTCGCGCAGCTTGACCGACTGGGCCTCGAGGTCCTTGGACTCCTCGAGCTTGGCCGTCAGGTCCTTGATCAGCTTCTCCTTGGTGCCGAAGCGGGACTTGCCCTCGGCCGAGAGCTCCTGGCCCTCTACGGCCTCTTTCACGGCTTCCTGCTCCGACATGGTTTTTTGGTATACCGTATGTATTGTGTAGTGGGTCCTCCCGGTGGATTATAGTCGTCGGCTTTGGCTTATAGTATGTTTCTGCTGCAACTCTTCTGCTAATATTTCGATGTAACGGAATGCACGGAGGTTCCCAGGAGTAATAATCCCTGGAAATAAAATGATACTTTTATTTTATCTATGCCAGGGGAAAAGAGTTCGAACGCCCAAGCCGTTTGATGACCGTCCAAACTATCAAGACCCTGTTTTGCCTGTTTCTAGCACAAGCAAGACGCGGGCGGCGCTTCTGTGGGGCCGCCTACGTATGACGTACATCTTATGGTGGTCTACTGCACGTCTAAATTCGCAACCACACGAAAACGCAAGCAAAAGCCCGCGTGTGTAACAGTTGCGATATTGGGTTTCATTGGCCAGTGACGCTGCGGGTGACCGGATATAAGGCATTGTCTATTTACTGGAAACATATCCACCGGAAAGGCTGAGCCAAGTGACCTGAATGAGCGTTTCCCCTTGCGGCGGACTATTTCGAGTCTATAAAATAATACCTACGAAATGATTCTTTGTCGCATTAATGGGTATAATTATATCTTTCTCAAGTCATCCCGGAATAGTATTGAGTTGACAGGGCGAGTAAAGGTTATGCCCATATTTCGAGATGTTCCTTGACACTCCATCTCGGGACGTCGTGGCTGATAATTTAGCAAAGGGAATCCAATATCTGTTGACTTTATACTTAATCCTCAAAGTGATTTCTTGACCATATACTCTGTTATTTGACTTATAAGAACATCATACTATACAACTATAGCTTCGCTCCTCCCTCGGGCCCAAGAAGCTTAACTTTTTGATATGGCAATCCCAAGAACTCATAGACAAAATGCCAGCTGGAAAGGGGGTCAGCAAACGAAATCAACAATGGCACTTTCAAGCTCATCACGAATGCCATTGAGGGAAGCACAATTGCACTTACCGGTCACTCCCAAAAAAGGGCTCGCCCTGCCCCTTGTCATTGGTAACCCAGAGCCAGGGGGCCCCAAACGCTCCCCGCTTCAGCGCCTCCTCGACGCTCTGCTTGAGCGCGTCCTTCCACTGGTCCTCGCCCGCGGCCTTGAGAATGGCCGCAACCTCGTCATCAGAAAACAAGCGCTGGCCCCCTTCGCTGCTGCTGCCGCTACTACCACCGGGGCCCTTGAAGCCGCGGGGCGCGGCGGCCAGGACGCGGGCCAGGACGGCCGCGTCGCTCACGTTTTGTTTGTCGGCGCTCCAGAGGGCGTGCAGCAGGTAGTGCCACGCCGTCACGTACGTCTCGCGCGGGTGCGCGGCCCGGATGTAGTGCAGCGCCCGCAGGGTGTTCTGCGTCCGGGCAAAGGCGAGCAGGTCCTGGGGCAGGGTGACCTCGGGGAGCCCGGCCGCCTTCTTGCTCCGGTCCGTGTCGTAGAGCCCGTACTTGCCCTTGGCGGGCACGGAGAAGGGCGGCTTGTTGCCTGGGATTGTCGGGTCAGCAGCGATGTCCTATAGGATTGAGTTGTATATATTCATTGAACTCTCTCTGGAGAATATAGGAGTTCAATCATGGATATTTGCAAGAAATTATGTGATTATTCACCTGTCGCAGCATTGATGGCGCCCAGAAGCACGGGCTTGATACTGTATACTGTCAACCACAAGACTCTCATGTCGTTTCCCTAAGGGGTTACACATACTCAATTTCTACACCATGCGCTTCAAGAGTCGACCATGTGTCAATTACCTGCTTGAAGGCAATGTAGCTGTAGAACGACACTGAAATGAACTCGATTAGTCATTGGGACGGCATTAAAGATAATAACCATGACATACCAACGTCGAGATAAATCTCGATTTTACCACCCATGACGAAAGCTGAGATTGTAATATTAGATTTGTGATCCAGTAAGTAAGGGGGTTTCTGCTCTTGGCGTTGACGGCACCCTTCCAGCAGTTCAAGCAGCGAATATCTGCAATGAATGAGCAAAAGTCAAAAAGGTATGGTGTCAGTGCTCCCCACAATGATGCGAGATGAGAGCCAAAAGGTTCAATACAAAGAGAGTTTCCACCCAAGAACGCAGACGTGAACGGTGAATGCTCCAAGGTCGTATAGGTGTCCGCATCTGGGGTACCTCGGTTGCCGGTAGTGCGGCCCCACATCACAAGCGCCGCCGGGCACGGTACTAGATTACTGATCCATTCAACGCCGACGGTGAATTCGGGTCTGTTATACTATGGACTGAGCTGACTTGAGAGGCATCTAATAAATCAATGTTTCCAGGGTTAGGGTGATATACTGTGGACAACTTTCAGAAAGACCATGTAGGCTTTAAGA
Organism: Neopestalotiopsis rosae; assembly: GCA_023078685.1. Lineage (NCBI taxonomy): Eukaryota > Fungi > Ascomycota > Sordariomycetes > Amphisphaeriales > Sporocadaceae > Neopestalotiopsis > Neopestalotiopsis rosae. Next base: position 97,400 of record JALGAS010000014.1, on the reverse strand, counting down.
CGGCAGCAAATACATTATTCGAGCCGAGATATTCAACAATGGACTCAAAAAAGGTTGCCCTCGTTGTCGGTGCTTCTCGAGGTATTGGACGCCAGATTGCTATTGATCTCGCAAAGAACCAATATGCTGGTAAGTCTTCTCACACAACCAATATCCCGAAGAAGTAACGATTCCTGAAAACAATCATACAGTCGTGGTCGCAGCCAAATCAACCAGTGATGCATCCAAAGTCCATCCCTTCCCGCCAGACCCCAACTCTCCGGAATCCACCATTTCAACCGTGACCAGGGAGATCCTCGAGGCGGGAGGCGACGCCGTGGCCATTGCCGTGGACACGCGCGACTACGACAGCATCCGCAACCTCGTGTCCGAGACGGTCAAGCACCACGGCCGCCTGGACGTCCTGGTGTACAACTCGGGCGCCGTGTGGTGGGCCTCGGTCGAGGACACGCCCTTTAAGCGCTTCCAGCTGATGCAGCGCGTCAACGTAGAGGGCCTGTACGGCGTCGTCCAGGAGGCCCTCCCGCACCTCAAGCAGCAGTCCTCTTCCGGGAGGATCGTCGTGGTCAGCCCGCCCATCTACTCGCGCTTCTTTCGCGGCAAGACGGCCTACGCCATGGGCAAGGTGGGCATGAGCGTCCTGACAAAGGGGCTGGCCATGGACTTTGCGCGGCAAGGGCTCGAGGCCAAGGGCATGGCCATCACCAGCCTCTGGCCCGCCGTCGCCATCGAGAGCGGCGCCACCAAGGCCATGACGGATCGGAACCCGGACGAGGCCCGGGACCTGCGCCGCGCCACAATCTTCTCCGACGCCGTCCTGGCCGTGCTGCGCGCGGAGCCCGCCAGCAGCGTCAACGGCCGCCTCGAGCTCGACGAGGACCTTTTGCGGTCTGATGCCGGGATGACGGATTTCTCGCGTTACTCGGTCGTGCCCGGGGCGACCCCTCGGCGCATCATGCCGCGGGAGCTCCCCACGCTTGCCGTGGCGGAGCAGGACGATGAGGGCAAGAGGATGAATAGCGCAGATGGCAAGGCAAAGCTTTAAAAGAAAGAGATTACCCCCAAAGAGGGAGAGAGCCGTGTATCTGGTACTCTTCTCCCATAATATACAACCGGCCTGTCACACCATAGCATGTATCGTGGCTTGTCGAGGAAGCATCTTCTTATCGACACAAGTGCAAGAATCACGAGTCTGGCCAGTATCATTGATATGTCGGTTGTCATTTGATATTCACCGGGCAAGCAAGGCCCACATAAGTCCAACGATCCAGTCAAGGGGAATAGTGTGTGGTTGTCAATTGTAATACGCAAATACATATACAATCCGTAGTACCCAGCCAAACTGGCCCAGCGCTTTCCATTTTACACCTGAACTCCGTAGGCCTTTGGCCTTGACCCGCATTTCGCCCGTGTCCTTGAAATTATCCAGTTGACAAAAACCCATCACCACCGACATGCGTGACCGTGTAGGAAAAAGGAGTCTCGCCCTGCTGCCATTATGTACACTGGCAATGATGCTCTGTATCAGTGCTCGATGAGACGGTTATAAAGCTACCCGATTATGTGGGTATTCGTCAAAATCATTCGCTGGTCGCGGGCTGGCTACCACGCAGACGTGCGTTGACCTTGTCTCGGTGGCCCTTGTTCTTCAGATGGACCTCAAAGTTAATGGCGGTCATGTCAGGTCCTGGGGTGTAGAGCTTGCCAGGACAGTCGAGGCACCTGATGCGCGGCAGGAAGTAGAATTTGACGTTGGGTGGGACCTCGCCTGCCGCTGGCATGGGTATTTGCCCGTTCGTTCTTGTATCTACTGCGCTGTAACGCATCAAACCCTCAAACTTGTCGTTTGCATATGTTTCCGTGGATTTCCACGCGTTGAGTGCCTGATCAAGCCAGGCTGGAGTGGGGGGCTATATGCAGGTGTGAGTACGCTTTCAAATAACATTGCCAAAAGATGGGGTCAAGAGGGGGAGCATTCGAAAAGGGATAAGCCAACTAAGTTCAGCCCTTCAAAGATCATAGCGACTGCTATGATATCGAAATTGGAGGCCCGACAAAGGGCTCGAAAGGTGAGCAAGGGATCTTACAGCAGGGGGTACAGGAAGTGCGGCCGTGGGAGCAGGAGCTTCTACACGGCTGATCTGTCCGGGGGGTGGGGCGTCAGGATCAGATTTTACTAGAGTTGGCGCCGCGGTGTTTGAAGATCTGGGTGTGGACGGGGGAGGCGGCATGCTGCTTGAGGCAGCAGCACTCGGTGCTCGAGTGTGGGCCATGGAGGGTGTCTGAGCTCCCGATGGTGTGCCATGTTTCGTTTTCTGATCGCGGAAGAACTTTCTCAGTTTCTCCTTTCCAACCTTCAGTACGACCACCATTTGCGAAGGCTCCTCTGTCATCTCTCTTGTTAGTTCGCGGCCGAATCTCCGGGAAGTTCTAGTTTCGTGATGATGCGACGTCGCTTCGGGCGTCTCAGAGCGCCCAAGATTTGCCATACGAGAAACAGCAGCTGTTGCAGCACCGCGCATTCCCCTCGTTCTGGCAGTTCCTTGCAACTGCAGCGCTGCTGGCGAGTCGGGTGAGGAATCTTCGCTCTCTGATGAATCGGAAAGATCGTCCCGCGCACCGCGTCCCTTGCGGCCTGGAGCTGTGCCAGCAACTCTCTTGTACAGAGTGCTGTCGTCAACATTGGTGACGCCACCAGGCAACACAGACGATACTACCAAAGTGCGAATCGTTCTCTGCCGCTCCCTGAAGTCGGGCAAAGAGGGACCTCCTCTCCTGTTTACTGTTGCACGCTTTTGTCGTCGCTGTTCTCGCTGGAAGATGACCTCATTCTTCTCCAACTCCTGCTCGGAAAGTTCATAGAGGTATGGCGAGTAGTCCTTTGCTTGTTGCTGAGGTCTAAAGACGTTGGGTAACGGCGATGGCAGGAATGCAGCCACCAAGTCAGGGTCCTCAATAGGCCTGCCGTCGAACGGGTGTCCTATACTGTATAAGCTGCGCGTGAAGAGTTGAATCTGTTCGCGAATGCAATGTGCTATGGCTGTGACGAATTCTCCACTAAGCGACATCTCCTTGGCCATGGTCACGGCAAAGTCCTCGGGCGAATTCAGCGGGTTGTTAATGTCCCACTCAAACTGATCCACGAGTGTCAGTTGACCGATGGTGATGTTGAGCTTGATCAAGACGCGCATCTCATCGTTTTTCCATGCGGAATACGGTAGCTCTGGGTCTAGAGCATCCTCATCTGAAAAGACAAACGGATAAAAGTCATTGAGCTGCTCCTTCACTTGCATCGTCACCTGATCGTATACAGGCTGAGCGATGGGTGCTTTGAGTCCCATATCCTCAATGAGCTGCATGGCGAAAAGCTCTGGCGCCGTGAGGCGCTCGTGGAAATTCCACGTAAATGTGTCGCGCAGGCGAATCTTGTCCATATCCACGTCCACACGTATGGGCACGAGTTCTTCATGCTGTTCCGCCTGCTGCTTCATGTCCTTTCGCTTCCATTTCAATGCAGGAGTTGTGCGCTTGCCGGGCCGGGGTTTGTGCTGGGGATAGAGCAGTCGTGCTGGACCGCCAATCTCAGTCCGGCCATTGCCGTAACCACTGTAACCCTCACCGTACAGGCGTGCGGGCGGAAACCATGGGCGGTACTCGTTGCGCACTAGCTTGTAATCGGCAATCTTCTTGTAGCTGTCCTTGTTGTGGTTGTTGAGGCGCGTCTGGTCGTCCACAATGGCAGCCGCGTGTAGATGATCCCGGGTAATGTACTGGTTTATGAGAGTCTGCTTGAAGGATTCCTTGTCGCGGACAGGCATGACGGTCGAATTTGCGTCGGGCGCATCCGGCTTGCCGTTGGGCGTTGAGGTGGATGAGTGTTCGGACTTTGCCTTGGCCGATGAGGATGACGATGCAGCTGCACCGCCGGTCGCCGCAGCACTGGAAGCCATGTCGGAGTCCAGCTTGGTCGCCATGTATGTGATGAGAATTGGCAGCGGGTCGCGAATCGATCACATATAGCGACCGCAGACGGGCAGCGATTGTGCCAAGTATCGATCGGCGATGAGCAATCAGCGAAGATGCGCACGGCGATTTGATGTTGATCTGTCGCGGGCTGCAAAGTCGACGACGACGACACTTTTGATACTGGGGGCAATGCGGCGAGCGGGTTGGCGAAGATGGTTTTTGGAGGTCGCGATTGATTTGAAAAAGAAGCGGCCGGGCTGTCGAATGAACAAGCAGCTTTGGGAACTCTGCCACGCGATTCGCGCCGGGCTTTGCCTATTTCGAGACAAGTACTTGTTTTCATGCGGTGGCTACTGCTAAAAGTCAAGTACCTGCCGAAACTGAGGGAAAGGGGGGGACGTGCGCTACGTAGGTGCTGCCTTGGCACTGGACAGTTGAGTACTCTACAGTCTGTAGATGCCTCATGTAAGATGGAACAGGCAGTCACCTACATACTTCATACGATTATAGAATCTGTAAAAAAATGTCGAATATAAAACCTGAACATCTGATTGACTGGGACTCTCATTATCACACTATGGAAATGCCTTTGTTGAAGTAGTTTTGCCGTGCACTAGGTATAATACATGCCTTGCCTGTTTCCTGCTGGCGGGTCTAGACGGCAACGTTAGCAAGACCGAACCACCGACCTAACATTTGTTCTAGTCCCGACTCTCTCAACTGGCTCTTGTCAGTTGAGCAATACTGATGCCAAATATACTTGTGTAATGTATCCTGACGGGAAAAGCAACGAGTCAGTCTGAATACGATATGTCCCGGACTCAATACTGAAAAGAGTGATATGCTAATAATTGTGTCTATTTACCTTGGCATATATTCCTTCAGGACTAAAATATGTCAGGCACAATATACCTACTTACATATAGGTTCTACCCTTTATACTGCAATATCGGCCTAAATAGTAACATCGACAGGTCTTGAGTTTAGCTCCCACTATACTTCTTGATTGATACCATACTGTTCATCAAACCAAGCTCGACATTTTCCAAGACTGTATACGTCTTGTCACTGTTCTCAGTGGCATATCCAACACGCAGATGATCGGGGACGATTCAGGAAGATAGGGACTGGTTTCCTCATTCATGTTAACATGTTGTCGTCCTGTACGCTCTCATCTTTGTATCAATGCCACTGAAGGTGCTGATGTAAAGCACAAGTATATATCTAGCTATTAGATTATATCATGACCAGGTCGGCAAACTGTGATCATCAAGAGCATGGTTTGCATGTAAGAGTCTTAAGTATTCAATCAAAACATACTGCTGCCACTGAATATGACAGCTACCTTGCCCTTCTCCAATCCATTATTGTAGAAAGGAGAGCTTCCGTGCTTGACCGATTAGCTCACCATTGGATGGCATCGTGGGACTCTGCTAACCAGTCAGTATAATGCGGCACCTCTCTGATCAGTGTAAGCGGCGAATGACGATCTGATCCAGACTGACCATTGGCTCGCAAACTCGGGGCTGAGGCCTGCTGGAAGTGGAACTCTCTCCATGTGGCCGCAGTGGGCAGAGAGAGGGCAATGGGCAGACGTCACCAGCTCGGCAGCAGGTAGCTCGTACCTACCAGCTACTGCTCCCTGCCCTTGTCTTACCCAGCAGGAAGATTGGACCTGTGACCTACCTGACTGGACCTACGGTACTGCCCGCCAGCCCACCCGCGCAGCCCGCGACGCTCACAGAAACTAAGCTCCCACACAATTGCGGGGCAAATAAAGCAACAATAATGCAAAACCAAAATCCAAGAAGGACCAGCACCGGACCACCTTGTCCTATCCGTATTTTTGGGCCTTTCCTCTCATTTACCCCTCGTTGACCCTCGTCATACAGGATTCATTCCCCTCCAACCCAATTCACTCACTTGATTTGACATATCACAGCCGTCAAAATGGCCGACAAGGAAGTCATCGGTCAGTATAATACCCTCCCGTCTATCGAGACATGCCCGCCCCGAGTCTACATACGCTTCGCTGCTGCCCTCCACCCCCACCTGGGCATAGCTTGAGAAACTACGAAAAACTACCCCGCCATTGAATCACATTCTTTGGCCTGCTCTGGCAGCCATGCCATGACATGACACGAGTCGGTATCGACGTGAACAAGGAGAAGGAGAGCTAGCTAACCTGTCCTGCCCGTACTTAGACTACAGTCTGAACAACCCAGACACCCTCACCAAGTACAAGACCGCTGGTACCATCTCCGAGAAGGTGCTTGCCGAGGTCTCCAAGCTCATTGTGCCTGGTGAAAAGATCGTCACTATTTGCGAGAAGGGTGACAAGATCCTCGAGGAGGAGGTTTCCAAGGTCTACGCCAAGACCAAGTTCAAGGGTCAGTCTTTCTTTAGAATCTGGCAGCTTCAGCGAGCGCTGTCATTCCTCTTCTTCGTCCTTCTCCAGCTCACGTGCGATGTTCAGGTTTCGCCCACCCGACGACTGTCTCCCCTGCCGCCTTTGTCACGCCCTACACTCCTCTCTCCTCCGATGAAGCCGAGGCCAACGTGACCATCCAGGCTGGCGAGCCCATCAAGATCCAGCTCGGTGCCCAGGTTGATGGATTCGGTACAATTGTCTGTGGAACCGTCATCGCCCAGGAGAAGGGCAAGGAGTCCGATGTCGTCACTGGACGCCCTGCCGACCTGGTTCTGGCTACACACTACGCCAACGAGCTGCTCCTGCGCCTGATGATCCCTCCTGGAACTCTGTCCTCTGGCACTGACGAGGAGAAGGCCAAGGCTGCCAAGGAGAAGGCTCCTACCCAAGCCAAGATTACTTCTCTCCTGGAGAAGATTGTAAAGACCTATGACTGCAACCTGGTTGAGAGCACCACCTCGTGGCTGTTTGGCCGCAACGAGATCGAGGACAAGAAGAAGATTGTCCTTGCGCCAAGCGAGGGCACCCGTGGCGATGGTACTCCCGAGCTGGGTGAGGTCTGGGGTGTCGAGATCGGTGTCAGCTTGGGCTCCGGAAAGGTGAAGAAGTTTGAGAACAGAACGACACTGCACCGTCTTGCCAACGAGAGCGGTATCGCCAAGCGCCCTTCGTCCAAGAAGCTCATGCACGACGTCAAGACCAAGTTCAACAAGTTCCCCTTCAGTTTGAGACAGCTTGAGAGTGAGCGTGATGCCAAGCTCGGCGCCATGGAGTGCACCCGTAACGGCTTCCTCCGTGAGTACGAGGTTGTTGGTGACAAGGAGAACTCCCCCGTCGCCCGCCTGCTCACCACTGTCGGTAAGTTGCATAGCACATGGAAACATTCGAGTGGCAATATCAATACTAACTTGCTTCAGCCATTACCAAGAACGGTATCACCAAGCTTGGTGCTCCTCCAGCTATTGACTTGAGCAAGTTCCAGTCGGACAAGAAGATTGAGGATGAGGAGATCCTCAAGATTCTTGAGCTGCCTCTGGCCAAGAACAAGGGCAAGAAGACCAACAAGAAGAAGAAGAAGCCTGCCAAGAAGACTGCCAAGAAGGACGAGGAGAGCGAGGAGGAGAGCGATGACGAGTAAAGATGTCATCTATGGATGACGAATACAAGCCTATACCAGGATATACTCTTGGTGGGTCAAGCTGTGAGAAATAGTCACACCTTGTAAATATCGAAAATACTCGGGCAAATCAGGTCCTGATCGTCGAAGGCGTTACTTTCTTGCCGGCATGAACATGTTCCTACTTCAAGTACTGAGGCTTTACTGGAACTCGGCCGATCAGCCAAATGTTAGCCCAGATAGAACTACAGCCAAAAAATGATGAAAGTGGAAAGCACTCGGCATTTGATATTCTCGTCACAGCAGGGGCGAATATGGTTAGCTTGTCGCTGGCTCCTATCACTAGGCAAGTCCGAGCATATTCAATCAGCCCCCGAGGTATACGTGATGGAATTTCGTCTAATGTGGCCAAGCACCATGATTTGATGTCTTCATATATGATATTCTCGTCCGAATGATGGGCTCGGTCACAGAACTTCAGGTCAAGTTGGCTGGAGGAATGTATCAAATATATGGTCATGGTAAGTTGGGGTTCACGTTCTACGCTACAAATGAATGCCACCGATTGTCACCGAAATGTTAAACAATAGATAAACGAAAGCTGGCAATTATCATTTTCAACTTCTCAATCATTGGCGGTGGCTGGTTACCTTGTAAATGCTTGAAGGTAGGGCGCGCATGATCCACGCGGACGCCTCGGGTGACAGGTCTGTCGAGCGGCAGCAAGTCCAAACGAGGAAAAATAAAAAAAATAAAAATAAAAAAATGGCTTGCCGCGTACGCCCGCCTAACCCGGGCACCATTTACACGTGGGCAAATAGAAAGCTGCACATGGGAAAACAACACCAATAAACACATTGGAAATAGCAAGTATCATTCTTTTAAAATAACATTTCCCCCAAAAAGATCAAAACGCGAGAAGCATCGCGTTTTTTTTCCGCGGTGAGACGGGGGTCGCGAAGTGTTGCGGACCCAGCATGGAATGAATTGGATGAGCCCCCATGTCCTAGCGTCTCTCCGTGTGCCACTCTTAGATTTTGGCACTCCCAAACACTCCCATCCTTCACCGCGCGCAAGCAACGTCAGAACGCGCCGAACATCCGTTGAAACGGCCATCGGCAGGGGCGGTAAGTAGTTCTTCTTCCACATATGCAGCGAGATCGCGAAGACTAAGGGTTGTAAACAGGCGCGAACAAGAACGACGACTGCATGCCTGCTGTGCTTGGATTGGAACGATAGGGGGGCAAACGCCCGCGAAGAAAGCAGTCATGATGCCGTCGACGACTTCAAAGTCCGCACGCTCGCGTTTCTCGAGTCCGCTCCACCTCTCGAGCTCGCCGGCAAGCCACAACAAGGGCGTCACGACCGATGGGCAGAGGAAGTTCTTGCAGCGATGGCTGGAACCACCCGTGCAGAACAAGCCGAGTTTTCAGGAGGCAGGGTTGATGCGTGGTGGCGTGGTGGAAAACATGGCCCCTCTGGGAACGCTGCCCAAGCATGCAAAGAAACAGCAGACGCCTGTGGCAGGAGGTGGAGGAGAGGGATCACCTGCACCTGCTGCTGCAGCAGCTGCTGCTCCGACAGTGAGAAAGATTGTACTCAAGAAGCCGGGTGGTGCGGCGAGGGCAACACCAGTAGTAGAGGAGCCCGTTGCCGTACCGACGATAGAGTCGCCGGACCGGGAACCGTTCTCGCCCACGCGTCCGGTGTACCCGATCAACGGGCTGGACGACGAGGACGATGATGACTACATGCCAGTGCCGAAAAAGGCAGCAAAGGGTCGTGGTTCGTTGGGCGGGTTGGCCACAAGTGCAGCAAACGCTGGAACTACGCGTCCTGGTCGTGCTGGTCGACGCAGCAACGTGGCGGCAGCTGCCGCCGCTCCTCCCAAAAGCTCTTCACCACCATCTCTCTCACACTCCCCGACAAATGAGATCTCACCAAACACATCACTTCCCCCACAACCTTCATCCCAAGCAAATCAGACGGTACTGGAGAAAATCGACTTGGCACTACAATCACAGAACGTCGCACTGAAGTCAGGGTATATGCTGTCTGGGCATGTGCACAACGACGACGACGACGTTGCAACAATGGACAACACCGGTCCTTTTGTCGCTCCTCCTTCGCTGCAAAGAGAGCCCGACAGCAAGGAAGCCGTGGATCGCATAGTCGAGGTCGCGGTTCAAGAAGCTCTGCAACATTATCGATACCCTACTGCCTATGCCCTGAGGACTCTCTACGACGAGTATCACCAGCAGCCTTACTTTGTGTCCATGTTTGAAGACGTCTTTCATCAAAGAGCCGACATTGACGCCTTGGCTGAATTTAATCGTCTGATGGCAGCACGCAAAAAGGACGGCAAGACTGGGAACAAAGCCTTTCAATACTTTGTCCCTTCTTCCAAAGCACATCGTGCAACTCCTCAGAAGCCGAGAGCTGCGCCTTACAGCGCTCTACTGACAATGGATCTCTCTCCAACCAAGAATAGGCTTCAAGGCGAGGAGTTTGATCTGGATCAACATGTGCACAAGAAGCCCAGGCTCGACGATCAGGGCGACATTGACATGGATGATGTTTCACATCCATTAGATGATGTGCCTGCCCTAACGGCAATGACGGACAGGGAGACAACTCCCACTCCCGCATCTAAAATTCACGTTGTCACAACCGGTCAGGCACAGGCAGGAGCTCAATCATCTACTGACGAGGGCGACGACACTGTCATGGAAAATGGGGTCAACAAGGCAGCCACGACAAATAATGGCACCAGCAGTGTCACCAACGGCGGCTGGGTCGGAGTTAAGTCCAAGGCCCACAAATCGCCTCACAAGTCTCCGCACAAGTCGCCATTCAAGTCGCCAGGCAAGCAGCGCAGCAGGAACAGGCAGAGATCTCAGTCTGTTAGTAGCGACTCGTCTCTCTCGAGTGTCCCAGACGACGCGCTGACTGATTACGATGAATTTATGGATCAGGTGGATGAGGAGCTGGGCATAATCTCGCGCCCTAGCACTGCCGAGCCAAATGATGCCCCAGCCCCGACCAAGGCGGCCCAGCCAATCAACGGCCGGCAGAAGAAACCCGCGTCCAAAAAGAAGAACCAGTCCCCCGAACTTGATTCCTCTTCGGACCCCACCCAACATCGTTCGTCCAAACAGAACCCGGACATGCCCACCGCCATCGCGGTCAACGGCAAATCTCAACAAAAGCGCATTACCAAGCCGTCGGTCAAGCTCAATAAGGCTATTATCAAGACGGTTGAGATTGATGATGCTCGTCTTGTCCTTGAGAAAAATCTCATTGAAGACAAGGTGAACGCAAGACAGCAGACGAGTGAGCTCACAAAGAACATCGTGGCAGACAGCTTTACGCGCATTCCGCTGCTGTCGGAGCCGCGTGGCGAGGAGGAGCTGCCGACGCCGCTGCCTGCTGCCAGGTCGCGTTCTGTTAGGACTCCAGCTCCGCCTTTGTCTCTGCGAGCGGCTCGGGCAAAGAAGAGACACAATGAAGGCGTGGATGAGGCTACCTCGCCTACCACCGCTCTCCGGCCTGACCTCGAGCCCCCTTCATCGGCGCGCAGTTCCAGAGCGGCAACGCCATCGAACCCGCGCCCTGCAAAGAAGCCGAGAGGAGGATTGCGCGTCAAGACTTCGTAAGTTCACTCCCAATTTGCACATTTCTGCATGACGTTTGGGCTTGTTATAGTTTTAGGACGCTCTTGGGCCCATAGCGATCATTCTGTTTTTGTTGAGGCTGCTGGCCGGACTCAATTGGTGCAAGGCCCAATGTGGGCACCACCCACAGCAGCAGAAGGTTTCGCGGCTGTGCATTTAGGTGTGATTGTGCCATGAGGGATGCATTTCTTACTCGTCATGATCTTTCAAGCCACAAAATTGCTCTCGTCTACTTGTGTGCAACTTGCTAATTATTTTCTTGCTATCTAGGCCCATGAAGAAGAAGGGAGGCGCAGCGGGAATTCCTCGTGGCAGTTCGCGGCCGAGTCCCGTGTTTGGAGGTCCTCAGCATGACAAGGTAAGGCTATTCCACCTGATCACTTGATTTGTCTTGAGAGGAGAAAAACAGAATGTATCGCCTGGGGCTTGGGCGACTCGAGCAAATGGACCGACATGCTCGTGTTGCCGGCTGTGGGAGATGGGATAATGTTGAGGCATGGTGGTGAAACACTTGGTCGTGCACGATTGCGAACAGTTGTACCCAGTGGCGACACCCGCTGTTCCCGCTTTTGCCGGCCTTTGAGGCAGAAGCCTACTACATACGTCCCAAGTTTCTTGATGCTGACCCGGATCCACTAGGATGAGAACGATGATTCATGCTTCACATGCGGTGGTAGTGGTGAACTGGTTTGTTGCGATGGATGCAATTATTCTTTCCATTTCCTGTGCATCGATCCTCCCATCGACGAGAATCTCATGCCGGACGAATGGTACTGTCATGAATGCACTCGCAAGTACTTCCCAGAGAAGCTGACGGGCCACCGTGGCGCTTTCGGAACACTGCTCGACGCATTGGACAGAAAAAATCCCATATCTTTCCGGCTGCCTCTGGATATTCGAGAGTGTTTCGAGGGCGTCAAGACCGGCCCAGATGGCGAATACGAAGAGGTCACCAGTACCAAGCCCAAGTGAGTCTATTTTCTCGTCATTCATCCCACTCAATACACTAGTGCGCAACTTGTCAGCTGACTCGAGACCAACGCTTCTCTAGACCTAGCAAGAAGGGCGTTGTAGAAGATTTTGACTGGTATCGAATTCGTTCTGCAGAGGGTGGTGCTGTGCTATGCCATCAATGTCACCAAGGTGCCACCAACAATAGGCCCATCATTCCTTGCTCGGTCTGCGGCCTTAATTGGCATTTGGAGTGTCTGGACCCCCCTCTGACAGTGCCCCCGGTCCTACGCAACTGGCGCTGCCCCTGCCATATGGAGGATGCATTCATGACATCCCTCGGTCCAGCACACAAATTCCGAAAGCTCAAAAACGCCCCCGTCATTGAGCAAGCGTACAGTAGAGGCATGCGGAACAATGGTTGGATCGAAGTTGATGAGGACGATGACGATGCCGAAGACACTTGGACGGCAACTCGTAGAGACTTTGGACGCGTATACAGACTGCCCGAGAGAGGCATCAAGCTGGACTTTCTGTCTCGGTGAGTGCTAATCGCTGTCCATGAATGGATGGGATGGCCGGCTGGCTGGCTGGCTGGCTGGCTGGCCCGGTGGATGGAAACGTCGGGCCAATTTCGCTAAGACGCTAATCTTGTCACAGTGTGCATGAAAACCGAGCCAAGGAGCATCCAAAGAAGCGGCAGCGCCTTTCAGCAGCAGCAGCAGCAACCCCAGAGTCCCGCTCCCCCAACCCCGCTTTACCCATCCCCTCGCGTAGTGTCGAGCAACAAGAAGCAGCTCTCATCCTGTCTCGGCTCCATGATAACACCGGCGGCGTGTCCCAGCTCGTTAATACCTTGGTTGTGAGTATCTCATATTCCCCTTTTGCATCCTTCCTGACCCAATCTTGGTGGCACTGCCGTTTTATTGCGGCAATAGAGGAGCGGTCTTTCCATCTTTCTGTCGAGCGAGAGCCATGCTAACAAACATAACCCATCACTCTAGTCCCAAGCTCCGCCAGCTGTTGTGTCACTGATTGCCGCAGGCAGTGCCACTTCCATTAAAGGTGGTGATTTGGCTCAGAATGACGAAAACTCGCTTAAAGTTGTGCTTGCACAATTAGAGCAGATGACGGCCAATGTCCAGAAACTGCTTGCCAAAGCTGCCATCACTTCAGAGGCCACACCTCAAAGCAGTCAGCTAGAAGACGACACGTCCATGCAGATGGACTAGGTATCATTATTCTTCTCTTCGCTTTCACTGCACAACCGTGTCGTACAGGTCGTTGCGACTCATCTTTCAAGAAGCAATGTACACCTGAAGCGACGTTGCAGAAAATCAAGAACAATGCAAACTTGACACGAATCCCGATGCTCTTACTGGAATTCAGCTTTGATCAAAGCAGCAGCACTCTACCCACTGACTTGCTGCTAGCCGCGAGGCAGAGAAACAAAAAAAACATTTATGGATCTTGAGCTTTCTCTAAAAAGAGCTCACCCACCTCGACAATACCATTATTGCCCTGTAACTGTAGGATGATCAAGTCTGTATCTTGGTCTTCCGACTTTCTTCCCCCTTGGGATTCTTTGGCGTACGATCAGCTGGCAACGTGCGATTCTCTAGACATAATTTCTTCAGGTCGATATCCATCAGCGCTCGGTCTGGTGTGCAGTTGCTTTTTCATCTGGTTGTTTTTGTTGTTTGCTCTACATACATCCCTTACAGTCCACACAAGGGAAAGACGAATTGGAGAGCCCAAACATGAAGTACCAGGTATATGGACGGATGGAGAAAAAGGAAACAGGTGTCCCCAACCATAGCTCTTACAAGGGGATGAACCTCGAGCCCTCTTGAAACTATGCTTCGCAGCATACGGAGTGGAAAGTAAATAGGATTCGTAAAGAATATCAATATATTCATACAAACGACAATACCTGCAAGTTTAGCCTGCCTCGTTCTGTGTATCGTGATATTATCCCCCATTAATTTGTTTGTGATTATCGCCAAAGGGCATTTTAATTCAAGCACGTCCTTTGAGCTAACAACCAACATCTCGATCCGTATTCGACTTTTTTTTCGAAGCCGTTGCCTATTTAGACCTTACAAAAATGGGTCCCGTCTTGTTCAGGCACGGTTGACCCCGAACAGAGAGGCATTTTGCTCAACAGCCCCGAGCCCGTCGGTCCATTTTCTCCCAACCATCTGCATTCTTTTCGTCCACCACGTAGTTTTTCTTCACTAGGTAGGCAATGGACGGGGCCCCATCATCGGATCATGCCTACTACCAGCCCACAACAACCAATTGAGCCATTTGCCATCGTCCACCCTGCTGGCTTTGTTCTTCATGTGGTTCAGTTTACTCCCAATACCGTCTTTCGCCCACACCATTTCTCCAGCAAGGATGGCCATGACCGATTGCGGCCAGCAGAGAGGGCGCCTGTATATCTTTACCTGAAAACCAATATCTCAGAAAAGTAATTGTCACATTTGGCAGGACAAAAGCCTTTCTATAGTATCCTCACGATACACATTGCATGTCCTAGTTCGGCGGAATCACTCATCTTGATCTAGAAAATAATGCTTCGTAACACTCATCATTGATTTGCAATAAAACATACACTCGACCTATGCTGTACGTGACCACGAGACTGCCCTCCAAGCTTGTCTCGCTGGCTCATGTTCGGACCGTCATCAATGTCCTTCTACTTTAAAAACACTTTCGTATTGCCTCTTTGAGCCCAACAGCACATCGCGAATTCCAGCTACTGGTTCGGCTCTTGTGCGGTGGTACAACCACTTGGGGTGTTGGCCTCGCACTCTTACATCACCAGTTCCACTGCGCCCGAGAGGGACGTCGCCATTGTGATGACTGTATCACATAAAATAATCCAAATGCATAGAAACCATCATGACGCCGATCGAGGTTTAATCGAGTAGAAGCCACCGCCTGATTGAAATCGCTCTTCTCGTGTCTGGCAAGTATCGAAATAAGTGTGCCGTGACGGGCACCCCACCAGATGGAGTTGCCGATCTTGGCCAGACCCAGAAAGAAATATAAAAATGAACAACTCCTTGACCGAGGTGTCAAACTTTGTAATCAACCAGTTGATCACGCCAGAGAGGCACATGGAAATATGCTTTTGTCTACCCAGAATCATGCCAAAGAGAATGGGGAGAATCATCTCTGCATCATCATGGTTAGCTGAGGACACCCTATGGCCGAGGCGACTTCCGGCCTCGGTGGGAGGGTTGACCTACCCGTCCACGCCGTGCGTTGTTGATGGGCTGCTGCTCCTGCATGTAGGGCATGTTCTGCTGCATACCGCCGTAGCCGTAACCACTCATTCCCATGGGCACATTAAACCCAGGAGGGCCATAGCCTGCCGGAGCTCCAGAAGGTTGGACAGGGCTGCTGTTGACCATGTTCTGGCCGCGGTACTGATCCATTGGCGGCGCTGGGGCGTTGTATCCATTGAAATTATTTGCTTGCATGGATGGGAAAAAGTTGTTCATGGGAGGGTTGCCACGTTGCAGCATGTTGTGTTGGTACTGCATTGGCGGCATGCCCGGAAGCATGGCGGGGCTAGAGTTGTACATTCCATTCTGCTGCCCGTACTGCGGGAAGGGAGGCATGGTAGATTCGCCAGCCTCGCTTCTCGGGGCACCGAATCCCATGTCATAGCCTCCGGCAGTGTTGCTCTGGCCGAGAGGGTTCATGTACTGACTGCCGTACTGCGCATTTTGCTGAATGGCAGCAGCGTTTGCCTGTGCATGTGCTTGTGTCTGCCTCGAGGCAGGACGTTGGCGCTCTGTCGCGCTAATGGAGTGATCGCGCGAGCCTCCGCCGTTGCGGGTCGAAAGACCAACCTCATCCATGAGTCGTTTGTATCCTTGATTGGGTTGGGCCTTGATACGGACCAGCACGTTCTTGATATTCTCCACGACTTGGCTCCGAATGCTCTCGTCGAAGAAGGGTGTTGTGAGCACCTTGAAGATTAGAGTTGCGCCGCATGCATGATCACTCAGGATTGCCTCGAGGATATGGTCCTTGGGAGTGAAGAACAAGGCCTTGAGGATTGTGTCACGAGCATCGGCTTCAGCTTTCTGGTTGATCACCTTGAGAACAGTTAGGTAGGCAACCTTGTGCGTACACAGGTGTACCAGGTATGGCACAAGCTGAGGTGCCAGCACACTTCGACGCTGGGGGAAGGTACAGGTATCGAGGAACCAGGTCAGCAACAAGGCGCCGTTGGCATTGGTGGCGAGCTGGACGCTGTTCAAAGCAATGGCACCGGCCAACATACGCTGCTGATCCTTGCTGGCATGGTGGCTCTCGAGACAGGCTCTCATAGCTCTGGCACCGTATCTGCCCTGACCAATATCCCACATCTTGCTCAACATAGTCTCAAAGATGAAATTGTTGAACGGAGTGCCGAATTTCAAGCAACCCTGAAGGACATAGTTGCCGTACTGGTCCAAGAACAGAGGAACAGTGTAAGGTCTGAGGTGCCGAACGATAAGGTTCATCTGATCAGGTGTCTTGCATACGTCGATGATCTTCTGCGCAGCCCAGGTGCCGTTCTTGTGTACGCCAATCTCTGCCAAATGAGGCGCAATCTCAGTGAGCATTGCATCGCGAATAGAATCCGAACAGTGCTCAAAAAGCTTCTGAACAACAGTATTACCCAGGTAGTCTGAAGCCAACTCGGCGATCTCGGGAAGCATGTCAACAGCAATGTTCTCGATCTCTGGCTGAGACAGACTCTGGTTGTCAATGCGCTTGCGAATGTCTCGGAGCTTGGGTGCGTCATGCACGCGCGTGTGAGTGGGCTCTTTAACTGGAGGAATCTCATCAGCAAAGTTGGTGAAGCCAACAGCCTCATTCAAGCTAAGGGAGATGTTGTAAGTGTCCTCGTCAGTAGCGCCAAGCGACTTGACAATCTGCAAAATATCTGCGGTCATCTCGTGCAAGGGAGGAATCACGGGGGCCGCGTTCGTCGGAGATGCCGCCGCGGCTCCATCGGTCGTGGCCGTAGCCGGGTTGGAGCCTGCATTGTCGCCTCCCTTGGCAAAGGGGTCAGGGCTCGGGGACGGGAATACGCCATCATGACCTGGAGTGTTGGAGGCCGAAGGTGGCTTTGCAAAGTTAATGCGCACCGGACCGGCACCAGGGAAGATCTCCTTGCCATTCATGGCCGTCTTGGCGGAGACTGCACTGTCAATGCGCTCATAGTTAACGAAACCGCAATTCTTGTGCGTCAGTACCCTGACCGAAGAGATAGGGCCGTATTGCTTGAACATCTCCGTCAGAGTCGAGGTCGTAGTCGAGGTAGGGATGCTGCCGAGCCACAAGGCACTTGTAGGTCCCTCAAGTCCCTCCTCTGCAGAAAGCAAGCCGTTGTTGCGACTGTTCGATCGGCCGAGGTTCATACCAGCAACAGCCTGTGGCAGATCCTCAAAGTCTTTCTCATCGGGCAAACGAATCTCTGTAGCTGTGATGGAACTGTCCAAGCGTGAAGGGGTGTGATAGAAGTTCCGAAGGCCTCGGGAACCAGCTGCGGTCAAATCCAAGCCACCGACGGTTCTGGCTCTCGGACGAATAGACTGGGAAGCCAGGTCTCGGAAGTTCTGCACAGCTATACTGTGGTTATAGATGGCAGCTTGGGTGGCAGCTAGCTGATCTTGAAGTTGGGCATATTGAATCTCCGCCAAATCTTCATACTCGTCGTCGCCCTCATCATCAGCGTACTTGTCCTTGTTGTTGACCGAGTACGAACGGAAGCGGTTGGCTTGCTTAGTGAAGTCCGCCAAACCAGGCAAGTATCCGCCAGAGGACAGCTGCGCACGAGCTGGCTGGGGGGTCTCAGCAAGTCCCAGGTAGTCGAGTGTCCTCATGTGCACAGGATCGTCGCCATTTCCCTCTTTGGAGAAAGCAGACTGCGCGGGAGAGCTGGGGCCATTGGTCGATCCAACACTTGCAATGCTGGCGAGAGTGTTTCCACGCTCGCGACTCGACGAGGGATTCCAGCTGCCGCTGAAGAGCGTTGGTCCGAAGGGAGAGCTTGTGCCGGGAATATTGTTATACGGGCTTCGCTGCGGCATAGACCCAGCTCGCAACCGTGACAAGAGCGAGCCGGGTGGGGTCTCGCTCAGACCAGGAGAAGGCGACTTGTTGAAGGGGCTTTGCGAGGGACTGACACGCGAAGACTGAGCATTCTGAAGAGTGGGAATGCTCAGCAACCCATTCCCAACGGGAGCCCCAGGGAACCGGGATGGAACCGTGCCAGCACGAGCACGCCTTCCACCGGATGGCCCACTGTCTGCAGACGGCAATTGAGCAAAGTCAGGAAACCCGTCGGTGGGCGACTCTGGGATATTCTCGCGGAGCGGAGTTGAGTTCCCGCTGGTAGGTGGGCCGCCCCAAGGATTCAGTGGTATTCCAGGCACGCCTTCCTGGGCCTGGATTTCTCGAGCTCTATACAGACGCAATTAGTTTGGTGACACATTGCGGGATGAAAGCATAACAAGTAGAGAATAACAAAGGCTGCTTTTTTCAACTTACCTCTTGGAGAATAGTCTGCCAGACCCGGACAAGTCATGCGAAGGAGAACCAGCTCCAGATCGCGTGGTTCCTGCCATCTTACTGCCAGTGGGGTTAAGTGTGCCAGACATGCCGAATGGAGATCTGACGGCCGACGCGCCGGATGATTCGATGGGAGATTGTGATCTAGCAGAGTTGGTGGTGGTGGTGGGTGAAGCTGAGCGACCCTGGCTGGTAGCTGGGTGGCCCAAGTTGAGATATTCTGATCTAGCACTTGACATTATCGATTATTCGTCCGACCTTCATTCAGAGATGCCGCCGTTATATGATGGTGGTGCTCCTGAATGTTGGTCGAGGGATGATGAATATTAGCCACTGTCTGGCAGCAGGTTGGGGCACAAGACGTCAGTCGGTAGTCGTGGGTACGTGCGTGCGTGGATGCTGCTGGAGCTTTTGGTGACAATACGATGTCAAGGACGTCTATGTGGGTCTGTCTTGTCGTGTACTCGAAAGGCCTCGCTCGATGCGATCGACTTGTGAGATTGAGATTAAACGTCGTTCGGTCAAGGGCCAGAGAGAAGGGTCAAAAGGAGTGACAATATCGAAAGTAGTAATCCCAAGGAGAGATGGGTTTATTACAAGATACGGCAGTCAGGACACTGTCTTGAGAGATCGGTCCACGGGACTCGTCAGCCGTTGGGCGGGTTTGGTCTCGAAGAGAAAATAAAACAGGGTGCGAATGAAGCGTCGCGGGCTGTCGTGAGATGACAGAAGCGGAGGGTTGTTTGGGGTCGAAGCGTCTGTCGCTCTGCCTTTTGCCTTTTACCTTCCGTGGGCGGGCGAAGCGGAAAGTTCAAAGACACAGCCTAAGAGGCTATGATAGCGGCGATTGGCGTTCGTCTTGGCAATTGGCTCTTTTAAGCTCAGTCTGCTCCCAGGCTTGCTGGAAAGTCTCTCAAGTATATCGTTAGATGGTACTCGATTATGCCCATAGGGGAACGAGACGAAGTGGCTCAAGCAAGTGGAAAGAAGAGATTTCCCAAAGCTGAGAGGACGACGAACAGCTCGGGGGGGAGGCGTGCTTCGTGACTAGAATAAAAGAAAAAATAATAAGAGACCAAGCCGATGGATCAATATACAGGCTGCATTAAGTGGCGTCCAATTCAGTTCGGAGCAATTGGAATTTGAAAAGGCCTGGAGAAGAGACCGAGGGTAGATCAAAGGGACCGGGGAAGAGAGAGAAAAAAGGGAAGAAGGTTGGAGAGGTAGATGTGTGCGTATAGAAATGGATCATGGGAATGGGAGACCAGAAGGTGGATTTGGTGGATGTAGTGGATAGATGTGTCCTTGGCTGGATCTCACGACCAGGCCCCCCTCAAGAGAAAAAAAAAAGCCTTGAACCGAGAACTGGAGCAGTAGCAAGGAAGGGGACCAAAAAAAACAGCAGTAGCAGCCGGACTGTAGGTCGGTAGGTACGCATACGTAAGGTCAAGGTATTTTTCTTTATTTTTATTTTTTTTTCTTCCAGCCAAGGTGGTCAATTCTAGGGGGCTTGAAGCACCACTCCAGCGAGGCAGATGTACACCGTATATGCGCCTAGGTAGCAAACTGGCAACTGGTGTGATGCGAGGCAGGGGTTCAGGGGACTGGGAATTGGGGATTGGAGCAGAGAGGAGCTGGCAGGTAGGTAGTGTAGGTACAGTACCTGGCCCACAACTAGTACCTAGGGCAGAGTATGTTCTGTAGTGTCTAGATGAGGGGTGGTCTGACGTCCAACTGGGCTCGGCGCAGCAGCTCCAGCAGTACTCGAGAAGAATTTCGCGCCGTTGACCAGTCACAGACCAAGAGACCCTAAATGACTGGAGTGAGGCGTTTGGACGTACGGTGACACCCGACTACTAGAACAGAATAGCGGCAGTTTGGGGAAAAGGTGAAACACGATGCTTTCTCGATTCAGGGGAGAAGAGAGGGGCCACACAGCTGATCCGTCATCTTTATAACTGGTGTATGCAAGTCCGGTAGGCCAGACTGGAAGCACGGTTCATGTTCCCATTGACGTGCCTCCGCGTACCTTGACAGCTACAAAGTGAATGTATCTGCGATGCATGTAGCCTGTAGTTGAAGCCTACTACA
Source organism: Neopestalotiopsis rosae (assembly GCA_023078685.1). NCBI lineage: Eukaryota > Fungi > Ascomycota > Sordariomycetes > Amphisphaeriales > Sporocadaceae > Neopestalotiopsis > Neopestalotiopsis rosae. The sequence continues at coordinate 76,588 of JALGAS010000014.1, read as the reverse complement.
AGACAGAACGACAATAAATGAAGATTGTACGTACCTGCGTGTCCTTTCTATTATACAAAGGTCATAACAGACCTGAAAGGCAAGTCAACCATAACCCCTTGGATTGATACATCTATTCTTTCTTTCCCGATATATGTCGCCAACACACAATTGTATCAAAGTAGTCAGTCACTGTAGGTAAAGCAGGCAAACAAATTTTTGTGTTTTCTTCCGCGTTTATCTTGTGCATGTACATATTTGTACGCGAAAAAAGACACTCGAGAGGATCGCCATCTCAGACGATGACATTGACCTGTCAAATTGATTAACTGTCCGCATTCGTGATACGGGGTTGAGGATCATGAAGCACAGTTCACAGTGATCGAAATCGCTTCCCACATTCAGTTGCTGGCTGGTGCCTGTGAAGAAATGCCCCTGCTTCGTGAAGCAGTACTTTCCTCTAGTACAATCCCTATCATTAAAGATTCATGCTGCGACTGTACATGTCAGTAAGATTCTTCCACGTCTACGCCGGACTTCAATACTCTTCGGATACACCCAATATTGTCAATTCACTATGCAATTGAGCAAGCAAACAAACCCTATATGGTGGTTGATAACCTTATGACCTACCCTAGGTTTTACAAGGCAAGGTCCACTATCCATATATCCGACAGTCCTATGGCCCCTTCCCCTCAGCTGCAGGTACCAAAGACTGTTTGTTCGTCCAGTGCTGCGCCTGTCTCGAGGGCCATTCTCCTACACAATCATGAGACCGATTACAAAGAACGCATGAAAAGCCACGTCAAGAGCTGATGACATGCATCCTCCGTAAATGGCTTCTGTCACAACTGTAGAGAGTAAAGTGGGAGATCTCGACTAGGGGCCTGGAACTCCTCCGGCTATGTCATGGATCAATGTCACGGCATTCGCCCTCGCCATGTGCCCGTCGGTATGAGTTTGTATGCCCTATTCAGCTACCAGACACTCTTGTCTCTCTCGTCCAGAGCTTCTCCAACATCAGCGGGCTGCGCAAATTCGGTGTTGGACACTTTTTCCACCTAACAGAGTATCAGCAAGAACGTGCCGTTACTGCCACTACTACACAGTACTACGGGCTACTTGTCAACATCACGTCCCATGCTACAAGACAAGCTACTGGAGGCCCTAGTCATCACGTTCATCACTACCGTAGGTACGCTAGTCATCCGAAACTACCTGGTACCGTGAACCAAGAACTGTCCGATCGGTATTGGAGTGGTAGCGCATTGCGCAGACCAGTTCATGGCCAAACCGAAGCCCCCCAAGATTCCCTCCCTTGCCGCCCACCAAACAGTTACGCCAACGGGAGCAGATCCTGTGGATCACTGCATAGAGTTGAGCACGATCGCATCTACGTACATACTAGTTCGCACAGACAGACGCAACAGAGTCCCAAGATGCGAACAAAAGCCCAGCTCTTAACAAGTACTTTCCAACAAAGTGCCCCCCGGACAAAGATCATCTATACACGGAGTCGTCTAGTCTCCTCGTTCCAGGAATTAACTCATGGCCCGAACGCGGGAGCTATTTTTGATTCTACACGGCGCTCACTCCAAATAGCATTGACCTGAAGTGGAGTCGCCAGGCGACACACGGCTTCACATAAACGACGAGGCACATTCTATTATGCCCATTTGGGCGGTCTCAAAGTCACATCGTCTGGGTGCACTAGATTGGATTCGGCAGTATAAAACATTCTCGAAGACGTGCAGAATGTGCGATGCCGTCCAGGGCAATCATTTATAAGGGTTGCCGGAATATGGATCCCAAATCAAGCCTACTCATCCACAGCCAGAGTACCGCTCTGCTTCGACCTGCTTAGTCCCCGCCTGATAATGCAGTGCAACATCTCTCCAACTCCAGGCGGAAGAGACGTCACTTATGCCCGGGCACTTGGCCAATGAAGCGAATAAATTGGTGAATCCGGATTAGGTGCCCGTTGAAACGCCGAGGTCGTGTAATATTCAAGGAACACGAGGGTCACGAATACCGCGGCGGACGAATGAGCACAGCTCGGCATCAATTTTGACGCTCTTCAATTGACAGGTCCCCTTATTTGAAAGCGGAACCCAAGGGACGTTGCTAGCCAACAGGCGAGTAGCCCTTGGTATAAGGTAGAGCAACCGCGCGTGCAATGTTCCATGCCAGGAACGAGCCATCTACGTGAAGTACCGCACAAGACAAACATGATTGGCAGATGTTGAGAAAAAGGAAACTTGATTCCATATGCTGATTATACTAATACTGTAGTCATTTAGCATTCTGCCAGTCAGTGATCATGGACAGGCAGTAGTGGCCTGTAGGTCTTGCATACTACAGTACCATGATACTTGCTGCATACATTTTGTTGGAGTGCGCCATGCATGGAGACGACGATCACGACCAGGGACAAATATGGGATGGTAGGTGCAGGTAGCTCAGGATTGTGACGATTCCCGGTCCCGTCGCTGCCATGAAGGGGTGCTCTCGGAATCATGCCAGGCCAATCAAAAGGTCAGACGATAGAGTGACCAGGGTATGGAGAATCTGAAACAGCACAATACGTGATGCGATATGCCCGCTTATCATCAGGTACCTACCGACAGCCCGACTAAACTCTGGACCTACATACGAATCACTCAGCCTGCTTATTGTGCCCGCTGTGATCTCTCTGTCTGTCTGTTGGGCCAAGGTCTCTGAACTCTCACTCGGCCGATGTTGAATTCCTATGCCCTCCTCAGTCTCCTCCCTACTGCGAGCCGGAAAGCGAAAGCGAACACACATGACCAATCAAAGGAATCCAGAGGACTGGAGAATCCATTATTTGCAAGAGAAGGTTTGCCCAGCACATGCAGTGTGTCTTGATTTTTCAGTTCGACGCCGCTGTCAGTGCCGGTCATACTGCGGGATCGGCTACCGGATGGTACCTGAAAAGTCTATCTACCGCTATTGATTACCAGCACATTAGCGAGCTGTCACTTGCCTACAAACCAGTTCGGCACGTTCCCAGAAAGGTGGGAAATCGACCAGAATGTCAAAGCCCACGCAGGCGGGCAGCTTAAAACTCCTGGAGAACGGCCAAAAAAAAAAAAAAAAAAAAAAAAAAAAAAAAAAAAAACCTATATTTATTTTCTAGGTATCAGCTATTCTTGTCTTCGAGCTGGAGCCAAACTCCCCGTGGTGTTCTAGGCATTATTAGGGCGCCTTGGCTAGAACATGGCATGTCGTCAGCCAGTGACGTCGCGTGAAACGACCCAGCTCATCTAAACCATCTGCCGCACGCACACGCATTCGACTGTAGAGCAGAGAAAGAAGGACAATCCATTTTGAGATGCTTCAGCAATTCCTGCTACTGGCTTGTTTAATAGCAGAATGGTAACTAAATAAACCCGCTCTCAATCATGCTGGCCAGTATGCTAAGATGCATCAAAAGCTAACAGATAGTGGTCCTATTCCACTTTGAAGAAGCAACAAGTAGCAGCACACTCCAGGCCTCGGATCTCTCAAAACCCTGCATCGCATCGGCCCCGGGGACAAGATTAAGCTTAAGTCGACCGGCTCGCAATACTCGAAAGGGCATTCGCATGAGATAAACTCGCAGCTGCATGTGATTTATGCCAAAGAAAGCAAACGAAGATCATCACCAAGACAAGATGTGCGTATATTCCTTGCATGCTACAAGTGTCTCATGTTCTGATGGGGATCTTTTTTTTGCTTCTTGTGTCAGAATTAATCAAAGAAGCCCCCTTGTGCTGGCTTTTGACGGTATGTCTATCTTGAGTATAGTTGTCATGTGCTTTGATCGAAACTTGTCAACTTGCTTCTTCTTGCTCTTGGTTCCCGTGTTCTTCTCTATGCCCGAGGAAGGAAAGTCATGAACCCACTGTGGACTGACGTCCTCAAGCTTCGTGCATGTTCTGATTAACTGAAATACTGACTAGAAAGCATTAATGATTACAAAGAGCTCAACATATATTGTGAGACCATGATAAGAGGTGACGTGTCAGTCAGCAACTCCGAAAAGACTTTCACGAGATCATGAAAGAACCCCTGGTTAGATTCTTTCAGAAGAAAGCCGCCTCAACGATGATACCAACCTCGTTGCAATACTTGATGATCTCGGGGCAGCCCTCTCCTTCTGCCCACCGAAACGGGGGACTGGTGGAAGCCCCACCGGCCGGTTCCTCCCAGATGGATCGCGACCGTAGACGCGCGGGTTCAATGTCCTCGGCGTAGGCTTCAGCGCAAGAACACGGTTCGAGGGTCCAGCTGCCGGCTGCGGGCAACGAGGGCGTGCCGAGGCAGAGTAACAGGCCGATGTCGCCTTGGGGGAAAGAGGAGGGGAGCTTCGTCGTAACAGTTGCCAGATCCCGCCAGAGCCAAAGGGGGTTTGCCGGGACAAGAAGAAGAGCAACGCGGCGCGGGTGGCTGTCGAGGAAAGGGTCCCGTCTTCGGGCAGGTGGCCGGACCTCTGATGCGGGGCCCCTTTTCGCGAAACGGCGCGGGCAAACGGCGCCTAGATGGACAGGTTTGGCAGCCGATGCGAACGTCGCGTGCTAGATGATGGATGGGAGGGGGGAGATGGCAGCATCCAGAGATCTTCTAGGGACGTCTACAAGATGGGTCTGAGACGAATGTTGGTCATGATCCTTCTCCCAAAAACACCATGACTTTGATAAGAGAGCAAAAAGAGGTTTGGCCATTGTCTTCTGCTTGCCAATCAAGAGGAAGATTCATGTCGAAGCATATGTGTGCGTGTGGCAGTGTGTGTGGCACGTTAGAACCTCCCTCTAGAAGAATATGTCTTGGTCACTCTGTATGCTATTTGCATATCAGCAGGGTCATGAGGTTGTACCACTTCCGTATCTTCGTTTTGACGTCAAGTAGTTCGATACTAGGAACAGGTATAAGAGGCATAGGAATCACTTGTCGGCCAGTCGAAGAGTGTTGATGCAACAAGCTGATTGCGAGCAATCTGCCCAATTATTGTCTGAACAACCAATGTTTTAACAACCGCCGTAAATACATAATATACAATTGTATGATGTTCCATTACGGGCACTTCTATCAAGGCTTGACGTAATTGTACCGTACAGCATTTGCATAGGAAAACCAATAAGTGGAAAACCCGTCAAAGCTCTAAGATTTCTAACACTTCGGCTATTCTTGCAACTTCACATGTTTTACTAACAATATACCCATACATGTCATCTCGGAAGTGCCAAGTACTCTAGCTTAAACCCAAGACAGAAAACTATATGTGGTGCAAAATCGCAAGACATATATTCGCAACGTGCTCCAAGACACGTGAGCGCGCACCAAGAGTCTCATATGCGCCAAACACGCGAGCTTTTCTAGAATTACATGTTTCAAATGACTTGTTTCTGGGTATCAAACGCCCGCGCTATCACTACTTTGGATAAGTACACATGATTCCCGCATTGAGGTGAATGCGCACAATGATCGCTCAGAGACTGTAGGCCATAGTCACAGTGGACTGAGTGTGTTGTCGTAGCCGAGGACTATGTGCCCTACAATGCCCACTCGTTCTTGTCATCGTCTATGGTGATGAATGGCTCGTCGATGCGCTTGATCGCATAGTCGCTGCAAAGGATACTGAATGACTGGTTAGAATTCGCCTGACATCTCTTGAGGATTGTACTTACCATGCTGAAGCGACAAGTGCGTCCAACTCGGCGACCATGGCATCCTTCTTGGAACCACTGACGAGACCCTTGCTAATTTGTACCTGACACTCTTTTATCCTCTTACTCTTGCCCACGCCCGCCTGTTTGAGAACCTCTTTTCCTAAACAGTCCGAGTGGAAGGCGTGTTGGCAGGGAAAGACAAAGAATTGTCTACTCAACAAGGGCAGGGTGCAGACGTAGCACTTCTCACCCGGCTCAACGATGGCGTAACGATGATCAAGAGCCGCAATGTCGATCTTGATATTTGCAGCTGTCTGAGAGCTCTCATCCATTTCCTGCTTGAGTCCATCAATGTTACGACTGTAATCTTCAAGCGCATTGCAGATCTCATCTTTGAAATCATCTATCACGACAAAGTCTGGAAAGAATGGGATCAAGTCCTCAATTTTGAGTAGGTCGCATCTCTTCAAGAAGTCGATTGCCGTCTTGATGCCATTGGATTGCGAAATGACCTTCTTCGCTACCGCAAGCCAAAGCTTCTTGCGAAGCGCCGGGTTATTCATGGGTCGGTCAGCAATAATGGCGGCGTACTCTGTTTCGTTGTGAGACAGGGCGAGATCCACAGCCTGTACATATTGTCCCATGTTGGTGTAGATATGAACACAGGCCAGTGTCCGCTTATTCTGTATACACAGCCGCAACGCAAAGTCGGGATCGAACCGGGGCTCATCGCCTTCGGACTCGAGGTAGCTGAGGAGGCCTGATTCATCCTTGTTTGGGTGCGCGGCATATATAGACACCAAGGTGTTGTGAACCGCAGCATCGGTAGAATTGAGCTGGTTGATGACATATTGCAAATAACGAACTGCTTGGTTCTGTATAAGCGAACCTGAAAAGGTGCGATCGTAGTCCAAAAGAGCCGGGATGATGTTCCGTGGCTTGAGGGTCGGGTGTCTCATCATGATCTCGACGAGTTCGGGTGCAACGTGCGTCATGAGCACACTGCTATACCGATAGAAAACCTCGGGGTCTGTCTGTTTCTTGAGCACATTCAACGCTTCCGTCCACCTTTCTCTTTGCACCCAATAGGAGAGCACATAATTATAGTCGTTTGTGGCGTTGGCAAAGAAGAGTAGCTCTTCTTCGCGCGCATGGCTGCTGATAACATCGTATATAGTTTTGCGGTCCAGATCTGACTTGTGCTTGTTGACAAAGCTCTGAAACTCTTCGCGAATCGTGCTCAGTTGTTCCTTTGACTGATCCGTGTTGAGATTCTCCACTAGCTCGGCTTCAGTCTTGATCGTGTCCTCCAACGAGTTGAGTTTGGCCATGAAGATTTCAACGAGCCACGTGGCAATCATCATCCTCTGCATGATCTGGGCTTTCTTGTATGTTGTTAACTTTGTCAACAAATATTTTCGTAGCGCATCATTTTGGTTGTGGTCGATGAATGTAAGCGAAACCTCTTCAAACGATTTACTGCTCTTGCCATACACACCGGCAGCTTCGACGAATTGCCCTTTAGAGATGAGATAATCTCCCGAAGCCATGGCAATGGCATCTTTCTGCGAAGCCGTGTGCGCATATTGCAAAGCTTGGTCGAATTGCTGACTCTCAAGCATTATCCGCCAGATATCCCTGTCCTCATCCCGAACGACGATTTCAAAGATCTCTTGAGGTGTGAATAGCCAGAATGTATTCTTCTGCTGGTCCACATAAAGACCCAGCGCTTTTTGCCCCGGCTCTAGGATGACTTGATCATAAATAACGGCTCCCGTCAGACGGTTGGCAGCAACGACCCTTTCGCCAACTAGATTGACTACGTGCCACTGCGTTAATATGGTGGCATCAACGAAGTCAGCTGACGTCTTCTTCCGACCAGAGGTGTCCGGCGTCACTATCTGGGCCCTAGGCAGCAACTTTGACTCGGCATAAATCTTTGAGCCCAGATCCGAGGTCGTTGGCGTGGACAGCAGCTTGCCATGATAGACACCATGTGACGAAAGCCATGCAAAGGCCCTTTCGATTGACACGTCATCGTAAGCGTTTGCGCTGGGCGAGTCGGGAGACACGGCCAATGTAGACGGCGCAGACCCAGAGACCCTGGATAATTCGTGAATGGTGGGCTGTTCGGAATCGAAAAGCTTGGTGTAAATCGAGCCGCTACCCTCGTTATGACTTCGGCCGACCTTGCCAACCAGGTGAAAGAGGCGGCTCTGAGTGCTTATGAGCACTCTTCTCATGTCTGACCTCCCACCGAGGTTGTCGACCCATAGTCCGGTGACCGGGCCATCGGGCAGCTTTTGCAGTACCTTGAGATACTTTTCCTCCTTCCTGTAGAACTCGTTTGTGCTCTCAATAAATGTTTCGTAAATGTTCCCGTCACTGGCGCCGAGCAATATTTCCCTCGTTGAAGCAGTTGGCAAGCTAGGATTCCAGGCAACGCTCTCAATTGTGACGCCGCGCAAGCGAGTTAAGGGTCGGGGCTGCCTGCTCTGCGAGTGTAAATAGTAGTTCTCTCCGAGGCTGGTGCAAATGAGCAGATGCGAAGCTGTCGGGTCGAGGAACATGTGGCGTATGACCCCGACCTCGGACGGGCGCTTGGGGAGGTCAATGTCGTCGATGTCTTCGGGTCGGTTGAGGTCGATGCGCAAGATGCGACCGTTGGACAGGGCCAGCACCAGGACGTTGTTGGCAACTTGGGCGGCTACAAAGTCGGCGGCGATGCTGAACTGCAGCTGCACCGGCTCAATGTCGAAGATGGGTAGACCGCCGCCGGCACCATCGTCGAGCGACAGGCCAGCGACGCCATTGGTGACAGCCGAAAAGCCGTCGGTGCCGTCGAAAGCCATGATTTCCTTGATCTCTTTCAACTGAGCATGTCGGCCTGCGGTTTGTTGTCGAGTCCCGTCGATCGTCGTCACGACAGCACGCGCTGGGGGCAGCTTGGGGGGAGGCTGGCGAGTAGAAGGTTTGAGCTGTCGAAGTTGCACGCTGCTATTTCCTAACCTAGCTGTTGGGCTTGGAGTAGGTAGTGTACCGATTAGAGCACAGGCTTGACAGTTAGTTGGGACCGCCAGCGCAGATAAGCGGGGCTTATGCAGATACCGAGATGTGACCCATGACGTCGGGGAGACATGTAACCCAAGTACCTTGCCTAGCGTAGCAGTGTCCTTTAAGCTGCAAGGGATACATACTTGACATCTCTGGGAGCATTGCGGGCGAATGCATAAACTAAGAAGATAAAAGTCTGGAACGATTGCGATCAGATCTAGGGAAAACCAGACAATTACTCATGAAGCTTGGAAATGATTGAGCAGACTGTTGAATTTATGAAATATCCTAAGATTAGAGTGAGGAATCAGATTGATCATATATGATCCAAGAAAAGAGGATATCGCGGCCGCTAAATAAGCAAAAGACCCCCCTCCCCATTTGATAAATTCATACAAATTACACATCTCTTTTCCAACCCGCGAGAAATCTTCCAGTAACAGCTCTCCGCCCACACATGAATGGCCGACCCTGTTCACTAAGCTGCCAGCAATCAACAAACCGGCCGGCCCTACATTCTATCTGTATCATGTCTCATTGATGTGCTCTGATCTTGTCTTTGCCCTGATTCTTGAGGAAATAACTCATATCTGTCGTGATGTCTTGAACTTGATGATGTAATGAAATTGTTGCAACGAGCTCTTCAAGCGCAATGCCGTTGTTGAGTTGACCTTGTGGGCTACAGAGCTCGGTGTTTTGTTTACCAGTATTCGCCTTTCGTGCTTCCAAGGTTTGGTGTGCTGAGATTAAAGTCATCGCGGATGTCTCCATCTCCTGCTGTATTGACTTGGGTCGTTCAGCGAATATGCTCACTGCCTTAGAGTTGCGCGTGGAGGAGTATGTCTGTTGCAACTCTATACCGGAGCCAGTGTATTCGCGTTGCCTCCAGCAGCGAATGCGGGTAGGTCTTCTCCCACAGCTGGGTCTTGCGTTTCGATGTCCATAGTTTCGTGCGCATTGTCCACGGAGACCGGTCGCTCCCCGTCCAACGGCTTTCTCCCCTTCATGACCTTCATTCTCATATTGAATGTCCTGGACTTTTCGCTGTCCAAAGCAATGTTGGTGAACACCTTGCGAAATTCCTTGATCTCCCACCGAAGCTCCTCGGCCGTGTAACCTTTCCTGGAGGTGAGAAGTCTCAGAGCGTGCGCTTCGAGGCCATCCAATATCGCTTTCATGAGCAAGTGGCCAGAGGACATTTGCTTCGGATTGATGGGCATGTCAGTCTCTATCACCTCAATATCCACAAAACCAGCAGCGTCAAGTAGTTCTGACTTGAGGTGAGAATTCTCGATCGTGTATCCCGACTCCATGGCGGCCTCTTTCCAATCCTTTGCGCAACGATGAACACCCGACTCCGGAGGGACATTGGCGAGATAGTTCTCCGAATGCCACAGATCGTAATCCATGACCTCGATCCAGCCTCCGGGTTTGCAGACCTTGAATGCTTGTTCGTACACAAAAGGCCAATCCTTGAAGGCGCCATCCATGTTGCGAAGGTGGACGAGGTCAAAGGAGTCGGGAGGACGCAGCCACTCCAGCTCGGCATTGTCAATTTCCCAAAAGATGTTCTGGCCGGCATACTTGGGAAAAATGTCTGCTATATCAGTACCGGTAACTTCGCAGTCGGGGAAACGATCGGCCATGTCCATGGCCCATTCCCCGGTTCCGGTACCAATATCCAGGATGGATGTCGGATCCTCCAAATCCACAGTCGTCGGCACGTCCCCGAAAGCGCTCTTGTAGCACTCATTGACCAACAGGAGGCGCGTTTGTTCCTCTTCATCGTTTGGCATAAAGTAAGATCCGGTATATCGTCTCCCATTTTCCCATACATATTCCACCTCTGCAGGGGCAATGGAGCGATTTGAATTACTTTGTGGTAAGTCACATTAGCAGCGGGAAAGTGCCAAGCCGGGACAATAACATATTTAACTTACAGGGTAGTATAATCGTCAAATCTTCTATGGAACCCATGGTCTAAAACCGAGGCAGGAAAATGGCTGCGCGCATATAGGGACGTCGTATCATCATGATGGTACCCGCGTGTGGTCTTGGGACCCTCTTCGAGTTCTAGGTCGGTTAGCATAGGGCTAGCATCGTCCGTGCTCTGCTGCTCGCTCGACTGATCGCCAATCGACATCTCGTCATCAACGGGCACGTCCAAAGTCGGCTTGTGTTCGCCCCCTGGCAAGGCGCATTCCATGTAGGCGCTGGATTCCATTACTGCACAGCTATCTTTTCACTCTTTTTTTTTGTTTCTATTCTCTTCTGGTCCTTTGAAAGTGTATGCCTTCGAAACAACGTGTTTGGCTGGCTGTCGAAATAGTCCGTATTATAAAGAAGTGTTGCTGTTGTAGTCCAAGCCAATGTTCATGGTCACTTTCTGGTGTGAGAAATGTTTGTGTTATCGAGAAAAAGACACCCTTCACCTGGCGCTGTGTACTGGCTTATAGACACGAATAACTTTATATGTCTAGATGGTTGCAGATGTTGGTGGGTAATTACTTCATCTATACCCTGCCAATTCGTGTCTGACCTAGGTGAGTTGTAAGGTCGTTTGTCTCGCAATCTGACGGAGTGTGTCGCATACAATATGTTGGCGTTGAAATGGGGGCGGATCGAGAAACACAAGTGTGAACGAGGCGCCAACTTTGCTGCCTACGTCCGTGTGCCTAGACTGGGCGTGTGATGGAATGAGCTGCCAGAAGAATACACGGCCGTATCAGCTTCTACGAAACGACCAGGCACATATCAGACAGACAGATGGATGTGTGAGCGAAGGGAAAAAGAAGGTGGGTGTGAGTCAAGATAATGGGAGCTCGAGGCCCTTTGGCAAGTGAAAGAAGGTTTGGGGAAGTTGGTTCACACATTGATTCGTTCGAGGCCGTTCCGTGCCCCAGTTGGCTGTCAGCAACCACAACCCAGCAAGCAAGCCCAGATCCTTCCAGGGATGGCACGGTGACCCCCTGGGGCACAGGCTGCAGGTGCCCTATCAGACGCTGCCCTTCAGGCTGACCCGTGCAACTTGGCCGACTCCCCGGCCCAGCTGCGGGGAGCACATCTCCAGCGAGATTCTCCACCAAACTCGCTAATGTACTGGCTGGGTCCCGCGCCGGGGTTGCCAGTGGTTGGCTTGAACGGTTTTCCAGGGTCCCAGATTCACCAGCAACCCTCCCGAGCTCCGACTTTGGGTGTACGACCAGGCTGTGACACGGACTGGGCTAGGCTACATGTACGACGAAGCAAGATGCCTCGCAAGATTATCTTGATTTGTTTTTTTCGTATCGTATAAACTAGGTGGCAGGCATTTTAGATTGCTAGCTTGTTAACATTGACTTGACCGCCATCAAGAAAACCGACAAAGTCTCCCAATTTGTTTGGAGCCAGATACGAAAGGATTAGGACAAAGAAAGCCCGGTGTTCAACTTGGCCGCCCTCCTGCATATAGTCCTACGGACTTCGGAGCGAGAGCCAACCGTGGCTTAGTTGACCATCATATCACTAATTTCATGATAAACGATGCAGGAGACATGGGGTGACTAAGCGATTTTGCATGGTCCTAGGCAGATAAATGTTTGCTTCCTCCCAATTAGGAATATGTGAGTGAGCCAACCCAAATTGACTCAATGGTAGGCTGCATGCGCCCAGGGCTTGCAGGATGAAGGGCGCACGTGGGTACATGTCGCGACCACCTTTGCTATCGTACATGCGATCATTTCGTCCATGTTTGGCTTTTCTGCACTTTTTGATTTTGCAAAAAAAGAAGACTCTTGGTGGCTCGAGCAATACCCCAGACATGCTTGACGAGTTCTAGCCATACAGTTGGCGCGCATCACTTTTACTTCACATGAGCAGCGCCCTTCGCAATTAGCAATTATGCGCCCGAAAAGATGTCGCTCCGTTTGTATTGTTCAAATTTTGACGCCTCTAGCGTAATTTTCATGGTACAAAGCAGTCTAGACTGATCCCCCCAAATGGTGGCCCTTGTGCATTGGTGTCGACTCCCATAACTCCTTGATCAAGCAAGTATTGTCATTATATTCGTACACAGTCTTCGAGATTGGCTCAAGCGGCGACAGCACCAAGCGTCCCGTTGGTCTCACTAACCTTTCGCTTCTTGACATGCGGGTGTTCCGAGATCTCAGCGTTGTCATCCTTTTCGACTGTACTAATGTCGCCATTTGTCTTGACGACTGGGAACGGGCTGAGCACATTGCTAATGTCGCCCCACCACTTCTCTCCATACAGTCTGTACCAGTTGACTGTGATCTTGAGGCCAGCCTCGAAGGGTGTCTTCTGGTCCCAGCCCAATTTACGGAGCTTGGTTCCGTCGACGGCGTAACGGTGGTCGTTGAAGGGTCTGTCATGTGTGTACTTGACCCACTTGTCAAAGTCGGCCTTGCTGTTATTCGGGAGGCCCATCTCCTTGAGCAGCTTGACGCACAAGTCCATGTTGGAAATTTCGTCATACGATCCAACATTGTAAATATGACCGAGTGTACCCTTGTGCAGGATCGTGTCAAAGGCGTCTGCCGCGTCTCCGGCAAAGAGATATCTGCGTGTAGGGCTTCCGTCACCGTGCAGAACAACAGGCTGTCCACGGTTGAGAAGCGCAGTAAACTTTGGAATGATTTCTAGTGGTTCGATATCAGTGAGCTGCGCATGAAGGGCAGTGGTTTGGCCTGCAACTTACTCTCTGGAAATTGATGGGGGCCGTACACGTTGTTGCTTCGCACAATAATGACTGGCAGCTTGAAGCTCTTCATGTACGAGTTTACAAGCATTTCAGCAGCAGCCTTGCTTGCAGCATAGGGATTGGTTGGAGCCAGAATGCTGGTCTCCAGCAGGTCGTCATCGTCGTCCTTGACCTCTCCATAGACCTCATCTGTGGAGATGTGAATGAATCTCCTGATACCAAGCTTCTTGGCACTCTCCAGCATGACATGCGTTCCATAGACATTGGTGTGGGTGAAGCCATAGGAGTTGCCGAAACTCAAATCGACGTGGGACTGCGCTGCAAAGTGAAAAATGGTGTCAATGTTGTGGCGCTCCATGCAGTCGAGGACCTCCTCTGGTTTTGTAATGTCACCATGATAGAAGGTGAAGTTGCGCTTGTTGTTGAGCATGCGCGTATTGTTCAGGGACGAGCAATAGTCCAGCTTGTCAAAAGACACAATGTTGTACGCGTGTGGGTAGGTCAAAGTCAAATGCCGGACCAGCCAGCAAGCGCTGCATAGCTCGAATACACTGATTAGTCGCCCGATCTCAGAAATGGGGGGGTGCCTTCCCCCGAGAGAATTCTTAGCCTCACTCACATGAAGCCAGCGCCGCCCGTGATCATGATGTTCTTGACATCGGGCAGCGGCTCAAACTTGGTAGTGCCTGTCAGCACCGGTGCATCCTGCCAGACATCTCCGTTGCCGTAATTGTATCCATTTCCGTTGGCGACGGCTGTGGTGGGAATGGCAAGCTGTGTCAGCGATTGTGGCCTGGAGATTGGGTGTGATGCTGTGACTTACCAGGATGGTGGCCATTGGTGTTGTTATGATGGCTGGCGGTCATCTTGTCCAGCCGTGTGCACCGAAATCTTGATACGTTTTTTGGTTGCTGTTGTTTTGGACTAGCTCAATGACCAAGTGTCGAAAGAGGGGCGAGAAGTGTGTTCTCTCAAAGTAGGTAGTGAGCGAGCGCAGAGCGATTATTACAAGAGGTCAATGTTTCTGCCCAGGGCGGGCGGGAAATTTCATCAAAAGAATGACCGGAAGGGATCCCTTGGCTGATGGTTTCCTCCAATCGGGTCCGAAAGTCAGGAAACGAGCGTATTCTCAGTCGTCAACCCTCGAATGAGTGGCAGATGTCGCTGTCTTGGATTGATCTGATGCACGGCGCAGGGTCCGACGACAACGCAAGTGAAAGAAGGGTAGGGATTGGCGTATGAGGCGGATGTCTGTCTTATTTGGATGTGACGTCTGATTCGAAAGGTGGGTTCCTTGAGCTTATGACAGACGATGCGCAGGAAGCGCCCGCGTTCCCTCTCCTTCCCTCTGCTAGGCGATTAAGGCTTTTTCTTTTCTTTTCGCCCTTTGGTCTCACTTGAAGTCTGACGGACTAGGTCTGAATCAGTTCAACCACCAAAGGGGAATGATGTGTGCAGCGGCTGAGCTGAGAAAGAGTCAAAAGTAGGTGGTACTTGGGTAGTTGGTGTTAGCAAGCAAAAATAGCCGTGCAGAGCTAGAGTTATTAGCTCACCAGAGCGCTGGGCAATCGCGGGACAAACTGGCGACGGTGCGTCTGGGGCCTGAAATCGATCCGCGCAGCTGGGTACTAATAGACGAATGCCTCAAAAGTAAAGTACACTTTAGCCACCCCGTCCCCAGCCCTAGGTCAGTTGATATGGGCAATGTTGTTTGTTTTTTCTCTAGGAATGGCGATTCTACAAGGTGAAAAGAAAAATAGAAGGAAAAGCAAGGTATGTAGAAAAAGTTATTGTACCAACAACATCGAAGGCGCCCAAATTAAACAAAAAAAGATGCGCGCGGCCGCTAGGAACGCACCCAGGCACAAATCAAGCCACCTACATTTTTGGAATGACAGGAAAAGCCCCTGCGAATAGGAATCAACTTGGAACTTGACCGTTCAGATCAGCAGGTTAGGAATCCTAATTACATTTGATTGCTTATATTGTCAAATGATAATATATGAACGTCATTCGTAGTTTGGTCAAGGCAGCTTGGCGTATTTGGCATAGCAGAGGAATTGCAGCATTATGCATATGTACGTGATGTACCCTGCCAGCCCTGCAAAGTGTGATAGGTGTCCAGATTTCTTGCACGGAACGTCGGTCGCCCGCCAAGTCGGCCGGCGGATGGGGCCTCGAATCCGGGGCGTATGTGACGGTCGTGAGCTCGGCTGACTTGCTTGGTATCTTATTGATCGGAACAGGGGTCTGAGCAGCCAGACAACCAGACTACGGCAGCTGGGCCCTATAGTATACTTCCATCTTTGTCTTCTTACCCCTCCGCTGCCATTAGAAAGAAAAGAGAGGTTTCAGCGCCACTATCTTCGTATCGCTATCACGTAAGCCTCCGAACCTACATACGCAAGCCTACGCCTCAAATCCAGCTTACTTTATTGCTTAGCATTATATATTTCTTTTCGTGTGGCCAAAGACGCTGCATGTCTTGCTAGACTGAGCAGTACTTTACACCCTCGAGCCATCCTACGCAATGAGAGGCTGCACTATGGTTGTAATATCAATGGTTCCGAGCCCCAATGGTCTAACGAAGCACTTGGTGGAGATGGGGAGTTTGTTAGCAGTAGTATGCACAAAGTGTATCCGAGTATACAGTAATATGGATACCTTGGGAATAGCAATAATAGCGGGACGGTATCATGGCATGAGTATACTCGGCTAATCGCGTTTCGGAGTGTTATCGTTCAGAGTGATTACCGCACGTGGGAGGCAATGGATAGAGTTTATGATATTGTCCAACGCGGCATGTACGTATCACGGGATCCAGACCACTTCTTCTTGGCCAATTAAAGGCTGAGGCTACGCAATATAAACATGTTGCAGTTCACTGTGCACAGAAGAGCACGATTCTCAGACACAAAGTCCAGCTGGCCATAGATGTGCAAATGGGGTACACGTTTGGTGTCATTCAGTAAATTGAGCCACCAGACATCATTGAGGTCTTTTGCCATGGGCAATACAGTTTTGTAACATCGCACCAGGAGCCAGGAAAGTCGACGGCAAAAGGGTGCCGGCCGGCTGATGTACGTTCAGCCTGGAACGTAGCACATGTTCCTGTCTCACCAAGACCGTGCGTGCCTTGGATTATCTCGTGTTCAGGGGACGGCCGGCTGGTAGGGCTTAAAGACGGAAGAGTTGGAGAACACTCCATGTTGCTCAGTATGGTACTTTCGACATGACAATAAATAGTTCGCCTCTCGATATCAACCTCGAAAGGTATGTATGGATCGGTGTATACAGATGAGGCGAGATGCACGCACGCGGGAGACCTGTCATTATCCCTGGCCGATGGGGGGTTGTGCAGGTAAGTAATGCATTCTCAGCCCAGATTCTGTGGAACAATACTCTATCTTGCTTTGCAATGACCCCAGGTGACAGCAGTCGAGATCAATCAATTACTTCTTGAGCTAAAGAGACACGATTGATTGAGAGTGAGACATGTTGAGTTTACTCGCAAGAAAAGGACAGTTTTCAAAAACGAAAGCTGTCCTTGAGCCACATTCCGAGTTGGATTGACAGCTGTATAGTCATGTCTCACCCCGAAAAGCAAATGATCCTCGAAATCCTGGGGCTTCATTTTCGATCCCCCCACGGTAGCACAACCTGTGCCGAGCTGACTGCTTGGCGATACCCGTGCAACCAATGACATGCGCAGTTAATGAATCGATGCTGACACTTACAGATTGGTTGCACAACAAGATACACAATGCTGACTTCTCCCGCCAACATATATCCGAGCCTCTAGACAAAGTTATACGCATTACACAGAAGAATCCCTCGAGAAATGAGAGAGGTTGTATCTGTTTCAGGAATGTGGTGGGGCCGGGGGGAGGAACGAGCGGTGGGCACAGGAGCCAAAGGAGCAAGCATTTATTGGTATCGGCTGCAGATCGTGAGTTTCCTCTGAGACATCACACTCAAAGCAAGCAATCAAACAAACCCTTTGGGAAGAGGGGAGTAAGTTTTGAGTCAAAGTTTGTGTTGTGGCAGCTGACGAGGGCGGCATACAGCAGGTACCCTTTGCAGCTGCTGAACGTGGCCCATCACACAATAGCTTATCATACAGCCTTTCTGTGAGGTCGCGATCGCGCCTCATGTAGTGTGATGTATGTGCGCAAACCTTGAGTTATACCAGACCCCTCGCGGCGTAGTGTGGTTCGGGTACGTAGGAGTGGGCTACATATTTGGTAGGCTCTGTAGGAAGGAGGAATGCCCTAAACGGCCCCCTCGGCCCCCTGCTGCCGTTTGACTTCCCACGCCAATTTGCGCCACCACAAGGCCTAGCAAGGCCAACCAAGGCAAAGATCCCTCCACTGCCGTAGGCTCTTACGCCAATTGTGCAGCTAACCCACGCTAAAGCGGGGCTTTGCAGCCGCCCGCCCGTCCCAGATTCCAGGCGGCCAAGTCTCAAGTTTCCTGTCCAAACACAGTCGACATTTCCAAATTGGCTGTCTCTGAATCATCATCACCAATCGCATTGTTGTCGTTGACATTGTCGCATCCCGTTCGTTTCCCTTTCCCCCTTTTACAATAGGGCTGGTCCATCGTTGCATTCGCTCTCCAGCTTATCGTCTTCCCGATGCTCTAGCCCATAACAACAACATCTCCCACCCTCCCCGTTTGCCTGGTCGCAAAACCTTGGGAATCCTTCTCGACTGCCTCCAGCTTGAAACTTGATTGCTCGCTCCAAGCTGGCCAACCAACAACAGAACTCGTCACCCAACACTCCGCTCACACGAGTCATACAGCATGGCAACACATGCTTACAATAGCCCGCCGGCATCGGTATCGTCCTCCACCGCTACCGACGCCCACGACGACAACGAAAAGTACCGGAGCAGCTACGAGGGTTCAGACAACGACCTTGCATCACAACACACCGCCGTCGAGGAACGCGATGGACACGAGGAGGAGGGCCTCTTGGAAAAGGACGAAGTCATGCAGTCCCCTCAGGCTCCCAACAAGGAGAGCGGAGGCATGACGAAAGCTGTCATTTGGATGGTCATCAACACCCTGGCAACCATTGGTATCGTCTTCACCAACAAGGCCATCTTCTCGGATCCTTCCTTGAAGCTTGCGCAGCTCAGCTTTGCTGCCTTTCATTTTGCCATTACGTGGTTGACGCTTTTCGTTTTGTCCCGGCCTCAACTCGCCTTCTTCGTCCCGCGCCGAACCACCATTCGCGAGATCATTCCGCTTGCGATCTCCATGTCTCTCAATGTCATTCTGCCGAATCTCTCGTTGGCATTTTCTAGTGTGACCTTTTACCAGGTTGCGCGCATTCTGCTTACTCCCACGGTCGCATTAATGAACTATGTTCTCTACCAGGCGACCTTGCCCAGAAATGCGATTTTTGCCCTCATCCCAGCTTGTCTTGGCGTCGGCATGGTCTCCTACTACGACTCTCTACCCTCTAGTGACGCCAGCGTCAAGACAACGTCGGGATTGGGTGTTGCATTTGCATTTGCCGGCATATTCGCATCTTCTCTGTACACTGTCTGGATCGCCAGCTACCACCGCAAGCTACAGATGACAAGCATGCAGCTTCTCTTCAATCAGGCACCGGTCTCAGCCTTCTTGCTGCTCTATGTCATCCCATTTGTTGATACATTTCCCGTGTGGTCCGAAGTGCCATTCAACCGATGGGTCATGATTCTCATGGTGAGTTTCTTATGTCGTCCTGCGTGATGACCGATCAGGATCTAACTTTTACTAGTCTGGCGTTTTTGCCTCTTTGATCAACATTTCTCAGTTCTTCATCATTGCCAAGACTGGGCCAGTGTCGAGTACTGTGGTTGGTCATCTGAAGACGTGTACTATCGTTGCGCTGGGCTGGGCCACGTCGGGTCGATCTGTAGGAGACAAGTCCGTCCTGGGCGTGTTTGTTGCCATTGGAGGCATCATTGCGTAAGTGTTTGTACCATCCCTCTCAATTGAACATGTCGACTAAATGACTACAGCTATTCGATCGTCATGATCCAGCACAAAGCTCGTGGTGGAGGCAAGGCTTGAAAATCAGCCTGAATTGCTTTCATATTGATTTGGGAGTTCACGGCGTTTTGGTTTCATTTAACACATACCCGCCCGGTGTTATGGGCATCGACCAAACGAGCAAGTTTGATGGTTCTGTCTTCACTCTCAGACAGAAATGGAGACTTCTTTCTTGGAGGAGCCTTTTTAGAATCATCCTTTGGCTTCAGGGGAAGCATATCATCATGAGATGATTTCGCCAAAGTCCCAAGGCGAGACTAGACAGTCCCGTGAAGAAGATATTCCATGAATCAGATTTCAAAGCCAAATGATGACATGCACGTCATCATGGAAGTACCGAGTGCTGATATCTCCTATCTTAGCCCTGAAAGTATGTGAACAATATGCGTGAAATGCTCCAGGACACAGCCACCCCCTTGATGGGGACACAATCCGAATTCGCGCGCGTCTGAAGGCGCGGGAATTTCGTTACGACATGAAAAGTGCACCCCTTGTTCAATGATCCCATCTTTGATACATCGACCAACGATTTCTAAAAATGTAACTTTGATCAGTTCGGGCAATGCTTGGCACCTTTGCTTTGTTATAGCATAGGGCCATCATGTCTTGGCATTATTTTGATTGGTTGCAAAGAGGTGTTGCGACTAGTTATACTCAACTTATAGTCGACTTTTTGGCCAACACAGCAGCCAAAAACTTGGGCGAGAAAGACTGGCCCTTATTAGTTGGAAACTAGATTAGTTCTGGCTCCTATGGCCCTAGTCGCAGGTCTCTCTCTAAACATAACGCGCGTTGCTTTAAACCATAGCCCCGCTGAGCTGAGCTGAGCCGTTAGAGAGGTTGACCTAGCAGTTGGTCGAGGTTTAGCTCACTCAATTCAAGGCTAAAAGGAGCAAGCAGGAAATCTCTTGCGCGGAAGTAATTGAACGTTTGTCAATACGTTTCCAGAAGATATGCGACACATTGTAGCCCTCGATAAGCGCGCACACGGCGACACTGTCAGTGTCATGTTGCAATGCTGCAAAGATGGACTGGTTAAGTGATTGGATTAAGTGTGTGCACGACGCGTGGTCACTGACCTCGCTTGCGTTGGAACCGACCTTGAGCAAGCCCCGGGGGAATTTCAACTGGGAATCGCCAGCCACGGGCTTCCCTACGCATATGACGTCCTGCTGTCTAATTTGATGTGGAAATGATGTGCGCAATGACTGTATGCGAGTCTCCTCCGTCCAGCATCTCTCTGGTGCGAAAGAGTCTCAAAATTCGACAGCAGACGGAGGCGTATAGGTCGGTACTCTTTCCATCACTCTCGGGCATGAGCGTGTGATGGATCTCCCAAAAGATCGAAATGGTAGGGTATGACGATCCTTTATACGCACCAATAACTTTCATCCTACTTGACCAGTCTCGCACAAGAGCATTCGCTGACCATCGACCACATCCGAATAGATTGACTGGTGGGTCCTGTAGTCGTCAGCAGCTGTGTCTAGTCCACCGGGCCACCCCTCCATTGCGCAGCCACTTCCCTGTTCACTTTATTGTCTAGAGAAGACGTCTTCTTTTCTTCTCATTGCCTTTTCCTTTTGATCAATTGTTTTTTCTCCAACTACAGCTATGTGAAAGATTGCATCATATGTCCTCGTCAGAGGTTTGAAATCGAATGTCATGGCAACCACCTTATCCGGCCCAAATGGCGGCCTGTTAGTCATGTGTATACTACTGTGCTTGCTAATACCGGCCTTTACTTTCTACGGCAAATCATCCATCGACTATAATCAGGAGGCCGGCTCGGGACTCGTGGCCGGCCTCAAGTCTTCCTATGGTTCGTGGAGAGGAGGAGGCGGAGGAGGAGGCGAGACCAACGAGCAAGATCCGATAGCAACGAGCAAAGTCCACCACGTGGAGGACCCCGAGTACCTAGCCGTCTGCCTCGCGGTCCGCGACCAGGCGCTCGACCTGCCCGAGTTCCTCCAGCACCACTACCACAACATGGGCGTGGGCCACTTTTACATCCTGGACGACGGCTCGAGCCCGCCCCTGAGCGACGCCGTCGACACGTTTGGCGTGCCGCTCGAGGCCCTGAGCTTTGTCTACTACGACGGCGGCCAGGGCGAGGGTGAGGGCGAGGGCGAAGGCGGCCAGCGCGTGCCCGAGATGCAGCAGCGGCAGAAAATGTACGACGACTGCGCGCGCGTGCACGCCGTGGCCAGCGGCCGCCGGCACACCTGGCTGGCCTTTATCGACGTTGACGAGTTTCTCGACACGACGCCGAGCCTCGGCGATGGCAGCGGCGACAGCGAGACCCTGCTGGACGTGCTGGCGTCCCTCGAGGCGGCGCGCGACGACGTCGGCGCCCTGGCTGTCAACTGGCAGGTGCACACGTCCAACGGCCTGCTCAAGCGCCAAAAGTCGGTGCGCTGGTCCTACACGCACTGCGTCTACGACGACGAGGCGCGGGGCGGCGAGAACTCGGACAACCGCCGCGTCAAGAGCATCGTGCGGCTCCGCGACTACGACGGCGCCGACGCCGCCGCGACGCCGCACGTGTTTCGCCTCGCCCCCGGCAAAGTGACGGTGGGCGAGGACGGGCGGACCGTGAACGCCTTGCTCGACGACGCGGTCCGCCAGCCCATCTCTCGCGACCGCGTCGCCCTGCACAAGTACGCCGTCAAGAGCCGCGAGGAGTACGAGCAAAAGATGAAGCGCAGCGAGGGCATGGGCCAGTACAAGGACTGGCAGTTTTGGAACCACGTCGAGCATGACTTGCCTCATGTTGTGTGCGACGACATGGTGAGATGGCTGAAGCGGGATCCTATATGATTTTTGTGCGTCGGGGTTTGGATACTATTTGTCCAGCTTCTCGATCCCACCTCATCCGTGAAGACGATTCGAAAAGAAATTTGCCTTCATGTCGGAAAGTGTTCTGTGGGGTACTCCAAGCAAAAGCACCGTCTCATCGTGGATTCGGACATTCTCTGATTCTCGAGAGACGGAGCATGTCAACCTAATGGAACCTTGAATACTTCCAAAGGAAGGTCACTGGAAGTGACTAGCGCGCATTATCGTAGTTTTCTCCCTGGACCTACAGATGATTGTAGACCGAATGGGAAAAGAAAGCATCGAGAAAGCAATCTCAGCAGAGTCAATGAGTATCTCAGATCGCTCATTGCGATATATTTGTCGTCAAGGCCCGAGGGCCAAGAAGCGACCAAGGTTTTCGCAGGTTATGAAAGCGAAAGACAGATGCCAGTTATGAATAGGGTTCAGAGAATGGTAATTCTGTACGGAGTAATGTGTACGGTTCACCACGGCCTGTAGGCAGCTTGAGGGATGCGACGGCCTCATTTATTGCGAAATGTCCATTTTGGCTCGCCTTTTGATATTGCTTAGTCTACTTTACCACGGAATTATTCAGAAAAACAAAAAGATACATTGAAACGTGCGGAATCGATATGCTAGGCTCTCTTGACCACAATCGATTCGCTGCGAGAATACGAGCTGTATATCATCACGGCTTTAAAGCACTTCTCGACAAGACTTACGTGCAAGATTGATCATCCGTCCCTCTGAGATTTTGACCTCAATTCAAATTACCATGGACCCTTTGAATGATGGATGACATGTCCAACTTTTAGCAGACGTTTGCTGCAGATTTGGTTCATCTGTAGGCAATTCTGCTAGTTGAGAGGTTACCACAGCTACTTATATGTGTGCTGAAACCAGTCTTTTTCTGGCAAAAGAAGGTAAGTATGGAAGCACGTCAATCAAGTCGTACAGAATCAAATAGCGGAATCGAAGGGATCGTTTGACAGGTTGACACTTATTTTCGACAATCACAGAATATGCATATGCCTAGACTTTTATATCTCGACTTCTCTTATTTTATGGGATCGAGGCATTTTACATACAACTTCGAAGATCGTCGTGACCAGAACATAGCATACCTATCGCAACGATTAACGCATTATTATCTAAGCCCTGACCTCGATATTGGATCATGATTGCGTGCTTACAATGGCGGTCTTCCCATCACGTGGGACACTTATGAAGCAGCGATAGAACTGAGCATCGGATAGCTTACACTCGAACTGTGCGAGAGAAAGAGATAAGAAAGAAAGAAAGAGAGCAACCACTTGGCACATAAAATCAAACGCCAGGAACGAAACACCATGAGGAACTTTGATCTAGCAGAATTTAGAATGTTGTAAGGTAGAGAGGTATGTATTGTACGAGGCCTCAGGCAGATTACAATGATGGTGCCGGCGACTGTTTTGCAAACCTCACTGCGCGTACGCATGGGATGGCCGGGTCAGCTTTGAGCCACATGACAGCACCAGTGTTAATTTCTACATGTTCGAACTGCCTAATTCACCGTGTGGACGTATTTTTGTCAGTTTGAGTGTTCACTATCACCGGGCACGAGTAAATGGATAGATGGCGACGAGACCCTCATATTGGCAAAGCTGCTTCCTGCAGGACACTCACCAACAGTACGGTCCTCGGAGAAGGAGTAAGAATTCGTCAAGTATGTTCAGGATAAGAACTCGGTCGAGGATAAGAGGACTTGAGCATGAGAACGATACAGAGAGCACTGATTACTTCATATATAGGTGCAGCGTTGCAAGCTGGTAAGGCGGCCTATAAGTTGAACGAACAGGAACCGTCTACTGTATATCTCATGGCTTTGGGAGACTTTCGGTCGAGCTCCCATGGCCATATAAATACTTTCCACCAACGACCAGTTCTCCAACAGAGTACTTAACATCAACAACATTACAAGCGCGAAGTCGGGCTACTAAACACATCGTTTGTGGACCGAATGCACATGACTTTGGTAAATGCAAGACACCACACCAGTCGACTGGTGCATTCTTTGCACTGAGCGTAACTTGTGAGTCGACCTACCTTGCAGCACTTTTAATATCTCCATGAACAAGAAACATAACCGCACAGACCCATCTCAAGAGCGTCGTACAATCGTGAACTTTTTCCACATTGCCGCCATTCCCGCCCCATCCCCAAACGGGGGAGATCCGCTCCCTTATCTCCCCGACAAAGATCGTATTCATCTCAATACTTTTTCATGTGTTCAACTATCGCATGGAGAAAACCGACTCTTCCACCGTTCTGTCCATTGCGCCCATGCAACAGTGGACAGCGGGAAATCCTGTCGGCCCCATAAAAGGCCGACGTCCGTTCCTGCTTTCGTCGGGATGACGACGACGACGTTAGAATACGAGACGTCTCCCGAAATTGGCCCTTGCTTGTTTCCTGCACGCCCTAAGGGAAAGAGAGAGAGAGAAATGCAAGGTGTTTGGTATCAGCAAGCCTCGACTCTGAATTTCTAGGGGAATTTGACTATCCACTGTATATGCAGCCTTTGTACGAGTGCATTGTGCTCAATCCCTCCTCTCATGGGGGAAAGAATTAGACCAACACCATGCAGTTTCTTTTCTCCGGACCCGCAAGGGTTGTCAGAGTAAAAGGAGTTCCAATAGATGAAGCGGCGCCTCTGGCGTTGACGACGCAAGCTTGTGTCTGTAACTTCTATGGGTATGCGTACACCTGGGTTTCGGCAGAGTGGGGTCCCTTTGTCATGCTGATTAAGGTCGCCAAGGGTCTGCATACTCTCTGTCTCTGTCTCTCTCTCTTTTTGCACGGGTTACAATTCCTCGTGTAAGTGGTGGAAACCTGCACATGGCACCCGGACTATGCCTAATTCTGCCGACTGCTCTTTCAGAATCTATGGATTACAAGCGCGGAATACTACCCTTTGGTTGCTCGCCAGGTTCCGATGTGGGCAGCCCGTCCCGGGTAATAGTGAGCAGATATGGAACCATTGTTCAGATAATCGAGGATTCAATAGTTTGTGAAATGGCGCATTGCCAACAAAGACAATGCGCGCCTTCAATTCTTTGTTGTGTTTCTCTATGGCCAGCACTTCTAGAGCCGGATAAGACCCCCCCTGTTTTCTACCATCGCCAGTATCCAATAAACATGTCCACCCCCAATGATTCGTCCCGCCAAAGTGCCAGAAGCATACAATGTAGATAGCGCCTTTTCATGCATGATGCAATATTTCTCTCCATGGTCCGCCATCAATGGCTGGACAAATCCAATATGCTCACCACCATGTGATCATAACCTGAACGCCTCGCAATGCTGGTGAAATGCAGCTCCCAAGTAGATAGAAAAGAAAAATCAAATATACAATCCGGCCGTACATCATGATTGATACATTCTGCATTTTACAACAGAATGATTGATGCGCCCAGTCCAATGAGGAGCGATAGTACCGCCGAAGATCTAGACAAGACGTGGCTTGCAGCACTAGAGTCGTCGAGACCCAGGGCACTGGTGGTGCTCGAGGAGATTCCGGCCGTGGCCGTGGCCGCATTGGCAACAGCGACAGCATCCGGTACTGCGCTGGTGCCCGTGCCAATCTCCTTGACATTGGTCGCCGTGGCGTTAAAGTTGGTCTGCGCTAGCGAGATCTCATTGTTGTCAATGTCGTAGACCACGTAGGCGGAACGCAAGAATGTGTCGCCCAAAACGTTTGTGCTGGAACCGGCTGGCGCAATGCCGAAAAGGCAGGCCGTGACTCCGTTGGTAAAAGTCGGTCGCTTGCCGCTAGTCGTGACAAGGTCCAGGACGAGCTCGTTCATGTCCACCTTGATAGTAGGCGAGGTAAATGTAAAATCCAGTGTCCTGGTATCTTCGGCGAGAGAGCAAGGGACGTAAGCAGCACCCTCATTCGAATCGTACTGAGCGCCGGTTTCGGTATAAATTTGCTCGACCCAAGTGTCGGGAAGATAGGTCAAAGATGAGCCCGAATCTAGCAGAACCGCCAATGCCTGATCCTCGGCAATGGTGACATTATCGAGGACAACGCTCGTCAATGTGATCAAAAATTCAGAGTAGACACCACTCGAGGCCTGGATGGGTAGCGTCTCCAAGGTTCCAGTGTATTGTTCCGTGTCCACACCACCAAACAAGATGCTGCCAGTGCTGGCGTCGAGGTCGTTTAGCCACAAGCTGTAAGCGTTGGAGTTGATGGTGCCATCAGATGCCATCTTGGCAGGCAGGTTGTCATAGGAGTCCTTCTTGGCCCTGCCAACCTGCACTTCGTTTACTGGATAGCCGACACCCAAAATACCCTGCGCCGACGAGCTCGTGTAGCCGATTCCAAATTGAAGAGCGTCGACTGTCGTGCTTCCAATAGTTATTGTATCGGTCACATAATCGCCACTCGCTCCTGATCCGTCCACATAAGAAATGTTGAACCAGCTTCCGACGTATTCGTATGACGATGACGAGTTGGCCGAGTAAGTTCCCGCATATGAACATGGCTTTGACTTTCCGAGACATAGCGATGAGCTGGGAGTATTGACCCAGAGATCGCTGCTACCGGTATCCAAATGTAATCGTAGTGACTGAGCGGGCGTTCCTATCGTGGCGTTGACAAAATATAAAGTTTCCTGTATATGAGTTTAGCAATGCTATACAAACCTCCAACGGCAGCTTGCAGTAAGATTACCCACCTCGTTTTCTAAAGATGCTGCGACAGAGCCTCTTCTTCTTAATTTGTCTCTTTTTACTGGGTCGGCCACTTTTCTCCTCTGAACGTCCATGGCAACCACTCCTGAAGATGCCGTGTTGCTGTTATCCCGGATGGCGAGAGCCTCCGCCGATGTCGATAATAGGCCAGCCACTAGGGCGGCAACTGAGGCGGACTTCATATTTGATCGAACCTTGTTTTTCTTATAATGTTCCTCAACCTTGTGTTTCTCTTTCCCAGCTCCAAGTTGATCCCTCTCCAAGCCCTTGTCGAGTATCCAAAGTATAAACAAAAAAAGTGAATGCTATAACAGCAACATCGAAGCATGTAGATGAGGGTAAGGTTATTATGGTAAACTGCAGACCCTTTCGGTTTTATGAAAGTGTAGCGATGAGCCCACTTGAGGCACTAGAAGACGTAAAGGTGGAAACTCGTGCGCGTCCCCCCTGGGGCTTAGTTTGGAAATAGCTGCAGCTAGAAGTCTAAAAGCAGAGCGATGTGAACCGAAAGGGCCGGGGTTTTGGTTAAGCGGCGAAACAAGAGTGTATAAAAAGAGGATCAAGCAGTTTATCCTCTAGTACTAGCATGGCTGTGGGCATGGGCACCCGAGTATGTGTGTTTTTTAAACCCAGTCGTAGTCAGCCTGCGCCGTCGTCGACGTTGTCGTCAGCCCCGGGGCGAGGACAGGAGTTCCTTCACACGGGGGTGGTCTTTGAAGCTTTCGCGCATGGATGGCCGAGCAGCAACAAAGTAACAGTAGTGTAAGGAAGGCAAAAAGATCGAGAAGAAAAAAGAGAGACCCGCCAAGCCAGCTTGGAAGTCTCAAGAGATACGATCAAGTGTGAAGATGGGACGGGCACTGCATCGGCAGCGCAGGGCCTGCCCATGCTGCTCTTTCTCTCTCCTTCATGTTGTAGTTTGTACGTACACTGAAGCGCAGACTTGCACATCTCCATCTAGGAACGGCGAGGAATGGTTACAACGGCGGGACTTGAGGCTGGCTGACACCCTCCTTGTTGCCCCCCTCCATCGGATGGGAGTGGGGACCAATCCACCAGAGTGGGAAGACTTGGCGCATCTGACGCGCGGCCAGCAACGTCGACTCCATGGATGGAAACCCCACAGACGACCGGAAACAGTCAACATGTTTGCCCATCCCGGCAGCATGGTTCGCTGATGGCTCGGCCAAGGTGGCCAAGGGCCCAAGGGGTGGCCAAGGTGCAGCAGAAAAAAAGGCCCCAAGCCAGCCCCAAGGCTTTGAGTGTACGCAAAAGCCCAGAGGCATGAAGAGAAACACAGACTCTGCCGCCGGGACCCCGAGCGGAACTCCCGGGGTTGTTACAGGGCTGTGAGACGTTTGGATGTGTCAGGGGCCCAAGTGCCAGGTGCGCACCAATGCCCTTTTGCGCTTCCCATACAGACGTGTGACCGGCTGTCTGCTGCCCAGGCCTCAATGCTTAAAGATAGGCATCATGATCAGACAATTGTATGGGGATTGGATCGAATTGTAAGGGCACTGCAAATGGAGCGGGTGAATGCGTTGTGCGTACGTACGTTGTACCGTGCACTGCCTGCCCTCCACTTGTCGGGCAACGGACAACTCAAGAAGGATCTAGGATTCTGACTCTAAAAGGTTGTGAATGTGCCGAGTAGTACGCAGGTAGCGTCAACTGTGGGCGGAGTCTTGTTCAGCCTCTGCGATTATCCACCCAAGACATTTTGGTTCGGGGTAGACGATGGCTCGTTGAGGCTGACTTGGCTGCTGTAACTTTTGCTGCTTCTTTCTTTTCCAGGCTTTCGAGAATCAACAACCGCAGCTGAATATGGAAAATGCGGCGAAAAATGTAGACCCGAATTAAATCGATAGGCACACACAAGATTGTGATGTTACCATTTTCAATGAAAAAGTGCCGGAACAGAATCCAACCCCAGGCAACCTGACCGGGCTCTCGGAAGAGGGACTGCAGATTTCATTGGACTGACTGACTTTGGGGCATGTGTGCAAACAGTCAAGAGCGAAGATCAAGAGGCAGTGAGAGTGAGCAGCAGCGGCGATGCATCTGGTGTCGCAATCCCACTAGCGGCAATGTGGGCGTCGGCACTTTCTCTCCGTTCCCCAAATAGATCTCAGCGATTGGTTGGGGCACGGAGCCTCATCTGTGGCCCCAAAACGCCCTGACGCCTCCCCCCCAAAGCCGAGAAAAATGCTTGACACTCACTGGTGCTATGGAGCCTGCTGGGTCTGCTGGTCTGCTGGCAACCCTGACAATGAATATATTCTTCATCGACGTACGTACTTCCATGTCCATGTCCCCGGTCGTCTGTCCAAGCTTGCTGTCATTTTGAGAGCTAGAGCCCCCGAGTTTTCCCTTTGCCCTGTATCCTTATTTGTAAATTATCAGTGATTTAAGGTGCTGGTCATGCTTCTTGGGGTGCTAGTAAAAATGGCAACCTGTGAAACATCACGGCGCTCTCGGTGAAACACACGCGCAATCGCATCAATTAAACCCTCCCGGCCATTCTTAGTCACCAGGTTAGTCGTCATTCGCGCAATCTCATCAAAAACATTACAATCGTCCTGAATCACCATGGATCAAAGCAAGATGAAAAATAAAACATAATTATTGAAATGACCCATTATGCACAAGTTATTATGTAAACATGTCCAGGTAGGTAAGGCATGCTATGCTACCTGACGTGCCAATGGGCGCAAAGGTAGCGTTTTACAATACTACCAGGGAAGTAGTGTAGCACTCTTCAAAGCACCCCTAACCTACTTCGTTCATGTAAGTCAGTCATTTTGGCCTTGCCTCTCATATTTCGACAAGGACTCTACTTTCAACGCTTATCTATCATCACTGATAAAAGTGCATCAATATGTGCTGCTTTGCATATCTCCGCTCCGAGACCGATCGCATCGGAGAATGGAACTCTGCAAGTTTACAACAATACCCGCCTTTGGGGAGGTATGTAATGTAATAGTATGCACGAGTGGTGTGGTGAGCAATTTATAAGGGTACACAAGCGAGTATGTAGTTGCCTTCGGCCCAGCGACCGGGCCACGTTGTGGGAGGACGAATCTAGGCCCAAGACACACAAGTTGCCAAGCTTGAACCACTGGCAATGTAGGTTCAGATATTAATTGCAGTATTTCAATGTGAACCTAGAATCAATATTCGTACTATCGTTACTAGCCATGATATTTACAACTTGCATTTGGTGTCTGACTGCATATGTTCATCAACTTGTCCATTGATTCCGAGTATATCCAGAAAGCCGAATCGCCAAACACATGACGACGTCCTCCGCGCCGCCTTCCTCTTGGCACGTTCACATAGAAAATCCAATATATCTCCAACTCCTTGGCCCGCGGGTCGGAAGGCAGAGAGCGGTTCGCCTATACGGCCAATCAGCAGATTCCTCAACCCCAAATGAGAAACGGCAGCCGGCCGCTTAGATTTCCTATTATACGCGTCCCCCCTCCCGCACACCGACTGCCGGGGAAAACCAGATCCCCAAAAGGGAGAGACCGACTTGCGGTCGGTTCGGGGTTTGAGCATGTTTTCTTTTACCCCCGTGTTGGCAGCTGACATGCGTTGAATCCTCTTACCAAGTTATTAGTCAAATAATCACTCCTTCAAAAGCACTTCCCCCAACCCACCTGCGCAAACAGGAATTGGAATCGATTCCACGCGCGAATCGCTTAGATATCTGCTCACGGACTCGTCATGGTATTCGCATGCAAAGATGGTCTGTTCACTCGCATTCGCCTATCAGCTGCTCGTTGATAAGCGGGAGAATCAACACACGGCTTTTCTGAAAAGAATCTGATGAATGAGTTTGGTTTATTAGAGGATCTCTCCAAGTCATCTACGGCTTGGTCGAGGCCGGCATGCATATCCTCAGTGCTGTAGCTTGAAGGCATTCCAAGCGAATTATGCACCTTCTGAACCGTAGTATGTATGTAACGTCATGTGCAATATCGACGCTTGCTGCCACCTGAATTATAAAACGCCAACTCGTGAACTGTCTGTCTCATGACAATCATCGGGTATCTATGACTCGTCAATCTTGTCAACCTCTGCTTTTGCTTCCTCCCATGTCTCCTTGCACTTGCGTGCCCATTCAATCTGGCTCTTTGCATATGCAAGCTTGAAGTCGTTAGTATAATGCAGAGTGGATTCTGTGATTGATCTTCGACTTACCATGTACCGCTTCAAATCATCCTCCTTCTCACCCTGGAATCTCTTCAGATCCTTGAGGATACTGGAGC
The DNA here is from genome assembly GCA_023078685.1 of Neopestalotiopsis rosae. NCBI lineage: Eukaryota > Fungi > Ascomycota > Sordariomycetes > Amphisphaeriales > Sporocadaceae > Neopestalotiopsis > Neopestalotiopsis rosae. Next base: position 45,308 of record JALGAS010000014.1, on the reverse strand, counting down.
TTGCGTCCTTCACATCTTGAGCAGATACAACTTGGGCCTGCTCGAGCTGCTCAATGCTTTCCTTGGTCTTGCCAATTGTATCACGTCGTGTTCTCTCGGGATCCACATCTGCTACCCCCTGAATAGCATGTCGAATGGGACCAAAGATCTTGTTCGTGATTGAGTTGCTGCTCGGAGCCTTCTTGTGAGCAGGAGCGTGGCTAGAGTGCTCTGGTGCTCCGACTCTGGCCGAAGGCGCTGAAGAAAAGTCTCCATGGGTGGGAGGAAAGTCGGAATCGATGGATGCTGTATCCTCTCCGCTGCCCTCTCTATGGTGCTGCGTCGAGGTCTCCCTCATACTGGATGACCTCCGAGGAGCTTGCACCTGTCGGTTGCCACTGATTTGTTGCGAGCTGCTCAGGTATTGGTCAATTCTCTGTGCCTCAGCCTCACTGCGCTCGAGTTGATCGAGAAGGGCGCGCTTTTTGTGAAGATCATCATTCGTCATCTCCTGCTGCACCCGCTTCATCAAACGGTACTGCAAAACACTGCGCACCACGCTCGCAAATTGCGCATTCTCTCTCATGGGCTCGGCAAAGCTTGCGCCGAGAGATCCGGCCAACTCTTCCGTCGCAATATACGATGTATCAGTAGCTTGCCCAATGCGTTCGATAGCTGCACCAAGCGTCTGAGAAGGTTCTGATAAAGCAAAAGCGTTGTACTTGGCGCCCAAATCCGAAAGATCAGTCGCTAGCGAAGTGAGGTGGTTGAGCGTACGGCGGTTGACCTTTTCCATAGGTCCAGCTAAAAGTTTCTCCAGCTCCTTGATTGACGTCTCGAAGCTGATAAAGTACGGATCGAGCTCCTGCTCATTCAGATCATGACTGTCAGGAGGGAAGCGTCGAACGACTTGAGATCCAGTGACACTAGCTGAGCCATCAAAGCCCGATGACGAGCCCGTCCTCAGCTTGGCAGAAGCAGCAGGGACAGGAAGATAAGAATGTGCTGCCGAAGCGTTGGCCGTGTCCAAGGGTGGAGCCTTCAGAACCTGCTTGGGGATGGATGCGACGGGGTGGGTGTGAAGCACCTCGCTCCAACTTGCGTTGGGATCAAGGAACCGCCACCAGACTCCATCATTCCTGACTTGTTCCATACGTCGGCACCGGTTCAAGAAGACTGCCAACATGCGCTTCCGTAGATCAATGATCTGCTGGTCTTGCTTTGCATTCGTGGGGTTCGCGGCGTAGTCAGCCATGGTGTGCTTCTCTGGAATCGGAGGAATGATGAGCGTAGGGTGAAGTCTTGTGAGGGCATCTCTGAGAGAAGAAAACTCGGAGTATCGCCGGCGCACCTCGAGGTCCTGCTAGAGGTTAGACTTAGTCCACGGCCGATGGGTGCATGAGCGGTTATGCGAGACTCACTCCTGTTCGAATAGTGTAGACAATATATTTGCCTCCATTCTCCAAGCTCTTTCCAGCATCTGTAATCAGGATGGGCAGGTCTGGATTCTCATAGAGGATCTGCTCGATACGACTGTCATAGCCACCAGGCTTCCTCCTAGGAACCTGGCTTCTTGCTTGCGCGGCGTACTCTTCATCGCTGTCGGCATCGCTGGACTCCTGCCCACCAAAGGGTTGCTGAGGCGGTGCTTCCTCACTGGTAGTTGAGGGAGTGTGTGGTGCGTCGTATCGAGGGTCTAGAAATTCCCACTCGGGATCAGCTTCATCCGGCGAGTCATCCAGCGCTATTGATTGCCACATTATGTATCCTCAACGAAAAAAGCAAAACACAACACCGAGGGGAGATTGCGCGCATGGGAGCGACGGGGAAGAACTTACATTCTCGTGAGATGGGAGACGTAGGATTGGCTGAGGAAGAAGTTATAGAGTCCCTACGGTCAAAGCTGGTGCCGTACGGATTGTTGTCTTCCTCGTCGTTCCACATTTTGCCGGAAAGACTCTTCAGACAGAGTCAGTCACGCGCCGATGGCTAACAATGACTGTTGGCGACGACGCTTCAGGGTGAATCAAGTCACAGATGTGTCCAAATATCGCAGGAGACTTGCGACCAGAGCAAGGCGACGGCGAGGCCGGATGAAGGCGGGGGAGGGGAAGAGGTCCGTCGGGCGGTTACACAGGTACCGGCAATCGAATGGAGTAGAAGAGACGGGCTCGTGATTATTGAAGTTGCATCCTTGTTTTGTAGGCACTCAGATACGCGGCTATGGGCTAGAAAATAGCTCTCGGTGTTGTCGCCCGTTATCTTTTGTCGCAAAATGGCTGAGGTCTGGCTGGGAGCTCACAGTTGGGTGCCTTGAGGTTGGAGCTTAGCCCAAGCCCCAGCCAGCGATGACGACGGTTCCCGGGGATGCACGGGCCCACTCACATTACCTAAGCCTCCAGTTCAGCTTGTAGCCCCACCGTGCATAAGCCTCAGCCCGTCTAAAGTTATGCAACATAACTTGCCTATGTCAACTCCGATTGTGTGTGTTTCTTGACAATTGTCGTGCCAATGAACCTTTGCATAAAATCCCAAATATACACATCTTCTTCATTGTAGTATTCTCATTTGCTTTCTTACAACATTTAGACTGTTTGCATGGAGTGGCTCTGTGTCTGACAGTAATGATTGTGGCTGTTGAGCGCTCAAGTCAATCATGTTATTTGCGAGTTGCAACAGTTCAGAATTTCATGCATATGAGCGGCGAGCCAAAGCACCAGATGTCGACGATGGACAATTTCCGCCCGCTGGGGAAACGAGATCTTGGGACCAACGATAATTAAGCATCATTTGATGAATTTGTGGGTATATAGAATCTCATCGTCCACCGTCCAACAATCATGTTCTCGGATCATTTGAAAAATCGCTCTTCACCTGAAGTGCAAAATCCTCGTTCGATAGTATAGACCACCCCGTCAAGGCCATGCCTTTTCCTACGGTGACGGCGCGATTATGCGAATCACTTGTGCCGGCAGCGCTCGTGAACCCGGGCGTGTGGTTGAATGCCCCTGGATCTGTCTTGATAATAAACCCAGACTGAAAGGAGGGACAGACATATGATACATTTCCTATTATAGAATGTTAGCGGCAATATTCATGTTAGGCTACTTATCACGCGATCTCGCGAGAAGGCTATGTGTGTATGCATGTGTAGCCCCAGCGGCAGAATCTTACCTTGGTCAGTTGAGCCAGGCCCAGGAGCTTCTCTGTCAGTCTGGCACAAAACAGGAGATCCAAGGCTCTCCATGGCCTCGGCGTACTGGAGGCATAGTGCCTTGTTGGGTCTCAGATCTGCATACTCCATCACCCTGATTATTCTTGTTAGCACCGTGATCGTGTGTAAGTCAAAGTGTGGTTGGCCACTCTTGACAGCTTTGAAACTTACTGTTCAAATTCTACCGTGCACCCAGTCGCGAGGCAGGCACCCTTTGCGCAGTTCATGACTCTTTCACGCAGTTCCAACGCCTCGCGCCTCGTCTTGCTCCTGACTTGGTACTCGCACAATGTTGCCTCGGGAATGACATTGCTGTACGATCCACCTTCCTTGACTACGGCATGAATACGATCGTACTCTTTTGTCTGCTGTCTCAACATGCTTATACCGTTGTAGCTCAGAGTTGCCGCGTCAAGGGCATTGACTCCCTGGTACGGAGCCATGGCGGCGTGAGCAGGCTTGCCCGAGAACGAAGCCGTGAACTTGGCCATGGCCAGGCTCGGCATGTACGCAGAGCCGGACACGGAAGGATCCTTGACGGAGAATGCCGGGCCGGGGTGCGCCATCATACACGCGTCCACGTCCTTGTAAGCACCGGCCTCGATGAGCAAGGCCTTACCGCCGCCGCCTTCTTCGGCGGGCGTGCCAAGTATCCGGACACGACCTGGACCACCGCTGGCTTTGAGCGCGGCGGCCAGACCTATGAAGGAAGCCAGCGCGGAGACCGCAATGAGATTGTGGCCGCACGCATGTCCAATGCCCGGCAAAGCATCATACTCTGCGTTGAAACAGACAACTCTTCCACCGGATCCGTACTCGGCAACAAATGCCGTCTTCAGTCCATATGCATGTTCGGTGACATCAAAGTCCAGTGATCGAAGGAGCGTGACTATATTGTCATGGGCTTGGTATTCTTCAAAGGCAAGCTCGGGATTGTCAAAGATCTGTACTCATTAGTCTACTACTCGGCAAGAGGAAGAGCGACTCTTGGAGACTCACCAACTTGTTTATGTCCCACAATTTCGAGTTTGCAGTATCGATTGAATGGCAAATCGCGTTTCGAACTTCTTGAGTCGTCATGATCGATCGATGCGAGAAGCCTAGCCCTTGTGGGAATAAGATAGTAGACAAGGCTTGTTTTGAAAGAGAAGGAGATTATGACCAGGGCCGTGGATTGCAAGTAAACGATGGACAAAAGACAGGACAAGAAATACATTCACGAATTTACTATATACATGTCGCATGAATAATCGGAAGAAGCATGGCTAGCTGAACTAGCCTTGGTCGGGAAAAGAAGACTAGTTTAGAATATTCCGACAATCATCATCCCATTGGGCGAATGATAGTCAACCTGGGGTTGCGGGTGACCCCACGATGGTCGGGAAAATACCCCATGGTTTTGCCATGATAGGTGCACGCTCATTCTGTTACGAGAAGCATGGTCTTACATATAATTATGATTTACCTGGATATGACGTTGGCAGCCAGATATTCTAGTTGAACAAGATTGAGAAAGTTGAAATGCGTCATGCATCCATCCACAAGGATAACAGCATCAAGACATCACCAGCGCTTTCCAGGTCTCTACCTAGTGCATTCTTATGCCTGCCTCTCTTGATTGCCCAAAAGATATGCGCCTCTTGAGAGGACAACAAGAAGAAGTCGCTCAAAGTTTGAGGACACAATTTGTCCATGTCTGCATCACAGTTAAATTTCGATCCCATGACGTGGGGAAAATTTGCAGATGATTATATGTTATGCCGAATGCGGCGCTATATAGACTGTGACTGCAAGATACTCCGTAGTATACTAATAGATACTCTTTGTCCGGTCTGTTCCTGCCGAGACAAGGTTTGTGATAGCGTTGCTCTTAGTCTAGGTGATATCAGACGCTCTTGGATCCAATCAATGTAAATCTGGTCGGTAGTTTCAATTCCCACCATGAAAAGTGGAAAGTCGAGAAGCTTCTGGCCGTTTGGGTATGGAGAAGAAAGGAGCCGACGAGCACACTGCATCGTTTCGAAAAGGCAGGTGGACACGTGGGCTGGAGTGGTCTGCTTAAGATCCACCACTGTCACTCGATACAGGTAGACTTGAACAAAATAGAACGTTGCCGCGGCTAGAGAAGCCACCAAGTTCAGTTGAAAGTCTACAGAGGACTTGGCTCGGCTGACTTCTAAGACAGCTTGATACCTCTGGATTCAGGAGATCAGCGGGGGAAACATGCAACTAATTCCCAGATTTGTGAGACGCACTGTACCGAGATCCGTGATCTTCTGTTGTAGTTCGTTGCCAGCTGTGCCGTCTTTGGAAGGACACTGATAGCTCAGTTGGTTTACTGCTTGCAACAGACACATTGTTTCATTCCCGAATTCCATGATTGCCACGTGCTGAAGGTCATGAGCCATCTCCTGGGCAGGATATTGATTTCCCCAGAAGGTAGCCAGAGTGTTCACTTGCTGGGCAAAGACATATCTGATCTCATCAGGACGGGTGCATAGCAACCCAGCTACGTGACCACCAAATCCTTGAAAGGCTGCCACGGCATCGTTCCAACACAGAAGGATGATGATCCTGCAAACCAGGCTTTGATCAGGATCTGCCGAGGGAGATACGCTGTCGACTGAAGTAAATGTGCTGGAGTCCCGAGTCGGCATGACGTGCGCGATGTGAGTTAGAGCCGTAGCGCTCAAGCGATCAATGGCATAAGGATCTATCCTCTCACGGCCAGTCATATGATTATATATGAGGAACAGTGCCAGCAAGATGTCAGCCGGTCCATACCGACTGCTCGAGTCGATCCCCTTTACCAACATATCGGCTCCCGATCGGAAGTGATTCTTGCTGACTTGCATTTGCTCAGATGGGACTGAGTCCAAGTGGCTCATTTCCAGCGCTGAGACTGCAATCAAGAGATGGAGAATAATGGGCTTTTGGGATGCGACCCTGAGTATACAGCCATATTTTGACCATTCTGGCGCCTTGACCACCCTTCTGCGAATATACCAGTGCTGATAGTGATCTAAAGCTCGTTGGTCGCCTTCGTTTATCTCGAGACATGTGTTGAGCAAGAGACTGCCCCCAGTGATCAACCTTGGAATAGTACCCTGGGATATGGTCTGGTAGCTGTAATTTCCCTTGGAACCAGGACGACTCCGGTTTACGTCGTCGGTACGATTTGAAAATAAGGAGTCATTGATTAGTGACTCTTGCGCTGTGACATCTCACCAAGACTTGAGACCAGCGAAGTATCCGAATCGGGTGTCAGGTGCGTCATTTCGCCCATATAATATTCGCCCATAGGCGTCCCAGAGCCTCCGTGGGACTTATTCGGTAATCTTGGGCACAGATTGGCAATTGTGCGAGGCGACAAAGGATAATGCTCCTGAAGACCACCAGAAGGCACAAATTGATGCACGAGCGAAGTGCCATCCAAGGTGGGACCCAGGGCAGAGGCATGCGAGCTCTCACGAGGCCAATGGCAGGGCAGTTGAAGACGGTCGCATCGCGTGCAAATGGGAGTCCTCTCGTCACATTTGACCTTCTTTGCACGGCACGTCTCGCACGCAGCGCAACGCGGACGACCCCTGCGGGGGCGCCGATACGTTTGACCAGACTGCTGGGACATTGCGCGAGAGCATAAACACTATACACAGATAAGATGATGCATCATCGGATCACACAATCTGGGAATGATGAAGCCCCCCCCTTCGCCCCCAGTTTCAGCTCGGAAAAAAGTATCTCGAGTTGGAGTCAGTGGCTATGTGTGTCAACGACTCGCGGGCCACTAAAGCACAAGCGGCAACGCTCGATAAGATGGTCAATTTCCCGAGCTCCAATCAGACATCAGGATTTTCCCGACCCTTTGCTGCATTCGGACACGACTAAGTCGACGGCACGACACGTTATCGTTGGAGCAAGATAGAGGCTGATCGCCAGTACGATCAAATGGTTCATCTATATAGTCAAAACCAAAGCAATCATCAAAGCACAATGGACAAGTTAACAACGCTACAATCACGCTACACTCCGAGAAGCACATCAAAGTGGAAAACATGGCTGCTGCAAAAGTCATCTCAGCAAGCAAAGACAAGGTCGAATTGCACATGGGCAACGAGAAGGACTCCGAAGATGCCCACGGCATGGACACGACACTTGTCATCGAGGAACGTCATGTTACAAGAAAGATTGACTTACAGTGAGTCGTGCACCATGGATTTGTTAGCAATTTCGTGACTTACAATTGACATCTAGTCTACTCCCATTGATGCTTGGCGCCTATATGCTTCAATTCCTTGACAAGACGGCTTTGGGCTACACGGCCATCTTTGGAATTCAAGAGTCGTTGGTAAGATTCAGTCATCAAAGTCTTAACAAAAAAGTGCTAAACACCATGTGGAACAGAGCATCGACGGCGTACAATACTCTTGGGCCTCGAGCGCATTCTATTTCGGTTACCTCGTAGCCAGCTATCCGACATCATTATGCTTCGTTCATTTTCCAATCGCAAAATTACTTTCCATTTCATTGTACGTATGGCATACGAAACATACGACTTACATGTTAAAACCGATATCGACTAACGAATAAAAGCATCATCTGGGCTGTTGTGTTGGCTTGCCATGGTGCTGCATCAGGATTCGCGAGCCTCTTGGTGTTGAGAATCTTGTTGGGTATGCTCGAAAGCACTATCAGTCCGGGACTGTCTTTGATGACTGCTATATGGTACAAGAGATCAGAGCATGCTTTGCGGCATGGGATTTGGTTTGCCGGTAACTGCATCGCGAGCATTTTCGGCGGTGTGCTTACATACGGTATTGGCCACATCAACAGCTCAATCGAATCTTGGAGAGTGAGTATTTCTATTAATTTCGTGATCATTTCCTGCCAATATCAACGAATTTATACTGACAGATTGTAGTGGATCTTCATCATACTGGGCCTCATCACGTTTGCCTACGGAATCGTCTTCTTCTTCCTGCTTCCCAGCTCGCCAACACAGGCTCGCTTTTTGACTCCAGCTGAGGCTCAAGTCGCAGTTCAACGAACGCAGGCAGAGATGCGGACCAAGAAGACGAATGCATGGTTTCGTGATCAAGCTTTAGAAGCCATCACTGACCCAAAGTCATGGCTTCTCTTCATCTATTCGTTGGCATCTTCGATTCCCAATGGCGGTCTCACTAGTGTAAGCAATCTTTCTTCCGCTATAGCACCGGCAAAGATCGGTTCTCTAATATTTCTCGCCTTTCATAGTTTGGTGGTATCGTCGTCAAAGGCTTCGGATTCTCCACACTAGATACCCTCCTCGTCTCGATACCCGCCTACGTCTTTACCCTGATATGGCTCGCCATTTCCACCATGGTGTCCTGGAAAGTCAAGCACGCCCGCTGCTTCACGATTGCTTTTCTCCAACTCATCAGCATCGCAGGGTGCCTGCTCGTCTCCCAGGTGTCCAGCAGCCACAAATTGACCAGACTGGCCGGCATTTGGCTCTTTGGTGCATTTTCCGCTGGCTTTCCGATTGTCCTCAGTCTCACGGCCTCCAACATTTCGGGATACACCAAGAAAACCACGGTCAATGCACTCGTTTTCCTTGGATACTGTACGGGAAATATCCTTGGGCCGTTCTTCTTCTTCTCCCGTGAATACCCCTCATATCCGGTAAGTTGTGACCATGCCCCGCCGAGAGTTGGAATGAGGCACAAACTGACAAGATTCCTCCAGAGCGCTTGGAATGCCATCATGATATCTTTGTGTATCGCCTGTGCATCCATATTGGTTCTCAGGTATCTCATGGTATATCAAAACCGATCCCGCGGCCAGGCGCTATCTCCAGAAGACGAGAACGGGGATGTCGACTTTGACGAAACCCCCGACGAGACCGACTTGCGTGACCGCCGCTTCAAATATGTACTTTAAGAGATATGTTCTTGGAGAACTAGGTTTCTGAAGGCTTGACGTCCTTGCTTGGAGTGAGCTTGGCTAGATGTATTGAACAAGGGGAACTTTGCGCAAGATGGCAAAAGATAGTTTGAAAAGAAGCGCAAAAGCAATGCTACAAAAACCACGTTATAAATAAGAGGCAAAATGAAAGATATTCCGCTACTGTAAACCGCTCACCTTATCCTTTTTCTTTTCTCGAAGATATCTCATTAACCAACTTAACGGCCTCAAAAGGAGCCTGCTAGTTAGATTCTCCTCTTTACGGAGATTACATTGATTGTAATTCTATCCCTCGAGTCTGCCTGTGGCGAACACAGTAGTCTGCGATGGAATCTACCATGGCTATTTCTTTGAGTTGTTCCCTCATAGGCCCACCCGTCATTGTATGACAGAAATCTTTGGTCTTATGACAAGATACTAGGACAAAGAAGAAGCATTGTGTCAAAGTGACAAGACTCTTGTCCATATGCTCAGACATGCTTTAAATTGATAGAATTCCTTACACACAATGTCTCGAACCTGCGGTTTCGAGAAGACTCTTGGCTTTGATAGATGATATTTTCTGGAAGTATTCTTGAGAATATATACTAAGCAAGACCATAACCAAGATTGATCGACGGTACTGCGATATCTAGAGTCCAGAATGAAGGTTATTAGCACACTCCGCTCCGTCTTGACGAAGCTTATATGTCAGGCAACCACTCCAAGGAATGGCGAACCTTCAGACAAATCACAATCAGAGATTAGTGGCTGGAACAGCTCTTATGCAGCGACGACAACGACAACGACAACAACAGACTATTACCGGCCAACACTGCGAACAAAAACCGCGGTGCGGAGCGCCAGGGCATCAGAGCGCAGACCGGGTCTCTACTATGTCCGCAAGAAGGGCTCCCCGGGGATCTGGGTCGAAAAGGTGGACAAACACGGCCATCGTACCCAGCTGACCCGGCCTTGCGGCGGTGGAGCGAGGAAAGCAAGGCCTCGAAAGCAGAAGTCCAAAGACCACGATGACAGCCAGTCGAGGTGGAATGGTCTGTCGCAATGGACGTCTCAGGAGAATGAGAGAACAGCGCAATACGTGATGAGCCAGAACCCGCAGACGTATGTCCGCGATGCTTCCTCACTTTACTCGCGAGAAGATTAAGTAGATGGATCGATCAACGTATCTGAGTATTCTTCCCCCGTTATCCTTGACCTGGGACCCTCTGGTAGATTACCTGCAGAAGTCTTCGATTTTTCTCCGAGTGAGGTCTCCAAGTTCCACAAATTCCGAATAATCAAGCATTGCCTGAGTCGGGAGTCATACCGCCTTCAACTTCTGTGGTTTCAGATTGTTGCTGACCTTCTTCGAACGACCCCGTGGTCTCCGGTTCTTCTGTGTGCCGCCAATGGTTCTTCCACCAATAGTGCCGCCGTTACTGGTGCGTATTGCTGTTCCTGACTACCTCTCAATATGATCCTTTACAGTTTGATCTTCAATGCTTCCCGAAGGTTGTGACTCGAGAGTTCCTTGTAGCTGCCGACTTTCCAAAGTCCTTTCAAAGCTGAAGCCTAAGTAGGTGGGTATAGACTATCCCCTGCATTTGTAGAGCACACTATTGATGACGGCCATTAAATGATGGCACGCCTCAATTTGTTTTCTTTCCTTCCGTGCGACATAACGGATGGCAAATGTAATCTCCATTTACCAATACGACTGCGCGTAGCATTATATCGCGAAGACAAAGCTCGAGACGGCATGACTTGAACGAAAATGTTGGACATGGGTGGTCACTAGTCAGTACAAACCCGATGTTCGGAGATCGCGCATCGCATCAGAAGAGGTCGTCAATCTTGCCATACAACATTTGATGAAAGATGTTGCTAGAAAAGAAAAGAGAGAATAATATTAAACATGAAATGTATAAAAGGTAACAGCCTTGATTGCAAAGCTGTCAAGTGACGAGAATGCGTCGCTCTTTTATTGTTGACCTGACCTGACATTCAGATGCAAGTCACGGCGTAGTAACAGTGCTAAAGATGTACACTATTATGGGAATTTTTTAGAGTTGCTGCAGTGGGTCACATTGTCCCTGTCAGGCGGAAAGTCAGAGCCGACCCAATGACCCGCGTTCGCTTCCCACCGTCTGTCTGCCCCTCAACAAATCAGAACCGATGCCGCGGTCGGTCGGTGAGAGGCGATCGGGCTTGAGAGAAAGAGTGTGGGGTCCCTTGGTGGGTAGGCAGGTTGGGAAAATGGAATGAACGGGGATTCAAAGAAAGAAAACCACATGTTTTATTATTGAACCACCCCCTCCAAAGCCCTCCAAAGCCCTCCAATTTGGAACGAAGCACTCACCGCATTCGCGCCAAATCATTGATAGTCAACTGTCTTACTAGGTGGTTGCCTACAACACCTAAACCTTTTCTCTCGTTCCTTCACCTCCCAGCCCGTCTGCTGTCCATCCGCACGCCGCCGCCCACACGCAGCAATTAGCGACCACCGATCAGCTCTCTCTCACATGCAATAAGATACCTAGTTTGCTCGAGCGTGACGTCGCGTGCCGTGCCCTTCGTTGCATTATATTATTGCCAGACGGTCGACCTCACAAACTAGACTCTCCCCTTCCGACACGATGGGATTCGTTACCTTTCTCTCCTACTTCATCGGCGGCCAAGTTGCCCTCACCATCGCCTTCTACATGCTGTCCATCGTCGTGCCCAAGGCGGGCTTCGTGGCCAGGTCGCTTGCCTCCTACATGGCCCTGGTGGTGTGCGCCCTCTACGGAGTGCTGGCCTCGATAGCCCTGCGCCTCGTTGGCATGCAGCAGATTGCGCAATGGACCACGGCGCGCGCCTTCAAGTATGTCATGGCTGCCACCACTGGCATCACCTTCGAAATCAGCGATCCCGAGCACCACCTCGAAAAAGTCCGACCCGCCGTCTTCATCGGTAACCACCAGACCGAACTCGACGTCCTCATGCTCGGCTGCATGTTCCCCAAGTACTGCAGCGTCACCGCCAAGAAGTCGCTCAAGAACTGGCCGTTTCTGGGCTGGTTCATGACCCTGAGCGGAACCGTCTTCATTGACCGCAAGAACTCCAAGGACGCAAGGCAGGCCATGAGCGGCGCCGCCGAAGAGATCCGATCGCGCAAGCAGAGTGTGTACATGTTCCCCGAGGGTACCCGCAGCTACGCCAAGGACCCTGTCCTCTTGCCCTTCAAGAAGGGTGCTTTCCACCTTGCCGTTCAGGCCGGTGTGCCCATTGTCCCGGTCGTGGTCGCCAACTACTCGCATGTCCTCTACCTGAAGAACTTTACCTTCAAGTCTGGCAGAGTCCCCTGCAAAGGTATAGTCTGAGTGCTCGTCTCAGCATCTTTGTTTGTTTCAATTCGCTAACGCAGCTCTAGTGCTCGACCCGATCCCGACCGCTGGCCTGACGGCTGCCGACGTTGACGAACTTGCCCGAACGGTCCGCGAACGCATGCTGGAGGAACTCGTTGCCTTGACCGAAAAGGCACAAGGACGCCCAATCGCTATGCCTGCCCAGAACGGCAAGGATGGAGTCGTAAAGGCTAGCGGTGTCGACGCAACACTCTCGTAAGAAGAGAAGAATGCCACTTGCAATCGCAAGTGGTAACCAGAGACGAAAGAAGTAGTGATGAAGAGGTACAGCGAGCCAGGAGGGGCTGCGACCTTGATTTTTTGCATTGCGTATGCATATATATGATACCCTAGACGACGAATCAAAGTTCAGTCTTGTTTGGACGATGGTCAAAGAGACTTTGAAGTGGTTCGCATATCGCTCATGGTTGCGAGAATTGTGGAACTCGCGGTATCAGCATTCTGGATTTGAAAGCAGGGAGTTGGCGGGCATTGGATACACATACACCGACCATGCATTAGATCAAGATTTCGAGTTTTGGTTTTTCGCTTGTTTTTCAGCCACAAGAATCCCTCAATCAAGACATAAAAAAGAACAAATACAGAGTATAATCAGCACAAAAACGTGGTCTTTGTTTTACCCGCAACTTAGTGATTGGGTTTGCTCGATGCAAAGCCTCCGAGGCAAAATCAGCCGCCGTTTCTGATCAGCGGTATTTTAAAGCGACTAATCTGCACCAAAGCTCGGAACATCCCGTACACAGGCACAGTCTCGTTCCATCTCGGCCTGCATCATCAGATCATCTCAAAATGTGCTCCTAGTAGATGGCCGACTGAGACGGAATGTACCACGCAGCCGACCTTTTTGTTCCTCTTTTTGTCGATCTCTCCTCATTTTGAACCAAATACAAAGCCAGATCCCGAGTGTGCCCGTCATGAGTGGGAAGCATAAGGATGAGAAGAAGGCGAATACGTCCCCTCGATAGCTCCACGCGCTCTCCATATCATTCGGTGAATCTTTCCACCAGAACACGCCGCTCTGGAAGAATGTCTATCCCTTCCGAATTAACTCAGGTTTCTCAACCAAGAAAGAGCCAGCCAGCAGATGCTTACAGCGACGAAGGTGCCTGGGAGGAATATCAATGTGACGATGGTGATGATGTGCATCGATGCCGTCTCATGGGCCGTCTTGTAAGCAATAGACTCCATGTTCGTTGCGGATGTCTCGGCGCTTTCTGCAAACGTCTGGCTGATCTGGATATTTCGATATTGTAAAAGCCCATCGTACTATTTGAAAGAATTAGTCTGAGGTTCTCTCGTCTGTGCTGGCGACTTACCAGCCTTTGCCCCTCGGAGAGCTGAGCTGCAAGAGATTGCAACTGGGATTTTCTTATCTCGAGCCCTCTTATGATGTTCGTAATTTCTTCGTTAAAGCGCTTTATCTCCAGCTCGTATTGTTGCCCCATGTCTCCGTGCAGTAATCTCAATGGTTCTGTCATATCGCTGTAGTATGTAGATATCTGGTTGAGGACTGTGATATTCAGTTGCACAGCCAAAACGGCCCGCTCTATCCTTTGGCCCCATAGATGCAGTCTTTGCAGCTCAGCGACACGGAATGAATCCAGAGTAATCATAGAATTGGGAGGTTTTCGCTCAGTAGGGCCACCCATGAGGCCCATTTCAACGTCGTGGCGGGCATTTTCTGGCTTAGAAAAAATCTCGCGGAACACTTGGCGTACTGATCTGGACAAGGTGGCCGCTGTGCTTCTCGGAGGTTGACCCGACTCGATTGTATTTATTGAGAGTCTTGTGATGATAGATTTGGGCACTGTCGATTGTCGATCGTCAATCGGTGCCATTCGCGCCTTTACCAGAATCTTGTTGATTTCAATTTCCATATCGTTTATGTACCATCTCCAGTTCTCGTCACACCAATACAGATAGATCAGGTGAGTTGATAGAGTTGCCGCAAACAGACGATGTAATCGATGTTCCTGCTCCAATCCAGCCTCGCCCAAGTTCAGGGCCGATACACTGTTTCTGATTCTTCGCTTGAACTCATCGTTCGCTTTGATATCACACCAGAATGATTGTCCAGTTTCAGCGTCGAAAGAGTGGTACAAGGCGTTTTGACGTAACTTCCACTTCCACGTGTTTCCCGAATCGGCGTCATACTCCATGGATCTCAGAAGATATGACATTCGTAGCTCGCGTCCTGATCGGCGTAGTTCAGGAATAGCAATCGCATTACCATTATCTACCTCAACAGTATGCGAGCTTTTGAAGTGAGCAAGACATAAATCCATCGGCTCATCCGCGTCCATGAATGTATACAGAGATTCCAAGAACGAGAAATCAACTTGATGGAATGTGAAACAATATTTGAGCATGGCCGCGGAACAATTCAGAGGAGCTCTCGAGTCACCTGCTTCGAAGAAGCTATTGATAATCAGATCAATCGAGCCTTTAATACTAGGATGGGACCTACACATGTCTGATGTCCCATTTGCTTGGGTGTTGCTGCATATGCTGAATTAGGGCATCGCGATCACGTAACGAAAACTCTTCCAGGTTTATTGCTAAATCTTGTATCAGCACGTGCAATGAACAAAGCGGCATATCTTTCCTTACGCTCTTCGATATCGATTTCGAAGAGATCGACAACGTGCTCGTCGGAGTCATCGATGAACAGGCCTTCGTCATTATCTCTCAAGTAATCTACATGCTTCTTGAGTATGTGAACTTCGTGTGGCCGTGGTTTGCGCAGCAGGCTGCGAGGGTATAGGCTCGAACTCGCGCACCAGGTTCGATGGCTCTGGAAGTTGCTCATGGTGGCGGCCATTGTGTATACTCGGAGAATGAACAATCACTTCAAAAAGTAGAAAATATATAACCTGCCAACGCGAAATATCGATCTTATAATTGTACAATTGAGGTAGGACTCAACGCACAGACGTTACAAAAATGCCTATAGCCTGTAGCTCATGAGCCCGAAGAATGCCTTGTCCCAGACAGACCCCGCTTCGCACGCGCTGTTACACCAAGGCAGTTCCCCCGTTCAAACATCACAGTATGATAGGCCAGCACACAGGCCCCCCCTGGCCTATGCACCTACATGCTCGGTAATATTGCGCCCCAGGCGAATTTGATCTGTCATCATCATCCACCTGTCACCAGGCCTGGCATGGTGATACGGGTGTGAGTTTGTGCTCTGATCCGTATGAATCCCGGAGCCTGATCATCGGTATTAACGTGGAGGTACAAACTCGGATTTGCCCTTGAGCTTCCTGATCGCCTTCTTCTCGTTCTGTGCCCAGCGAGTCAGCTTCATCCCTCTGTTCATTTCGTCGCCACAACGCGTGACCTACTGCACCAAGCACTGCAGGTGCCCACACATTGAAGCCTTCACCATATTCCTTTCTCTACCCCACTTTTCAGTAATTGCCCAAGTAATGATCGATGATATTCACTGACCTCAACCACAATGCTATCGACCGCAGATTGACCGTAGCTTCTGTAATGCCACTTGAGATATTGCAGCAGCACTTTCTCGGCAACTTTGTAGTCGCCGATGGTGGACCAGACGGTGGCGACCCCCCCAGTATGATAGAGAGCCATGTTGTTCGGGCAAACCAAAAACTAGAAAAACTGGGAAGAAATAAAAAGATTTGTTGGGCAGTCTTCATTAAATGGTCGCCTCCGAAGTAGAATGCTGTGCAAAAGTCCCCTTAGCTAACTTGTCATACCCAACTACAGAGAGCCTTATGGCTGAGTGCAGCGGTATATGCAACTCAATTAATCCATCTTAGCAGGCTGCATTAAGGGGAGGGTGGCTCAGGCCTCTGCATAATATTGATGCAATACAATGCGATTGATAGGTGGGCCAGAGCCTGAGTCTATGCCCATGTCTTGATTCTGTTATCCCCTGCCAAGTGAGCGTATTGTCAAGCCGTGAATTGCGAAGCTAGTCAATAGCTTGTGCGGTGCCTTGTCCATCTGATGGGTCCCCTTGGTGTTCTGGAATGTAAAGTCATAAGGCTGTCAAGTTGTACACATTTCCTATCAATGCCTGTATGTATGCAAATGCAAGAGGATTTCATGGCGCATCGTTAGTAGCCAATGCGGAGCTCTGAATATGCGGCAACACTTTTGACCCCTTGTCGAGATCGCTAAATCCTTACCAGCAGCTTCCAAGATGCCGTGCATAGCGAGCAGACTTAGCTTGCGCTGCTGACCAGTCTCCAAGCAAGCGTGCAAGCTGATGTCATTCAATTCTTGAGTACCGTACGTGTGCTATTCTAACGAGCTGATATGTGGTTGCAGCCTGCTCTCCAATCTGCAGCTCTTCTTCCTTCTTAAGCAGCGGATGTGAACTGTCGCAATCAATTGAACGCTGCCCTCTCTGGAGATTCTTGCGCGCTGGTTTCCCGTCCGTCTCAATTTTCAGTCTTCTTCCCGGACTCAGTCACTGTGACGTTGAAGTGTAATCCTCAGGTTTTGTCACACTGCTCCTGCGACTGCTTTTGTGATGCATCACGACCTTTCTGGACCGAATGAACCACGGATATCGACGAGCCGTCTGAAATGCTTGATTATCTACAACCTGGCCGTATCGAGAACTCTTCGTCCTCAGCAATATGACTTCCCCAATGCTGTATAGCGCTGAGGCATACCGCTTGATTAATGAGTTCAATGAGGCACTGGAGCTGAACGCCACTATAGAAAATTGTTTCGGAAAAAATGGACTAGGCGAGACTGTGCCATTCACTACGAACGAGTTTCTTACCGACTACTGGACCAGGGAGAACATTACACGATTGCTACGAAATCTGTCGAAGACCGATTACGTGCCCTACGATATTTCGCTAATACTGAGCGATTACATTATTGTTTTCTCCATACTCGTAAAGTTGCAAAAGCCAGACTGGATACGTCAATTCATGGCCGAACAGATCACGAACACATTATTGCCTCTGCGCCGCGGTAATTTCAATATGCCAAAGTCGTGGACGGATCAGCCTCATATGAAAGACCTTTGGAATGGGTTCATCAACGAGCAATGGCGGTTTTGCCCCTACTTGTTTGAGCGCATCTCCAACGCCGAACTACCCGAAAGCCGTATTTTGCCAATCCAGGAGAAGATCCCCTTGAAGAAGGGATCACATGAGGGTGATATGGCGATCTTATATAAAGTAAAGCTACACCCTATTTGCAGAGAGACGTTCTCGGTAAGTCAGTCACCAGAGTGGGTACGCACTTCTAATGTGCTATAACATAACAATCTGTTAGGAATATATCGTCTTTAAAGAATACCAACGATCAGATTCTATTGCTGCGACCGCATACGACAACGAAATTTCTATATATACGGCACTGAAGCAGCGCTCGACAGCTTTTACAAATATTATTGAATATTACGGCTCATTTCAAATATTTGGAAAACGTACTATTATGCTTGAATATGCTGATGGGGGCGACCTATTAACATTTTTCAAGGAAGTTGATCGACCCTCGGAGGCAGCGTATCTCACTGCTTTTTGGACGAATTTCTTTCAACTTCTCTTGGGACTTGCGGCGATACACAATCTCGAATATCCGGACGGCGATGAAGACAAGTGGCTTCTAGAAGGGTATCTTCTCCGGTGAGGTAACTTATAGACAGACATGTGAGCTGATGTTAGCCCAGGATGCATCAAGACATTCGACCTCAAAACGTTGTGTTGATTAAGAAGCGCTCCAGCGGCCATCCATATGATGTCACTTTCAAGCTACTTGATTTTGGGACGGGATTCGTTAAGAAACAGTCTCAAGATAAGCTACGTGGCAGACACCAAGATAACCTTGGGAATGCTATATATTGTAGGTTCAGTGCCCTGTATAGTCGGCTTAATGTATTGATATCAGACAGCATCACCTGAAAGCTTTCATGATCGGCTGCATCCGGAGTCTGATGTCTGGGCGCTCGGCGCTCTTGCCAGTGAGGCACTGGTCTGGTCCATTGCCGGCTGGAATGGAGTTCAACGTTATTTCAATCTGAGAGCGTTGGAAACGGTTCAAGAATTAAAAGAAACCCACCACGCATGTTTCCATGATGGCATTGTCAGACTCTCTATAATTGAAGATCAGCATCGCGAAATCTTGAAAGACAAGCGCGAAGAAGATCGAATTTCTTCGGTGGTCAGCCAGATGATACTCGACCATATGTTGATCGAGTTTCCGAGACAACTTGAGGCGCGACCATCTACGAACACACCACAACGTCGCGGGTCACGACAGACGCATCAGATATGGCGGAGAATGTTCTCCGAATTGTTTCCAACCAGTGATCCCCAGCTTCATGACTTAAGAAGTCGGCCACAGTTTTCCGCCACAGAGCCCACGCTCCCTGTGGTACCAACAGAATCATTCCCACAATCATTTGAAGTCAACACTGCAGGAGCTACGACGCTCGACAGATATGTCACAACGAGTTCCAGAATAAGTGATGACCCCCGTCATAGCTCGCATCGGAATTTTGGTTCACCACTCCATGGCCGACATTCTGTGAATTATGGGCCTCGCCAAATCCAGCCTGGGAGAAATTCATTTTGGCAGAGTGAGGATTCTCTTGAGGCTGAATCCACCCGACTAGCGATCTCGAGACCTGATAGAAGCTCCATTATTAGAAATCTCATGGGACAGCTGGATCGTACAACAGGGGCCACAGACACGCAACACGACCCGCCTCGATTTGACAACGACCCTGTCACTATTGGAACAATTTATGATAAATTCATTGCTCCAAAAGATGCAAAGAACATGGTTGAAGCCGCGTTTTTGAGACTGAGACGTTCATCAAATGATCAGAATGATCCACTCAAGGTTCATCCAGGGCTTGGCCGGGCGGTATCGAAGCTGAAGAACTCTGGCAGCAGCGGCAGAGAACAGGTGACCTCTCAGACTCCATCTTTGACATGCTTCAGATCGACACTTCTGTGCTAATAGTGCTCCTTACAGGTGTTCCTGGTAGACGACTCCAAAAGTATGCGCCGCTTTCAGAAATCCATCGCGAGAACTGTTCGTGTACTCACCTATCTTATCAAGATAGGTGACGTTGATCCAGATCGTAGCATTGAACTCTACTTCGCTACGGAGATAGGCCGGAAAACAGAAAGCTCGAGATCAAAGCCCCTTGAAGATGCCATAAATAAGTGGAAGTTTGATGACTCAGTTTGCGAGATGGAAACGGCGCTCGAGACTCTCCTTCTCTCCGTTCTTCCAAAACGTCCTACCCAAGACCCAAAGCCCGTCAGTGTCTATGTGCTCACCAATGGCTTCTGGAGTGACGATAACCCGACATCGCTCTGTGGTGTCGATGAAGCTATTGAAAAGGCCTTACGCCATCTCGAAACAACCCACGCTCAGCTCGGTAAAAAGTGGCTGGGGATTCAATTCATTGGATTCTTCGATTTCGATCCAACATCTGTGGCAGAGAACAAGATCGGAAGACGCCGACTCGAATTTCTAGATGATAAGCTGGGCGAATTGTTCGAAGCGCTGGATCTTAGATTTACGCGAAAGTAAGTTATCATTAGGAACATTAGCAGTCCGAACAGAGCACTAACCATGGGCATAGGGATATAGTCGATACGCGTGTATGGACGGATGATGTAAAAGACATACTTCTCGGTGCTGTTTCTAATGTTGTAGACCGAAAAGAAAACGACCAGCGCCGGTTTGATTACAGGCTTCCACGGAGTTTGCACACATGAGCCCCATAGTTTGATGCCATTCTTGAGACCTGGCACGTGGGATCAATATGAAACTGTGGACAGAGAACGAGAATTTCTTTCACAATCTTTACATGCACAGCGTGCTTAACGCTGAGCTTGCTTCAATAGGGTTCAACCGATCAACAGGGAAAGTGTTCCAAAGATCGCACGGCTTGCATGTCCATAATATGTAAATTATTGCAAAACATACAGCTACAAGTATTTATGGAATCAATTTCAATGAGTAACTATTCGAGATTCTTGAGAAAAACTTAGTTGGCGCTGCAGTCTTTCACGCGCTTCGGCCAACAGATTCCTGGGTGATTCATCAGGTCTTCATGAGATTGCACAATCTCCAAGTCATAAGGGGACATCGTACATGTTCCTGCCATAGACCTTATACAAAATTTACCAATCCCTGTGCATGTGGGTATGCAGAAGCCCTTTGCTTCTTTATGAGAACATTCCCTGAAATAGACACATTGCGATTCTATTTTTGAATTTGTGCACAGCGAACCGAAATTTGTGCACGGTAAGAGATTGTTTGAGCCTCGTGGACGGAGAGCATCAAGTGGACCGTCAAGCGACCCTTGAGGTACCTCAGTTGTGTTGTCAATGCTCGCAAGAAAGCCATTCAAGTCGAATGCCGAGGCAGTGTTGATGGGCGCGCAGCTAATGGATTCATTTCCACTTTTGCTATTTGCTGCAGTCACAGCATATCCTGTTGAACCTCCCACACAAAGAGAAGTTTTTGACCAAATTGCGTCGGCAGCAAAATGCCATAGAGCTGACATGTTTGTTGCGGTCTGAGGAGTGAAGAAGATGCGGCAATCAGGCGCGTCGTAGAGGAACTGTAGTGGTGTGGTACCACCCGGGCGAACCTGGTCACGCAAATTGACGGTGGCTTCCAAGACAAATACATCCAAAGCCTCGGTTCGGTTCGGCAAGAAGTTCTGGTCGACCGAGTCGTCGGTTTTGCCTGCCAGAAGCCGCTGGACGAAATTGATGTTGCTGTCCAGAGCTGTTGTGTCGTATACTCGTGCACCTCTGGATCCGCTCGCACCTTGCATAGGGCCTGTCAGTGGCTGGCCACCAACTGTTACGACACGGACGCCGGCGTAATAATGCATTAATTCCAAGAATATCGCACAGGAAGAACCGCAGGTACCGTCAGTCAGCTACCAAGTCTGGTTAGGACAAACTTTGCCAGAGTTAAAGGATGAGTAAACAAACCAGGGTGATGCTTTCCGCATCGTATGGTGGGGTGGCCACGTCGTCATGCTCTGGGAGTATCTTGTCATCAACATCATATCCGTCGCTGTCGAGAGCTGCACTAATGAATGCAAAATTTGACAGGTTGTATTGTTGCTTCAAAGATGTTAGAGCCTTGAATTTGACATTTCAGACACGTGTGATCAGAACAGCCTACCGTCGAAGTAAAATTGTCGTTGTTGTACACATGAGGGCCGAAGAACTCGGACCATGATGTGAAGTTGCGGTGGGTATCGGCGTTGATCCGCGTGGTGGCAACCCATTCATCGGCTGCAAGTTTACTGTAGTCGTCATCTGTCGAATTGAGTGATTGGAAATACTCTGTCAGAGTACTGCCCATTATATCTGCAGCATATTGGGCACGCAATCGAGATCCACCGAACGGAGCTATATTTGGAAAGAATCGCTCAAAGGTGTCTAGTGCCAGAAGGACTTGTCCTCCGGCGTTATTCTGGAGATCAACGACGATTTTTTTGAGTCCAACTGCCTGGCTCTTGGAGATAAATTCGTCGATCGTCGATCCCCATGTACCGAGGGCGGTGCCGTATTCGTCAAAGCTTGGAACGCTCAATACACCGAGTGACTCAGTAGGAAAAAGATAACCTATAACAAGAATAGGTTAAAATGAAAAATACTTGACTATAGCAAATGCATCTGTTGAAATTGACGAACCAGAAACATAACCTCCTCCTTGTTCGCCTAAGTCGGGCTGAGCCACGTCAGGCATAGGATAGGCGGAGGATCCCCAGGACCGAGGCGTTGATGGCGACGCTGATGCCACAGACCCTGTTGTAGTACTTGTCGCAGAGGGTTGTGCTGATGATTCTGTGCTTCCAGTCTCATATGTATTAAATTCATCATCAAGAACTTCAGCATCCAAAGATGCAGGATAAAATCCAAGAACAAAGAAGTTGTAGAAGTCGCCTCCAGTCGTCAAAGGACCCGTGGGTCCCTGAGACCAGTACACAGCCAGATTATTCTCCGTGTAAGTTGTGCCGTTCTCATGCTCTATAGTTGTTCCCCTTTTGGACATTAGCGATAGATGAACTTGATCAAGGAGTGTTTCTATGTACCTGGATAGAAAGTCGCCCCTCCTCTGTAGACGTTGAACAAATTAAGAATGTCCTGAACAGGTGACCACATTAACTGATTCCAATCGGCATGCGGTTCCAGACTGCCAACAGAGTTGTTTGCTGCAAATGATTCGAGATAAATCGTGGCATCTTGACCATTGATAGTTTTGATAGCCGATGGCTCAAAAGTCGTGAACGAATTGCTATCAATCAGGTCTGATTGTCGATACACCTTTGGGAGCTGCATCCCGTCAATAGACAAAGAGACAATGTCGAAGGGACTTGCGAAGCTGAAGGCCGCAAGGATTCCCGCTTGTAGATACAGATGACCATCATGCGCACTGTATGACAGCATTTGCAGGGCCGCTTCAAAATCATATTGATTGAGAAAAAAGTTACTGTCAATTAGATGTTGAAGCTGATGTAGCCCGGCCATGAGGTCGGTGCTAGGCTGCTGATAGCCGGATGGAGGATCTTTGAGGTAGGTCAAGGTGCTTTGAAATAGAAGGGTGTCATTGTAGTACTTGACAAATCTTGTTGCAACTGCTGAATTGAAGGGCACACTTGTAAGGCATTCGTAAGCCAAGCTGGCATTGAATACAATATTGTCTATGAACAAGTTAAATATCCAGGGATCGCGGCAGTGAACATCAACTAAAGCCAGTGGGAGTCTTACAGTCAGGGTCATTAACAATCACTCCGCATGCCGTGGACTGAGGAGCAGCGGGTGATACAGTCGACGATTGCGACGCTGCCCCTATTATCCATGATGCAAAGACTAGGAACTGTTGCAAGTAAATCATGGCTGATAACGAGTGGATCGAGCAATGTGTTACCGATTACTTTACGATGAAAGAGAAGCAATCATTATAATCAAAATAAAAATAAAAATTCTCATAACATAAAAGATGCAGCTTGCTCTGGTTTTGAATGAACGACGAGCTGTTAGCAAATGCATTGTCAGTAGGCTGGGGCTCGGCACACTCTCTGTTTTCGCAGCCTCGTCCATAAGGACCATGTCAGGAACATGGGACCCCTGAGGCGGAGCAAGCAGGTCACGTAGTACGAAAGCTTTAAATTTAACCAATTCGCATATGATTCGTCGCTCAACATGAGCCAAATATAGACGATCCAGTAATATGATGCAAAAACATACGTGTGTCAGAAAATGGAATTTTTGAAGCCTCGTGAATTTCATGATTATTGTACGATGGTACCCCCCTTTAATCTTTAATCCAATGAAATCCAGTCATGGTCTCGATGCCGGCCTGGTCACACGAAATCTCAACAACACACGCACCCGAGGGTATGGCGCCATGCAGATAATTTGGGGTCTAAAACCAGTCATGGTCATATCTTGCTACCCTTTACCGTTCGCCGTGAACAATGCCATAATTGGACCGCATTATTAGAAATTCCATCTATTGTCACTGGGTAGTCTGTGCCCTCCCACTTTCTAACTTCCGTTCGAATTGAAATATTTCAATCGCGAAAACAGCGCTAATATTTGAGCTACCGTTATCTAACCATCAATCTGCAACTCGCTGTTGCAGCACATAAGTTGTTCATAACCAGAAAGATGTCTGAGAAGAATGTGCCGCAGTATTGCTATACGCGTTTACCAGCGAATTGTATCTGCGTTTTGCAAATTTTATCTTCGCCCACCCAAACAGACATTAAGATCACATTGAAAGTCATCAGTCTTGGTGGGAATGACTTCTACGACTGCTTGTCGTATACTTGGGGCGACCCACAGGGCCCCGACCGCTCTGACCCCATGAGTGGAGAAATGACCGGGAATTTGACTAAGATTCACATCCAAGATCATTATATCGAAGTTACTCAGAACTGCTTCGATGCGCTGAAACGCTTGAGTGGCGATTTCGACCGTCAAGCCTGGATATGGATCGATGCAATTTGTATCGACCAGAAGACTACAGCAGAAAAGAATGAACAGATCCCCTTGATGGGAGAAATCTACAGAAACGCGTGTGGTGTGATCGTATGGCTCGGTCAGGAGAGTCGGGGGACACAAGAAGCACACAAGCTTTTGCGCAGCTTATCCCAAGTGGCTCCCGATACAATGAATTCGACATCATGGGCTTATACTGTCGACCCCCCACAAGCCTTCGAACAACTCATGAAGGCGTCTGGAATCTTGGGCCTGAAGGATGTTGGAGGCGATGAATGGCTGCAACTCGCTTACTTCCTGCAACGAACCTGGTGTTACGTGACGTAATATAACCCACCGCAAATCACCTACTTGGGTATATTAAATAGCTCTTTAGCGCTTCTCTTTTATAGCTTTATAAAAAAAAACTTAATTTACTTCCGTTGCGTTTACGATTATTTATTCCCCTTCGTTATCGGCTTAAATAAAAGTTATAAGCCCGGTTCGTGCTTAATTGCGCGGATTAACTATTTTTTATTTAGCCGATCTTTTTACTTATTATCTTACTAATTATTATTTCCTTTTAATTACTTTAATTATATAATAATTATTTATATTATAAAATTTATTATTCCCGAAATTGCATTATTTATTATAATAAAGCTTACCGATAAGGCTTTATAGCTAAAATAATATAATTAATTTAAGGCATTTATTATTATTTACCGAATTTAGCGTTATTATAACTTAAATACGTTAAACGCTTATTTAAAAGCCCTTTAGCTAATTTAACCTACCGAAAATAACGATATTAAAATTTAGCTTTAAAATAAAAATATCGTAATTATTATCGCTAATATCGAAAAGCGCAAAAAAATTAACGAATTTAAGCTTAAAATCGAGCTTAAAATAAGGTTTATAAAAATCGCAGCTTATTAAAAATTATAAACCTGGATATAGCGCATTATAAATAATAGCTAATATAATATTTATTTTATTAAAATATTAAATAACCTTTTAATTTAAAGGCTTATCGCACGCTTACGAAAGCGGCTCGCGCTAGCATAAGCGAATACGCTAAAAAACGTTAAAAAAGCTTATCGGAGCGTTTTATAGCGCGTATAATTAAATAATATTAGCTTATAAATTTAAGCTAAAAAATAATATAAGGCTTACGTTAACGCGAAAATCTATAAAATATTTAATATAAAAGGCACGCTCGCGATATTAGATTTTTTAGGCGTAATTTAATAAAAATACGACCCGGAATAAAGCCGCGTAAAGCGATTAAAAATTCTTTATTTTTAAAAGCGGGGATAACCTTACGACGATTTTGCGTTTTACGGTATTTAATTTAATATAATTATTTAAAATAAAGCTATTAAAGCGATCGATTATTACGAATATGCACCCTTATAAAAGGATAAATAATTATATTAGCGCTTAAAAAGGTATATTGCGGGGTAATAATTACGGCCCTAGCTAAAAGACCTAGCTACCCCCGCTAGCTATTAATAAATATTAATAGGATTATAGCCTTAATAATAATTTATTAATATAAATTATAAGGATTATTATAATTTATAAAATTTAAAAATAAAAAGGATTATATTTATTAATATAATTTAAGCAAATATTAATAAAAGAATAAATAAATATATTAGGGACGGATTTTTTACGGTTATATAAATAATTATTATTTTAATAATTAATTTAAGCATTTATTTTATTTATAAATAAAGCATTTAATACGCTTTAACGATTATATTTATAAATTAATTTAAAATTATTATTTTTAATTATTCGTTATTTAATTTAATATTTTAGCTAGCGTTCCTTATTAATATAAACCCCTAATATTTTTTATATTTAGGTTTATTTTAAAAACCCGTAATATAATTATTATATTTTAATTATTTTTTATTTAAATACGTTTTTTTAAAAGCTAATTAAATAATATCGGCAAAATATTTACCGTTAATAAAAATAGCGGTAATAGCAAAAAAGGAAATAAAATAATAAAGGCTATTTAGGAATAAATACCCTAAAAATCCCTTATTTAAGCTATAAATATTAATTCCGATAAAAATAACGATTTCGAAATTTTTAAAAAATAATACGAAAGCATTTTTCGGGAAATTAAGCGATTTTAGCGCGAAAAAAATCGTAAAGCTAAATTTATTTAAAAGCTTTAGGATTTTAATACCGTTATACGAAAAATAGCTAATATTATTATTATATTAATTTAAAAAATTAATAGGCTTAAATTTAATATTTTTATATTTTATAATAAAACGCTTAAAAAATTTAAAAAATATTTTGCTTAAATCCGCGCTTATTATTTATTTTATATAAAAAGCTTTTAAAATAATTTTTAAAAAATCGTTTATATAATATTTTTTTTAAAAAAACGCGCTTTCGCGTAATTCGAATTATATTTTTTTAAAGCAAGCGAATATAAATAAATATTAAGCTAATATAAAATAAAAATATAAAAGATTTTCGGAATTTATACCGGATTCGAAAAAATATTTAAATTATTATTTTAAAATTTTAACGAAAAAAAATAAACCGAACGAAAATTTAAAAACCTTAAATAAAAAGCATTCGCGTTAATATATATTATAAAATTTAAACGGATTACCGCTCGCATAAATTATATTAATAATATACGCATTATGTTATATTATTAAAATTTAAAAAAAAAGGTTAAAAATAAAATTAATAAAATTTTATATTTATTTACCGATTTTATTTAATACGCGGAATTTATAATACGCATTAATAATTAATTATATATTTAACGGTTTAAAAAAAATAAACCCCGAAATATTAAAATTATATTACCGCTAATATAAAAAAACCCTAATAAAACGGATATAATAACCGAAACCGCAATTAAAAAAATAAAACGTTATACGGATAATATAGCGGATTTATAAATTTTAACGCTATTTAGCGAAAAAATAAATTTAAAATTAAATATTATAATTACGGGAAAATAAAATATTACGCGAACGAGTGCTATTAATTAAAAAAATTAGGATTTAAATTAATATTAAAGGGCAAAAAGCAGATTTATAGCATTAAGCGAGAAAAAATATTTTACGATTTTTTTTTTAAACGGCGTATTACGACGACGAATATCGAACGTATAAATTTAATAAGCGAAATAATAAATAATATTTTAAATAATTAAAAACTTTAGCCGCCGCGACGCGTTTAAAAAAATATTTATATCGGATTAAAAAAATAATTAATAAATAATAATAATAATATTATCGGTAGCGCTTTAAAAAACGAAAGCTATTATTAAATTAAAAAAGCAAAATAATAGCTTTAATAATAATAAACGATTTTATTTACAAACGATATTAATAGCGATAAAAAAAATATTTACGAATTTATAAATACCGATTATATTGCACGGATATTATACAGTATCGGATAATGCATAAAATTAGCATTATAACGATATATAAATCGTTATAATAGCTATAAAGGCTATAAAAATATCGGTTATTAACGATATTTTTAACGTTCGGTAAAGCCCTATTAAATAATAGCTATTGCTATAGCAATATTATAAGGTAGCCCTACCTAAATACCTTTTATAATATTTTATTATTTTTTTTAATTATAAATTAACCGTATTATTAATTAATTTAATTATAAATTAATTTAATTAATAATATATTTTAAAATATTTTTATTAGTTAATTTTATAAATATAAAAAGGAGTTATTTTATTTATAATTAATTTATTTTTTTTTTCCTTAAGCTTTAATATAATTACGTTTTCCAGCCTATACCAGACGATTTTACGAATTTTATAATTAAACGCTTCCCTATGCCTAAGGTATATAATTACCTAATTAGATTTTAGAATAAATTATAAGCCCGGTCCGGTATAATATTATACCTAAATACCGGATTTTATAATCGAAAACTATAAACCACGCCCGAAACGGTTATCCTTACCCGTTATAGCTATATAACGGCTAAAAGGTTAATTTTTAAGTCTCGGAAACGCGTTATAATAGCCGATTATAAGCAATATATTATATTATATTGCATTATAGGCTATATATTTTAGTAAAAAATATAAATCGAAAATTATAGCCGCTCTCCCGAATAAATTATAAATTATTTAATATTAACTTCGGAACTCCGCTATAATGGCCGATTATTATATTAAAAAAGCAGCGTTACCCGTTTTACGGATTATTTATACGATATTTTATCGTATATTTAAAGGTTTTTACCTTTATTTCGACGAATCCTTTACCGTTTTTAATAAATTATATATCGTTATAACGGGAAAAATTAGGCAAAATAAATAGCACTATACGTGCCTTATCCGGTTACCAAATGCCGGAAAAATAGAAATTCTTTAATTCGGATAATTAGAATACGTAGAAATCCATTATATAATTATATATAAAGCTATTAGGTATAAACGGTTTTTTCGAAAAATTTAAAACGTATATCGGTATAACCGAAATATAAAAAGCCCAAGCGTTATTTTTAATTCGTTAAAATTTAACAAACGAATCGTTAAATTTAATTTTCGATAAATTTAATCCGTATAAGGCTTTATCGACTTTATAATTAGCTTATTAAGGCACCGGTCCCGTTTTTCGATAGCAATTATACCTCGAATTTTATATTATAAAATTCGAGAATTATAATTCGTTAAATAAGTTTATTTTTAATTTTAAAAGCTATTTATCTAAGCTTTTAAATATTAGGGCAAAAATCGACAATATCGATTAAAAAACGATTTTTATAACCGCTTTTTAATTAGCCTATTTTATATAAATAAATCGTTAAAAAAATGCCTTATAGTTATTTATACCCCCTAATTTGGAAAATTTAATAACTAATATATTAAACGAAAACCGACGGGATCTAAATTCGGTAATAGGAAATTCTTATTTTACGGGTAATAAAAATAAATCCCGAAATTCCCGGATTAATTAAAATCGATAGGAATCCAAAAGCGGAAAAAAACGGTGGAATTCGAATAAATCGAATAATTCGAATAATTCGAATAAATCGAATAAGCCGAATATTTCGATTTTATCCACCCGTTCCTTAAATAAATTATAAAATCGAGGAAAACCATTACGTAATTCCGAAAAAATTACCGAAAAAGAATTATTTTATTCTTTTTCGGATATTCCGAATAATCGGAAATTTAATACCGTTTTACGAAATTAGTGGCTATACGATATTGGTTTTTCGAAGCATATTGCGAATAATAAGAAATTATTCGTCGAATTTACCGAAAAAACCGGTTTATTACCGGTTATTACGGGTAATGGAAAAATATTTCCAAAAGGAATAAGAAAAATCGTTTTTTTATTCTAAATTAACCGGGAAATACGTAAAATTACGTTATTAAACGTACTTTATATTCCGGAATTTCCGCTAAATATTATATCCGGCTAGCTTTATTATTAAAAAAATAATATTATAAGCGGGAATAAATTTTGCGATTCTAAAAATCGTCCGTTTGCTACGTTAAATTAAGGAAAACGTAGTTTTTTTTTTTACGTAGCAAATAAATCGGAACCCGATATAGCTTATTTAGCTATAAATCCACTAAAAGCAATAAAAAAAGCCCGTATATTCGACGTAATTTACCGGGAACCGGCATCGGTAACGAAATCCGATAATTCCACGGATTTCGAAAAAATCGAATTATTAAATAATAATTCGAATTTCCTTATAGCTACGGAATAATAATATAAAATCTTTAGCTACCCTAGCTTCGATATTTTAGCTAAAATAGCTAAAATAATTATTAATATACCGAAAAAGGAAATAAAAAAGGAAGATTTTTATTACGAATTTTGCCTTTCGGGTAAAATTACCCGTAATTAAGCCCGTATTAATCCTAATCGGGTAAATATATTATTATATCGAATTTATATTAATACGGTATATATTACCTTATTTAGCTATTCCGGTTATAATTATATAACCGGTTTTACCGATAATAAAACCGGCTTCCGTAACGTAGAGTTTTCCAAGGAAAAATCTGAAATATTCGATATCGTTATTAAAAAAATCGAATATTATAAAATATAATTCGGTCGATACCCGAATATAATTCGTATAAATAACGGTAGGGAGTTTTCCCCGGTTAAATTAAACGATTATTTAACCGGAAAAGGGATTATTTTCGAATTTATTACTCCGTATATATCGGAATAAAACGGTATTACCGAAAGGACGAATCGAATAATAATCGAAAAAACCCGTACGGTTTTTATCGATTTATAACTCTCGAAAAATCTTTAGGAATTCGTTATAAAAGCCGTTATTTATTTAATAAATATTACGGCTACGTCGTCCGGTTAGCTTACCCCTTATTAGGAATTTTACGATTATTTTTAGCTATAACGAAATAATAAGCTTAACGTATTTATTATCTATATTTTTGGAACGCTTATTTTAGTATATAAATTAAAAGAAAATCGGGTTATTTCCGATAAATTCGGTAATATTACCGAAAACGGAAAAATAATCGGCTATAGTGGTAATAAAATTTATTACGTTTATATTGCCGATCGACCGTATAAATTACGAATTATACGGACCTCTTATATTCGACCCTTGCCGGAAAATCGAAAAAAGGGGGAGAATTTATAGGATTCGGATAATTTTTAAAAATTATAGAATTCGGAAAATTCATAGTATTTTAATAACTTTCGAATTACCGTTCCGGGGAATCGAACCTCGAACCCCACGGCAAAAACTATAAATATTAACCGTTATATTAAATCGGATAATTTAATTATCGGTTTATTTAAAAATAAAAATTAAGGGATTAATAACTTTTATAACTTCCGGTTAAAAAAAGAATTTATAGCTATAAATATCGACCGACCGAATTTACCCGGTATTAGCGAACGACCGAATTTACCCGGGAATTCCGAATTTAATAATATTTCGAATATTCCGAAATCGAATATTAAAATAATTTTTCCGAAATTTACGGAAAAAAAACGAGATAAATGTTACGAACATGCACCCTTGCAGAAGGACAAACAACTGTGTTGGCGCTTAAGAAGGTATGCTGCGGGGCAGTGACCACGGCCCTGGCCAAAAGACCCAGCCACCCCCGCCAGCTGTCAACAAGTGTTGACAGGATCATGGCCTTGGCAATGATCCATTGGCATGGATCACAAGGATCATTGTGATCCATAAGATCCAAGAACAAAGGGGATCATACTTGTTGGTATGATCCAAGCAAACATCAGTGAGGGAATGAATGGATATATTAGGGAGGGATTTCCTACGGTTACATAGACAGTCATTACCTCAGTGATCAATCTAAGCATCTATCTTACCCATAGGTGAAGCATTCAATACGCTTTGACGACTACACTTGTGAATCATTTCAGGACCACCATCTTCAGTTACTCATTGCTCAGTTCAGTATCTTGGCTAGCGTTCCCTGTTAGCATAAACCCCCAACACCTCTTATACTCAGGTTTATTCTAGAAACCCGTAGTATAGTCGTTACATTTTGATCACTCTTGTTCAGGTACGTTCCCCCAGAAACTAACTGAGCAATATCGGCAGAATGTCTACCGTCAGCAAGGACAGCGGCAGTAGCAAGAAAGGAAAGGAGACAACAAAGGCCACTCAGGAACAGACACCCCAAGAATCCCCCACTCAAGCTATGAGTATTGACTCCGATGGAGACGACGACTTCGAAGTCTCCAAGGAACAGTACGAAAGCATTCTTCGGGAAATCAAGCGACTCCAGCGAGAGGAGGATCGCAAGGCCAAACTCATTCAGGAACTCCAGGATTCCAACACCGCTATGCGAGGAGCAGCCAACATCATCACCACGCCAATCCAGAAGACTGATGGGCTCAAGTTCAACACTCCCGCACCTTATGATGGAACGCCTGGAGGGCTCAAAGGATACCTTGCCCAAGTCCGCGCCTATCACTCCTTCCACATGGGAAGCTTCCAGAATGACCTTCAGAGGATCGTTCACGCAGCATCCTTCTTGAAAGGACGCGCCCTCGCGTGGTTCGAACCATACCTCTCTGAAGCAAGCGAACATGGATGGATGTTGAGCCAGTGCAAGGCAGAGACACAGAAGATCTTCGGAACCTATGCCGGATTCGAAGAAGCACTCAAATCACTATTCCAAGATCCTGACGAGAAGAGACAAGCCGAACGAGAACTTGAGAACCTCAAGCAGAAAGCATCCGCGTCAGTATACACTGCAGAATTCAAGCGGATCACCGCTCGCATGGACTGCACCGACGACACACG
The DNA here is from genome assembly GCA_023078685.1 of Neopestalotiopsis rosae. Classification (NCBI taxonomy): domain Eukaryota; kingdom Fungi; phylum Ascomycota; class Sordariomycetes; order Amphisphaeriales; family Sporocadaceae; genus Neopestalotiopsis; species Neopestalotiopsis rosae. The sequence continues at coordinate 12,513 of JALGAS010000014.1, read as the reverse complement.
CATCATGCTATACTATCAAGGTCTCAAGGAAGAAGTCAAGGATGAGATCAGTAGGATCTTGTACCTACCTACCGACTTCACCCAGTACGCGGAACTTGTGGTACGCATTGACAACCAACTATACGCTCGACGGTCTGAAAAGAAACAAACCCCGAAATACCAGAGCCGTACCACCGCCAACATGGGAAGACCCCGACAAAACGGATATAACAACCGAAACCGCGACTGGAAGAACAAGACGTCATACGGACAACACAGCGGACCCATGGACCTTGACGCTACCCAGCGAAAGGACAAATCCAAGGTCAAGTGCTACAACTGCGGGAAAATGGGACACTACGCGAGCGAGTGCAACCAACCAAAGAAACTGGGATTTAAACCAGTGCCAGAGGGCAAGAAGCAGATCTACAGCACCAAGCGAGAAGAAGTACCCCACGACTCTCTCTCCTGGACGGCGTGCTACGACGACGAATGTCGAACGCATAAATCCAGCAAGCGAGACAGTGGATGGTACCCCAAGCAACCAAGAACCCTAGCCGCCGCGACGCGCCTGGGAAGGAATGTCCACATCGGATCAGAAGGACAACTGGTAGACAGCGATAGCGACACTATCGGCAGCGCTTCAGAGAACGAAGGCTACCACCAAGTCAGAGAAGCAGAACAACAGCTTCGACAGCAACAAACGACCCCATCTGTGGACGACACTAGCAGCGATGAGGAGGATACCTACGAACCCATGGACACCGACTACAAGGGAAGAAGGGAACTCATCACGAAACTAGAAACCTCCACTAGGGATGAACTCGAACGGGAATTCAGACAAACCCGACGAATCGACACCAATGCCCAGTTTACTCTCTCTGCCGTGGAGATGTACGGCACGGGGCAACAACTAGCAGAAATCCTCCAGAAAACCACCGACACCCCATGGGAGCAGAGAACCCCGGGAGCCAAATTTGGAGACGACCCCCGACTCAGCATCAAGCACCCTCAGCACCACCAGATCGCGTGGGTAGGATGCATCGACCCGGGATGCGACGAACACCTTGAAAACAAAACATCTCAAGGAGTATTCCCACTACGAATGGGAAAAGACGCCATTTGCTACCCCCCATCTAGCTGAGCACGCAGGAAAGGCAGAAGTAAGCTACTGCGACGCACGAGGATATGTCGTACTTGCTTTGCACCCTAGACCACCGCAGTGCTCGATCAACGAGAAAAAACCATGGTGGACATGCCCACAGGATGACTGCATACGCCATATGCAAAACAAAGCAGAAGCATGGAAACGCATCAGAGACCTGAGAATATCAGGAAAGCTCAAGATTGAACCAGTGGAAGAAACTTTCGATGTCCGGAACGTAATGAATACCACCCGGAAAGAACCTCCACAGCCACTCCGACACACGGTCACCATGATATCCGAAGAAACCAACGAACAAATCAAGAAGACATTCACATTACCCCAGCAACCAACGAAGGAAGAACCTTCGCAGAAAGAATTCAACGATAAACTAGCCCAGCTTGAGGCACGATATCAAGAGGAAGGACAAGAGAAGCCACCCTCTTGGGAACTTCGGATAGAAGCATTGAATGAGCTAGCAAGAGAGCTACGCTCACCCAGACAAACCCCTGGAACGCAGGACGAAGACACAGGCGACGCACACTACCGCCAGAAGAGAAATGAGACCCGAGAACAAAGGGATCAACGGATACTCACCAGCGCCGAGAAGCGACGCGCCAACAGACGAATCAACAAGGATTCGGGAAACGACCTGGACCACTTTTAAAGAGGCAAAAGCGGTCCACCACAGAAAGGTCCATCTGTGCCACCAACGGCACCAAGCTACACGATCACCTAACGATCCCGATCAGGATCATGAACCAAGAAATACGAGCCCTGGTAGACACGGGAGCTCAAGGAATTTTTATCTCCCCAAGAATCGTCAATAAACTTAAGGTACCATGGAAATGGAAGAAGACGCCCTACACACTCAACACTGTTGATGGACAACCTATATCTTATGGAGATGGAATTGTTGACATGGAGACTGCGCATATTCAAGTCTACATCCAAGACCATAAGGAGGAACTCACGTGCGACATCACAGAAATCACGGACTACGATGTAGTCCTAGGGATAACCTGGTTGAAGGAGAGCTGTCCCCGAGTGAACTGGAAAACAGGCCAATTCCAGTGGGATTTACCAGGAATAGAGTCAGCCCCTGAGGAGAGTTTGAAGAACAAACCCTCAAGCGACCCTGAGACACTTGGATTTTACCTTATGACCAAGCATGTCAAGCCGAAACTCGACACTGTAGTACCCGAAGAGTACCAAGAGTTCAGCGACCTGTTCAGCGGAGTGCTGAAAACAGGATTACCAAAGCACACAAGATACGACCATGAAATACCCCTCCAGGAAGGAAAGGAACCCCATTTCATGCCGACATACCCAGTAAAACCTCAGCATGAGGAAGCGTTGAAAGAATACCTCAACGACATGACCCAGAAAGGATGGATTACAGAATCCACCTCACCAGCAGGATACCCTATACTTTTCGTACCCAAGAAAAGCAAAGACGGGAAACCCAAATGGAGACCTTGCATCGACTATCGCAAGCTTAACGATATCACGATCAAGAACCGATACCCCCTTCCTTTGATCAAGGACCTACGCGACAAGTTGCACGGAGCCAAGTGGTTTACGGCCCTAGACTTGCCCAATGCGTACGGATTGATCAGAATTAAGGAAGGAGAAGAATGGAAGACCGCATTCCGTTGCAAATACGGACATTTCGAATACAAGGTTATGCCTTTCGGCCTAACCAACGCACCAGCAAGTTTTCAAAACATGATCAACGATGTCCTTCGGGAATACCTCGACAAGTTCGTAGTAGTATATCTCGATGATATACTCATCTACTCCAAAGACCTCGAAGAACACAAGCAACATGTCAAAATAGTGTTACAGAAACTGCAGGACGCGAACCTGCTAGTCAACCCCGAGAAAAGCGAATTCCATAAGAAAGAAGTCACCTTCGTAGGATACGTCGTATCCCCCGGAGAAGTCAAAATGGAACCATCCAAGATTGCAGCAGTAAGAGACTGGCCTACCCCGAAAACGGTAACAGAAGTCAGATCCTTCTTAGGACTCGTAAACTTCTACCGAATGTTCATCAGGAACCTCGGAGGCATAGCCGCACCTCTCACGCACCTGACGAAAAAGGATGTACCCTTCATTTGGACAACCAAGGAACAAGAAACGTTCGAACAAATCAAGGAAGCCATTACGGATGAACCAGTAATGCGCATGGCAGACCCAGAACGGGAGTTCGAAGTCGAGACAGATGCCTCGGACTACGCCATGGGTGGACAGCTCACACAAAAGGACGACAATGGGAAACCACACCCTGTCGCCTTCTACAGCAAGAAGTTCACCAAGGAACAACTCAACTACCAGATCCATGACAAGGAACTAATGGCAATTATCGAAGCCTTCAAGGAATGGAGACACTATCTTAGTGGAACCAACTACAAGGTCCAAGTCTACACCGATCACAAGAACCTCGCCTCGTTCACAACCAGCAAAGAACTCAACAAGCGACAAATCAGATGGGCAGAGTTCTTGGCAGACTTCAACTTCGAAATCAGCTATCGAAGAGGAACTGAAAACGGAAGAGCCGATGCGCTCAGCCGACGACCAGATCATTATCAGGATACGCCCAAGGAGGCACACACCCTTTTTACCATGGAAGAAAACGGGAAACTGGTCCCGACCATGAATCTCTATGCAACCATGAGCATAACCAACCATAACAGCTGGACGGAACGCATGACTAAGTGCCCAGATCCAGATGACAACCTAGTAGGGAGACACGATCCCAGCCAACAGCACTATAACGGGAAGATCAAAATCAAGGAACCACTACTCCAAGAGCTAATCAAAGATTACCACGAGTCACCGACTAGTGGACACCAAGGAGTGTTCAAGACAACCAAGCGAATCCAACAACACTTCGATTACCCACAGCTGCGGAAACACGTCAGCAACATCATCAAGGAATGCGATTTATGCAATAAGGCAAAATCAGCACGACACAAGCAATATGGACAGTTGCAACCCATACCGCCACCAGACAGAGCATGGAAATCTATCGCTCTAGACTTCATCGTGAAGCTACCACTATCAAGGGAACCCTTAACTGGAGTATTCTACGATAGCATCCTAGTATTCACCGAACGACTCACGAAGTACGCATACTTCCTCCCATACAAGGAAGCAAGTAACGCAGAAGAATTGGCATACACCTTCCTACGGACGATCGCCAGCAGACACGGATTACCAGACGAAATCATCTCCGATCGAGACAAGCTATTCACATCGAATTTCTGGAAATCACTCATCAGTCAGTTAGGATGCAATCACAAGTTATCCACCGCCTTTCACCCACAAACCGATGGACAAACAGAACGAGCCAACCAAGTACTCGAAGAATACCTCAGATGCTATGTCAATCATCAGCAAGACAATTGGGTCACACTATTGCCACTTGCGGAGTTTGCATACAACAGTGCAGTACGAGAACCCACCGGAATGTCACCGTTCTACGCCAATTACGGCTTCGAACCCGACATCACCAAAGAACCAATCAGAGGAAAAGGACTTGCACCACACGCCATTCAGCGTGTAGACCAGCTCAAACACCTGCAAGCACAACTCCAGAAAGACCTTATCATGGCCCAAAGCAAGACCAAAGAAAGACATGATAGGAAGAAGATTGAGGGACCAATCTTTGCGGAGGGAGACAAAGTCTACCTTCTACGCAAGAACATCAAAACCAAGCGACCAAGCGACAAACTCGACTTCAAGAAACTCGGAGCATTCATAATCGAGAAGAAGATCTCGGATGTCAATTACCGTCTCAAGTTACCAAAAACTATGAGAAACCACCGAACCTTCCATATCTCATTGCTAGAGCCAGCACCAAAGAACGCTAAAGTCGACGAAACGCTAGAAACAGAACCCGATCAGCAAGAATACGTCGTTGAGGAAATCATCGACCATAAGAAAGTCGGACGGGGATACCAATTCCACGTTAAATGGAAAGACTACCCACCTGAGGAAAACACTTGGGAACCTAGGAAGCATGTTGAGGGCTGCGCCGCTCTTGACCAGTATCTCCGGTCTCAACAAGAGGACCAAGATCTACAAAATCACTTCCGAAACCAAGTGAAGACCAATCCACCTCGTTAGAAACCCCCATAGACTGAAGGTCCTCCACCACGAAGTGCTCGTGGCTATCCAAGGCAGGCAACAGACCATCCTCCTTGTCCAGCTCCTCCATTCCTCGCTGGAACAACTCGGACCCCTTCGCCTTCGCACGAGCACGGATCTTTCGGATACGAGATAACCGACCAGCAGCAGCGGCTAAAGAAGACTGAAGTTCTGCCATCTTCTCGTGAAGAGCCAGCAGATCATCACTAGCTTCCTCTTCCTCCTTCTCCAACTTCTGTTGCTGATCCAACACCTTTCGGAGAGAAGACGCTACCAGAACACCATCGCACTTCCGAGTCGGATGACGGATGCACTCCAGACATCGATTCGACCTTTCCTCCGACATGACGCAAGTCGTCTTATTTTTCCAGCAAGGCGTGCAAGGCATATCGGCAGCACGACCGTTCTTTTTCACAAATTCCAAAAGGTTTAAGCGCTCGAGTGTTTTACGAGCAGGGACTGAAGGATCTGACATGATGAGCACCCATCACAAGGAAAGCAAGAAGGGAAGGATATGGAAGGGAACTTAAGGGACACGGCACAGATGGGGACGCGACCTACTTATGCGGCCTAAGTCTTTCGAGGACAAAAGACATGGAGAAGGGAGCTGATGTTACGAACATGCACCCTTGCAGAAGGACAAACAACTGTGTTGGCGCTTAAGAAGGTATGCTGCGGGGCAGTGACCACGGCCCTGGCCAAAAGACCCAGCCACCCCCGCCAGCTGTCAACAAGTGTTGACAGGATCATGGCCTTGGCAATGATCCATTGGCATGGATCACAAGGATCATTGTGATCCATAAGATCCAAGAACAAAGGGGATCATACTTGTTGGTATGATCCAAGCAAACATCAGTGAGGGAATGAATGGATATATTAGGGAGGGATTTCCTACGGTTACATAGACAGTCATTACCTCAGTGATCAATCTAAGCATCTATCTTACCCATAGGTGAAGCATTCAATACGCTTTGACGACTACACTTGTGAATCATTTCAGGACCACCATCTTCAGTTACTCATTGCTCAGTTCAGTATCTTGGCTAGCGTTCCCTGTTAGCATAAACCCCCAACACCTCTTATACTCAGGTTTATTCTAGAAACCCGTAGTATAGTCGTTACAATAAATTCGTTAAATATAACGAATTATTCGCTAATATTTTGTATTATTCTACGATCGATAACGGTTATATTAAACCGAAAACGCTAAAATAAGCGTTAAAAACGCCGAAAAAGGAAAAATGGCTATAAGCTGCCTACGAAGAATTTCGGCAATTTATACGAAAAAGGACTTTTTAAGCAATCGATCGTAATAAAATCCAAAAAGCCGGTAAATACCTATTTACCGTTAAATGGGTTTTTAAAAGAAAAACCGATAAAAACGGTAATATTAAGCGGTATAAGGCAAAATTAATAATATATAAATTCGAATAACGATACGGTATCGATTATTTCGAAATTTTCGTTACGGGAATAAAATTTATTATTTAGAGGCTTTTATTAGCTCTCTCTCTATATATTACGATTAGGAAATCGAATAAATCGATATAATCGGTGCTTTTTTAAACGGGGAATTAAACGAAAAAATATTTATTACCCCGATAACCGGATTATCCGATTTTTTTGCCGAAAATCCGGAATTAAATAATTTCGGATAAAAAAACGATAATACCCAGGCTATATTATTAAAAAAGGCATTATACGGCCTTAAATAAAATTTACGTTAATAGCAAATTATATTAAAAAACGCCTTAAAAAAGCTCGGATTTAATCTATTTATTTTAGACGAATTAGCGTATTATAATAAAGATTCTAATATTTTTATTATTATTTACGTGGATAATTTCCTAATTTTTAGTCCTAATTTACGGAAAATTAACTAATTAAAATAGGATATTTCGAAAAATTTCGAAATAAAAGACCTAGGACTAATTTCGTATTTTCTCGGTATATAAATTAAAAAAAACCGGGAAAAAAAAACTATTTATATTAATTAATTAATTTACCTTAAACGCCTATTGGAAATTAACGGTTTTTCCGATATAAAATTATATAATATACCGCTAAATCCTAGTTTTCCGAAATCGTTATATATTAATAAAATTAACGAAAAACCGGCTTTTTCGGAATTTATTTACCGATATTAGCATTTATTAGGTGGATTAATATACGCTATAATATAAATTAGGCCCGATTTAGCTTATTTTATATCGTTTTTAGCTAAATTTATGTAAAATTTATCGAATATTTCGATAAAAGGGGTAATAAAGGGTTTTAATTATATAAAATCCTATTTCTATTTTGGAATTATTTATAACGGGATTATAAAATCCGGATTAATAGGATATTCCGATATTAATTTTATTAAAGATTACGAAACCCGTAAATTTATGTCCGGTTATTTATTTATTTTAAATAACGGACCGATAAGCTGGAAATCGAAAAGGTAATTTATAATTTTTTTATTAATTACCGAAGCCGAGTTTAACGGGCTAAAATAGGCTACCCGAAAGGCTATATAGTTGAAAAATCTCCTTAAAAAAATCGGTATTAATATTAATACCGTATTAATTAAAAAAAATAATACGAAAGCTATTAATTTGGCTTATAACCCCGAATATTATTAAAAGACGAAATATATTATTATACGGTATTATTACGTCCGCTAAAAAGTCGAAAATTAAAATATTCGTATCGAATATATATCGACGAATAATATTTTAGCAAACGGCCTTACGAAACCACTTCCTAGGGATAAATTCTAAAAATTTGTAAAATTATTAAATTTGACCGATATTATTTAATAAGGGGGGTATTGCACGGATATTATATAATATCGGATAATGCATAAAATTAGCATTATAACGATATATAAATCGTTATAATAGCTATAAAAGCTATAAAAATATCGGTTATTAACGATATCTTTAACGTTCGGTAAAGCCCCACTAAATAGTGGCTATTGCTATAGTAATATTATAGGGTAGCCCTACCCAAATACTTTTTATAGTATTTTATTATTTTCCTTAATTATAAATCAACCGTATTATTAATTAACTGAATTATAAATTAATTTAATTAATAATATATTCTAGAATATTTTTATTAATTGGTTTTATAAATATAAAAGGGAGTTATTTTATTTATAATTAGTTTATTTTTTTTCTTTCCTTAAGCTTTAATATAACCACGTTTTCCAGCCTATACTAGACGATTTTACGAATTTTATAATTAAACGCTTCCCTATGCCTAAGGTATATAATTACCTAATTAGACCTTAAAACAAATTATAAAAAAAAAGGAATTTATTACGAAATTAAAAATTTTTATTAAAGATAAATTCGAACGAAAATTTATATAAATCCGACGAATCGACGCCGATGCCTAATTTATTTTTTTTATTATAAAAATATATAGGATTAAATAACGATTTGCGGAAATCCTTTAAAAAATTATCGAAATTTTATAAAAGTAAAAAACCCTAGGAGCTAAATTTAAAAACGACCCCCGATTTAGCATTAAATACCTTTAATATTATTAAATCGCATAAATAAAATATATCGATTTAAAATATAACGAATATTTTAAATATAAAATATTTTAAGGAATATTCCTTTTATAAATAGGAAAAAACGCTATTTATTATTTTTATTTAGCGGAATACGTAAAAAAAATAAAAATAAGCTATTATAATATACGAAAATACGTTATATTTGCTTTATACCCTAGCCCTTTATTATGCTTAATTAATAAAAAAAAGCTATAATAAAAATATCCCTAAAATAATTATACGCGCTATATAAAAAATAAAGCAAAAATATAGCGATATATTAAAAATTAGAAAATATTAGGGAAATTTAAAATTAAATTAATAGAAAAAATTATTAATATTTAAAATATAATAAATATTACGCGAAAAAAATTTTTATAAAAACCTTAATATACGGTTATTATAATAACGAAAAAAACTTAAAAGCAAATTTAAAAAACTTTTATATTATTTTAATAATTAATAAATAAAAAGCTTTTACAAAAAAAATTTAACGATAAATTAGCTTAATTCGAGGTATAATATTAAAAAAAAATAAAAAAAGCTACCCTTTTAGGAATTTCGGATAAAAGCATTAAATAAGCTAGCAAAAAAATTACGCTTATTAGGATAAATCCCTGGAATTTAAAACGAAAATATAAACGACGTATATTACCGCAAAAAAAAAATAAAACCCGAAAATAAAAAAACTAACGGATATTTATTAGCGCCGAAAAACGACGCGCTAATAAACGAATTAATAAAAATTCGGGAAATAACTTAAATTAATTTTAAAAAGGCAAAAGCGGTTTATTATAAAAAAATTTATTTGCGCTATTAATAATATTAAGCTATATAATTATTTAATAATCCCGATTAAAATTATAAATTAAAAAATATAAGCTTTAATAAATATAAAAGCTTAAGGAATTTTTATTTCCTTAAAAATCGTTAATAAATTTAAAATATTATAAAAATAAAAAAAACGCCTTATATATTTAATATTATTAATAAATAATTTATATTTTATAAAAATAAAATTATTAATATAAAAATTATATATATTTAAATTTATATCTAAAATTATAAAAAGGAATTTATGTGCGATATTATAAAAATTACGGATTATAATATAATTTTAAAAATAACCTAATTAAAAAAGAGCTATTTCCGAATAAATTAGAAAATAAGCTAATTTTAATAAAATTTATTAGGAATAAAATTAGCCCTTAAAAAAAGTTTAAAAAATAAACCCTTAAGCGACCCTAAAATATTTAGATTTTATGTTGCACGGATGTTATACAGCATCGGATAGTGCATAAAATTAGCATTATAACGATATATAAATCGTTATAATAGCTATAAAGGCTGTAAAGATATCGGTTATTAACGATATCTTTAACGTTCGGTAAAGCCCCACTAAGTGGTGGCCATTGCGGTGGCAATACTATAGGGTAGCCCTACCCAAATATCTTCTATAATATTCTACTATTTTCCTTGATTATAAATCAACCGTATTATTAATTAATTTGATTATAAATTAATTTAATTAATAATATATTCCAGAATGTTTTTATTAGTTGGTTTTATAGGTATAAAAGGGAGTTATTTTACCTGTAATTAGTTTACTTTCTTTCTTTCCTTAAGCTTCAATATAACCACGTTTTCCAGCCTATATTAAACGATTCTACGAATCCTATAATTAAACGCTTCCCTGTGCCTAAGGTATATGATTACCTAATCAGACCTTAGAACATTTTATTTTATAATTAAATATATTAAGCCGAAATTCGATATTATAATATCCGAAAAATATTAAAAATTTAGCGATTTATTTAGCGGAATATTAAAAATAAAATTATTAAAATATATAAAATACGATTATAAAATACCCCTTTAAAAAAAAGAACTTTTATTTTATACCGATATATTTGATAAAACCTTAATATAAAAAAGCGTTAAAAATATTTTAATAATATAATTTAAAAAGGATAAATTATAAAATTTATTTTATTAATAAAATATTTTATATTTTTCGTATTTAAAAAAATAAAAATAAGAAATTTAAATAAAAACCTTATATCGATTATCGTAAGCTTAACGATATTACGATTAAAAATTAATACCCTTTTTTTTTAATTAAAAACCTATGTAATAAATTGCACGGAGCTAAATAATTTACGGCCTTAAATTTACCTAATGCGTATAAATTAATTAAAATTAAAAAAATAAAAAAAATAAAAAACCGCATTCCGTTATAAATACGGATATTTCGAATATAAAATTATATTTTTCGGCCTAATTAACGCATTAGCAAATTTTTAAAATATAATTAACGATATTTTTTAGGAATATTTCGATAAATTCGTAATAATATATTTCGATAATATATTTATTTATTTTAAAAATTTCGAAAAATATAAATAATATATTAAAATAATATTATAAAAATTATAAAACGCAAATTTGCTAATTAACCCCGAAAAAAATAAGTTTTATAAAAAAAAAATTATTTTTATAAAATATATTATATTTCCCGGAAAAATTAAAATAAAATTATTTAAAATTATAATAATAAAAAATTAGCTTACCCCGAAAATGGTAATAAAAATTAAATTTTTTTTAGGATTTATAAATTTTTACCGAATATTTATTAAAAATTTCGGAGGTATAACCGTATTTTTTACGTATTTAATAAGGAAAAATATACCGTTTATTTAAATAATTAAAAAATAAGAAATTTTCGAATAAATTAAAAAAGCTATTATAAATAAACCGGTAATATATATAGCAGATTTAAAATGGGAATTCGAAATCGAAATAAACGCTTTAAATTACGCTATAAGCGGATAATTTACGCAAAAAAACGATAATAAAAAATTATATTTTATCGCTTTTTATAATAAAAAGTTTATTAAAAAATAATTTAATTATTAAATTTATAATAAAAAATTAATAATAATTATCGAAGCTTTTAAAGAATAAAAATATTATTTTAATAAAATTAATTATAAGGTTTAAATTTATACCGATTATAAAAACCTCGCTTTATTTATAATTAATAAAAAATTAAATAAGCGATAAATTAAATAAATAGAATTTTTAGCAAATTTTAATTTCGAAATTAATTATTAAAAAGGAATTAAAAATAAAAAAACCGATGCGCTTAGCCGACGATTAAATTATTATTAAAATATATTTAAAAAGGCATATATTTTTTTTATTATAAAAAAAACGGGAAGCTAATCCCGATTATAAATCTTTATATAATTATAAATATAATTAATTATAATAATTAAACGGAACGTATAGCTAAATGCTTAAATTTAAATAATAATTTAATAAAAAAATATAATTTTAATTAATAATATTATAACGGGAAAATTAAAATTAAAAAATTATTATTTTAAAAATTAATTAAAAATTATTACGAATTACCGATTAATAAATATTAAGGAATATTTAAAATAATTAAGCGAATTTAATAATATTTCGATTATTTATAATTGCGGAAATACGTTAATAATATTATTAAAAAAATACGATTTATATAATAAGGCAAAATTAATATAATATAAATAATATAAATAATTATAATTTATATTATTATTAAATAAAGCATAAAATTTTATCGCTTTAAATTCTATCGTAAAGCTATTATTATCGAAAAAAACCCTTAATTAAAATATTTTATAATAATATCCTAATA